>VWZD01006474.1:617479-718658 GCA_013396695.1 Sakesphorus luctuosus
AAAGCAGGTGTGGGGAGAAGCTCTCCACGGGCCGGGGAGGACAGCCTGGGAAGGGAGTTGCTAAAGAAAACACTTCAAATGCAGCAGATCTCGGAGGAAAAGAGGAGACAGCTCAGGACTAGGGGTGTGGGTGTGTGTGTATTTGCATGTGCGTGTGTTACACTCAGCCAGACATGCAAGTCTGTGGCTTGTCTGCAGCCAGCTGTTTGAGTGTCATCAAAATTAGATGTATACACATTGAGCAGAGAAGCCAAAAGGAAAATTCGGATGAAGAAATCAACACAAAAAATGTATTGTCAAAGACACTGCAAGGCAAACAGTGTTTGGTGTTGCTTGTACACAGGCATATAATGCTGACAGATGACTGCNATCCGAACTTTTTTAACCACTCAGAACCTCTCCTTGTCTCCTGCTCCCATAGCTGTAACTGCAGCCCTGCACCCAGACCCCGCCATCCCTGCCCGCCCCAGCCTCCGCTCCCTGAGCTCTGGCTCCACTGGGGCACGGGCGTGGAGCAGCCGCGGGGAGCTGCGGAGTGGCCAGCGGTGTGAAATTACGCTCCCGACTGGTGACCAAGGCTGAGCCCCCTCTTCCCCCCCCCCAANCAGCCAGACATGCAAGTCTGTGGCTTGTCTGCAGCCAGCTGTTTGAGTGTCATCAAAATTAGATGTATACACATTGAGCAGAGAAGCCAAAAGGAAAATTCGGATGAAGAAATCAACACAAAAAATGTATTGTCAAAGACACTGCAAGGCAAACAGTGTTTGGTGTTGCTTGTACACAGGCATATAATGCTGACAGATGACTGCAGTGCACTTGGCTGAAGAGAAATACACTGCCTTTGTCCCACATGGTGTGCACACACATGCACATTCCTTCTTCCTGCTCTGGCTGCTGTTTCTGCAGGACAAAGCAAAACCTATCCTTTGTCAACATTATCTTTCCCCCCCAGACTTTTTTTCTTTCTATTTTTTTTTACACAAGCACACACCACCCCTCACATATGTGGTTGCTCTTTACTTTAATATCAGAAAGCTGAGGGATGGGATTAGCAGCTATTTTGGTATCTCTGATTCTGTCCACCTCACAGTAGTGCCAGATCCAGGCTGTGAAACATCAGCAAGTTTTTGCTTAGTATTTTGTACCCTTACTAGATTTGAAGGGGCATTCTCCTTCCCAAGCAAATGCCCATTCCACCACATCATGTTTCCCCATCAAGCAGGGCTGCCAATGTTCCTATTTTCTCTGTGTGCCATCCCTTTTCTATTCCCAGTGAGTCAGCTGCTTGACTATGGCAACCAGAAGTGTGTAGTTATGCCTGAGTCTTATACTCTCTGTTGAGCCCCAGCACCTCAAAAGTCTGGTTTGTAGGGTGGCACCACCTATCAATACAGATCAGACAGCCTAGAATTTGTCTTCAAGCCTCATTGTATGGCTTCAGCCATTTGTGACAGAACTTTCCCACCCATAGCTTGCTCACATCCATATCCAGTATGCTATGCTTAACAAGTCTGTCTTTTCCCTACATGCCTGACCCTCTGCAATACTGTTATTGAATTTCCTTTCCAGCAGTGTCACATTGTAGTAAAGGGAATGAATGAAACCACCTCTTGCTATCTTACAGGAGCTGGATTCAAATTTGGAAGATCAGGAGTTTAGTAGAGAAACCCTAGAGGAGGTCCTATTTTTTACTTTTTTTCCTTCTTTTTTTTTTTTTTTTTTTTGACATGGCTCTCTGTGTTGCTTTGAAAATCTTTTCCAAAGCTTATGGAAAGCCAGGTTCTTTGTGTAGTTGCCTAATTAATTTTCATCCATACGTGGTAAAATTAGACCTTCTGGTAAGTGCTGCAGGTGTAGGCTGAAGGGTATGTCACATTTTTCAAAAAACAGGTCCTACAGCACAACAGTGCTGCCAGTGTTGGAGTGTCACAGCCTCCCTGCCGCTTTCATCTGGAAAGCAGGCAAGGTGTCACACCTCCTGTACGTCACAGCACAGAGGGACCCATCCCTCATGCCATGACTACTGGCAGTGTTTGTGCTCACCCTCTTCAGGGAGCCACTGTCATGCTCATCAAGCAACTGGTTCTCCTGTGTCTCACTTGCCTTTGTTGAAGCCAGTCCATCCCTCAAGCTACAAAATGCTCAATTTAAAATGCAAGGTCTCTGTCTGTGGCATTTGAATGTTTCTGACGGAGAAGGGGGGGGGGGGGGGNTGGGGGGGTGGGGGGGGGGGGGGGGGGAACGCTGACCCTAAATTATCTCTATATTATGGGTTTTGTTACAAAACAGGACTTTTTCTTACTTTGAACACAACGTAATTGTGACAAAGATGATTGAAGCAGATGAAATAAATGTCCATTGCTTGAGCTTGGTTCTCCTCTCACAGATGATTTCATGGCCATTCAGTGAGATGAGCTACAATTGATCTGCTCCTGATTTTTGGTCTCTGCTGAGCTAAAGTGGCTGGAAAGGTAGATGTACCTCAAAAGTGTCAGACTATGTCTGAATTCAAAGCGTTCCTTACAGAAAACTATTCTATCTCCTTTCTCGGGGCTGTCACTGCCCTGCTGTGAGTCACCCATGGCTGCAGTCCCTCACCTTGGAGGCCCCTGGAGTATATCTTCCATCATGGCTACCTTTTTTTTTCTTTTTTTTTTTAATAAGACTGTTGGGGAAGGGGTGTTGTGTGTGCTTTGAAGTCCTGATGTGAGATTTGGGAGTGTAACAGTCAGGTTTTAGCACATGGCACGACTGTTGCAGTACTCAGCCTTTGGGGCTGGCTGGAGCCAGCCTGTGGCCCTGGGCGATTCATGGTTGCCACCACTGTGGCTCCTTGTCCATGATTGGGACGTGTGCACACTCATCCAGGAGTGCAGTGTATCACAAATCCATATCCCATCCCTGCTGGCAGTGGAGTAGGGAGAAGGAGGGAAAAGTCCCACCTGGCCTAGGGAAGCCCTGCTCCTGTGTTGGAAGGGACACCTGTCACTGCCTTCCTCTATGTTGTGAGGAGATGGAATGTAGCCAGAGCCAGTGCCCAAGGAGCTGGCTGAAAACAAGGGAAACAGAGCTTAACAGCAGTCCAGCTGTTTAGTTGGGACAGCATTATAGTTGCTGTTGTAGTGAGGAGATGCTTCAGCCTCAATGCCCTGGACCCATTGGGAATACCTTTCTGCCCCAGCACCAGCCCCTCAGCAGCACTCCCACCAACCCACAGCGGCTGCCAGAAAGGCTGGTCAGGCTGTCCCCCAGCCTTTGGAAAGTCTCCATGCTTTAGAAAGGTTAAAGTATTAAGCAGCATTTGGGGAAATCACTTGACGAAGGGCAAAGACAGCAACACCCGGTGGGTCGTTCTCTGTCTGGGAGCGTGGCCAAGCTCTCTTACTCACTGTAACACACTGTTTCCAAATGCTGGCTCCTTATTAGACACTGCATTTCAAAAGTATTTCACTTGGAAATGTAGTGCTAGATTTTCTTCACCAGCTGAGGACTGCTTCCCTATTTTATCCCCTCCTTCCCCGCCCCCAGCTCCCCCCCCCCCCTTTCACTACTTTCCATCAGAGATGATGTTGAATGCTTTCAGGAAAATATTTGTTCTGATGGAATTTATGATGTCAAATTTATGGTTAGCTTAATGGGGTAGGTTAGACAAAACGGCTCTTGATGACATTGTGGCAATCACATAAACCCGTATTTTCAAGCATGTTTGGACAGCTTACCAAAAAGTGTTTGGAAACAGAATTGGGTATAATAAAATGCAGAATAGGGTTGGAAAAAAGATTGCCAGATTAAAAAATCCCACACAGTCCAAACCCTAAACTAAAAGACAGGTTTATAGGTACACTCTAGGCATGTCTTATTTTTCCCCAGGTAGAAGAAACACTGGCTTTGAGGTCAGACTTGAAGAGAAAAGGTAAGGTGTTCTTAATGTTTCATTTTGGGAATAACAAGTGTGTTCAAACAACTTCAGTAGACTAGAAAGCAGATAATGAGAGCCTGCCAGCAGGTTTCTCTTCCACATTTCTCTGCTTTCAGGAACCTTGCTTACCAGAAGAGCAGTGTGCCCTCTGGTTCTGCCAGTGTTGTACCACCCTGGTGAGTACAGGGACAGCTTGGTGCAGTGAGAGGCAATCTCCTTTCAAGCTGCTTTTGCTGATGGTGTTGATACAAACTCATGAGGACAGCATGCCACATAAACCAGTTCTCCATTCAGCTGGGTCATCCCTGCACTGTTAATCATAAGTAGTGATGCTTTGTGAACCATCATGGAACACATGTTTATGGAGTTGCTTATGGTATCTGCAGCCATTGATCCCATGACTGAACTCTTGCCACACCTTCTTATCTCACTTTTTTTTCCTGTCTACTCTCTACTGGCCTTATTTTGCAGGCTTTCGCCATCCTGGGCAGGGTTTACTCATGCCAATGTTTCTGAGGATATGTCATGCTGCCCTCCTCTATTTAGAACCATGCTATTTAAAATGATGTATTCGCCATGTAAATTTTAGGGAGAAAAGAAAGGGACACTTTTTAAATTTGGCAGACAAAAAATTGCTGGAGACAGATATTTCTGTAGCTGATTTCTCCGTCTCTGCCTGCTACTGAGCATCTATAGCATGTTTTAGTTATTGTTTTTCCTCCTTATTTCTGAGACCAAAATTTTCATACAGCCTATTTTTCTTCAATTAATTTTTCTTTTTGCCTCAGAGCACTGGGAACACAAGTGGCCATGAACAGTTGCTCAGTTACCTTGCCATGAAAGGAAATACCAAATTAAAGCAGGGAGGCTCAGAAAACACAGCATTATAGGAACAGTCAGGGAGTTATTTCTGTCTTCTTGGATTTTAAAAGCTACTGAATATACCTGTGATTACAAATGAGCTGTAGGTCAACAAAAATTGCTGTTAGTGCTTTCATTATAATCTCAATTGTTGGGAGTTTACTTAGCACAAACATTTGCTTTGTGGTGAAAGTATGGCATGTAAGGCTTTTGATCTGCTAGCAGAAAAAAAAACAACCAAATTTTTTGCTTTGTTTTCATTCCCTCCAAACACTTTATAAACTGCTTTACAGCAGGAGACGTCTGATGTTTGAGCTATAAAACATGTCATGAAAATAGATGACACTGGCCACTTCCACTTTGCTTGGCTTGGGAGAAAAATCTTTTTAAAAGGCATGATAAGATCTTTCTGAGTGTGCTCAGTAGCAGACTGTACTATCTTTGCAAAAAGATGAGAAGCCTGAAATATGGGCTTTGCCTCATGTATGGCATTGAGTAACAGGCAGATACACTCCCTCTGCAGATTTGAGACCTGTAAGATGGTAGAGAGAGGCTCAAAATATAGTGAGTGTGAAGATTTTAAGATTCTTCAGTTTACACAGGGCAAGGGACTAATGAAAAGTCTTGAGCTAATTTTCCTTTTCTGAGTTTTTTTGTGCATGTGTGTGTGTGTTTTTTTGTGGTTGTGTTTTCTTGGTTTTGTTTTTGTGGGTGGTTTTTTTTATATTTATAAAGGCTCCTCTTCAATGACAGAAAGGGAAGGCAGCCCACTTGTTGCTTCTCCAGGCCTTTTCAAAGAAATCAGCAATGCAATGTTGAACAGCTGGGCTCTTTCTTAGCACTTCATAGACAGGGGGGTGAGAGAAAAAGATTTCCAGATACTAAACCAGACTCACAGCTGCTGCTATGGCAGAAGTTTTCCAGTGAGCAAGCAGGTAGGGATCTTTGTAGTGCCTGAAAAGGCTAAAATTTCAGCAATGGGCACAGAAATGGGCAGCAGCATCACTGGCTGCCAAACTCCATCCTTGCCCAGTACCGAAAAAGGCCAGCCACTATCAGTTCATGTGCAGCAGAGGCTGTGGCTGCCCAGTCTGGATCAAATTACAGGCTGTTTCTTTAGAAAACCTGTGGCTTTTCTAATCTGTTGAAGCACAGTGAAACACAAGATGTTCCACTTTTGGCCTGTTTGTCACATCTGCTGAGCTATGGCACAAGCAGTAAATAATCCTGTATTTGCAGGTGATATAATAATACAGGAGGAAGGGATCTTCATATAATTCCTGAAGGGCTTTTTGTCCCTGGAAGCATGAACGACTTGTGATCCTGATTGCGATCTTCCTATTCCATCACTCTGCCAGTGGACCCACTTTCTGAGACTCTTTCCATGTTTCTCTAGTCTCACCAGCTTTTCAGATTTTCAGTCTTGTACATTTACTCCAAGTTTTCATTCTGGAGATGTTTACATACAATTTATATAAGGATTAGAATCCAGCCTTATGCATCTTCCTAGAAATACAGAAAACTCATCCCAGTGCAGAACCTTACTTCACCCATATGCTAGGCATTACTGAAAAAACAGGTACACTGAAACTTTTCAAGCCTGGAGACTTTTTTTTTTAATGTGTAATTTTTTTAAAGAGATAAACAACATTTTATTTCTCTCTTCTTTTGGTAAGTTACTGGCTTATCAAAAGTTGACTTTTTTCCTAGAACACTTCTTCAACACAGAAAAGTGCTGTCTTCCCAGTTAAAATTTAGTATTGTTATACACAACCAAAAATACTGGTCTTATGACAGTCAGAGGAAAGATGAATGCAAGAGGAAAACACACACAGTAGTAATCAACAGCAGCATTTCCATAACTCCCAACACCTGTTAACCCCAATCAGGTGTTGGCATTTTAAATACCAGATGTAGGAGGACTATTTTGGTTGGGGTTGAGGCTGTGTTTGTCTTGGGAAGCTGAAGGTTTAGAGAATCTTTGCTCCATCCCAGAAACATATTGCAGAGGAAGAGTTTGTTTTGGCAATTGTTTTCCCTATTCCTGTCGTGTTCTTAAGGTTAGTGTGTGTATGTATACATGTTTACTGGAAAAATCTGGTACTTATGTCTCTTCTGATGGATTTGATTTTTGCTGGAAATTTTTTTCTTCTGAGGTAATGTTTAGTTACTCACAATTCTAATTAATTCCTAATAATGAGCAGAATTAGGCTTTTAGTTCATATCCAAAAAAGGTCTTTCAAGTTAAGGATGCTGTGGATACCTTAAATCCATAGACCTGATGTCTTAGCCCATGTTTCTGTCTTTCAGGTGGTTTCATTGTGTAGATGGATAAGTTAGCTCATGTCTTCTAGAAACCGCATTGTACAAGCTGGAGGAGACCAGCCTATCCTTGCTGGTGGGATACTAATTATGTTTTCAAATTGGTTAATGTGACAGAATGGGAGTTAGGAAGTACACACATGCTTAAGGAGTGGACTAGGCTTGACCTGCTATAAAGAGGATTTTATATATGGCTGATGAGGTAGGTCTGTGGACTGGTCTTAGCTAACAAATATTTCTACTAAGCATAAAACTTCTCATAAATTCTTTTAGATTTGGCAATTTCTCTGTATATCCGAGATGCTGAGTTTCCTGTTTTGGGTTATCACTACCTCAGCCCTCTGCCCACCTGCCACAAGATAGCAAGGTGTAAATTAGGTCTCCTTTCCTTTCCTGCTTCTTTCTGGTTTTATTGTGTTCTCTAGTACTGTACTCAGTATATTTACCTTCCTACATTTCTCACTTAACAGTGTTAATATGTTGAATACATGTAAATGCATACACAAGAGAATTGTGCTCTATTTTTATAGCAAAGCAAGTAACAGAAGCAATTGTTAGCTCTATCCTTTCTTATTTTATGCCTATCTTAAATATGTCAAATTCTTCACTGTTATCTTTCTAAAGGTTAGGTAGTCCTAGTTTTAGCTGTACCAGGGGAGATGTTTTATGACAAAGTTAATCTGAATTTCAGTGTATTAGGGAATTTTAAGTTTGTTAGCAGGTTAACATTTAAAAGAATTATTAGCAAACCTTGGAGTTACACATTATTGTGTTGCTATAATAGCTTCTGTTTCAAGTACTTAAAAATGCTTTTTGATATTAAAGCATATTGTGTGTTCCTGCTAAATAAAAGAAACTGGTTGTGCTAACTTGACACATACTGTTTGAAAACTGCTCTCTTTGGCATATAGGTTAGTATATCAATTGGGTATCTGCTGCTGTATCTTTGATGGGGGTTTGTTAAATGTATGTGTAATTTAGGTATTGCAGTGTACCCTTCAGTTCTGTGAAAACTTTGACTTGAGGGGAAGGAGGAAAATGTAGGTTTAGACATGTCAAGATTTGTGCTCAGGTTCTTAATTTCTGATATTTCAGGTACAATCTGTAGATGTGTTAAGAGATTAATATTTTTATTAGTGTCAATAAAATAAAGATATTGTAGAGTGGTGTCACTATAAAACTTACTCTTTCTGATCATCTAATTAGGATAACAATGCTGCTTTTAATTTGTTACCCCAGCTGACTGTTACATAGAGAAGAGCCTACTGTTTTCTTCTAATTTGCAAAATAGAAATGCCAATTTTTTTGATAGTCTGCAGCTGTGAACTCTAACTAGAGAAGAATGCAAATGATTAAACTGTAATTAGAATGTTGATTTTTCTTCTTGTTTTGTTTCCCCCTACTTCACTCTCACCCATTTCTCCACTACCCTGCACCCACTTACCTTTTGTCCTGTTCTATAGGACTGATACTAGGAAGAATAAATGGAGATTTGGGGTTTTTGTTAATGTTTATGACCTAGCAGCATACTGACTTCTGTATCATTTGAAATCTTAGATGGGCTCTGGTGTACCAAGGCTATTTTAAGACTGAGATGCTTTGGTTCACGTGCAAATAGAAGCTGTCAACTGCTAGCAAACCCAGGATACTGTCAGCTCCCCAGCTGAATGCTGCCATCCACTTTCAGCATGTTCTTGTCTGTCTGAAAAAGTTCACAGCTGGTTAGCTGAATGACATAGAGGGACTTTTTTCTCTTTCATTATGCAGCTGATGCTAACTAGTGACTCAGTAGTGGGAGAGAATAAGAATTGCGAGATGCACAAGAAGGAGCAGAATGTTGATTGAAGCCCCAAAAGGGCCAGGTTTGGAGGCTTCTGTAAATTTTAATTCAAAGCCAGAGAGGAACAACTATTTTGTTTTCTGAAGGGAAATTCTCTATGGTTTCAGAGTAAGAGTATAGCAGTGAAGTGGCTCCTTGCTCCATCCCCATATTTTAAAATTTTTTGATTTGACAGTTTTAGAGGTAGTTTTCTTTTTTGGAAGTTGTTCCCTGCTGCTCCTGAAAGCCAAGTTTTCTTTGCACTGGCTCTTAGAGGACTGCTAAAATTGCTAGTTGCCTTTGAAACTTTTCTTGCAAGTAGTATGGATAGATGATGTATTCCTCCTGAGTATTTTCTGTAATTTTACAAGGGTGTTTTTAAATTAAGCATCTGATAGAAAGAGATGGTAGTTAATGACTTAGCTTCTTGGCCAGGACAAAGTTTTGTTTCCTTTTGTTATTAGTTCTGTGTCATCACAGAAAGCAGACTTACTTTATTTTGAGTTTGTCTTTTTTTTTTTTTTTCCCCTAGATATACTGGGTGGAATAGCTCAACATAACAAATTATTCTTTATGCTTTAGTTTCAAATTTTTCATGTAGAATCCAAGTTCTAGCATCAGGATTCAATTAAATGATAGTTTGATTTGACTGAAAAATTAATGGTCCAGAACAGAAAC
This sequence comes from Sakesphorus luctuosus, assembly GCA_013396695.1. Taxonomy (NCBI): domain Eukaryota; kingdom Metazoa; phylum Chordata; class Aves; order Passeriformes; family Thamnophilidae; genus Sakesphorus; species Sakesphorus luctuosus. The sequence goes on from VWZD01006474.1 coordinate 627,079, forward strand.
CTCGTAGTATTTTTTGAAGTTCTTATTTTCAGTACTCCTGTTTTAAATAAAATCTGGACTCAGCCCAGTAACATAAAGCTACATGTTCTTTCATCAGCTAAGCACACATAATGATTAAATTTAACAGTGATTGTTTTCTCATTGTGCCTTTTGGCTGCTTTGGTATCTTTCTGCTTTCCTAAAAATAATTCCCTGGCTACAAGTGGCACTATACTGACTTGCTGTGAAAAGTTTCTTGCTACTGTCTGTTGTCCTTTTCAGGGAATAACGATTTGCCAAGTACAAATCATATTCTATAATTATATGTCATCTTCAATGACAGCTTGAACATTCAAATCCTGTTTACGCTTGAATTGGACATATTGATTTTTCATTTTAATGATAAACAGATTGGCATGTAATGCATTTGGTGATACATCTGCTTAAAATGTGTTAAGATTGCTGAATGAAAAAAAGGTTTGCAGTTCAGGCTAGTGGAGGCATTCAGGCCAAAAATAAAATGAGGCTGCAGACTACTCTAGGTAATTCCAACAAAAGAGAGTACAGTTCCTTTAATCTAGTATCCTACCAGGCATATTTTAAATTTGCTTTTCTGGTTCACTTTTAGTCTGTCTTTTGACCAGAAGAGATTTTGCAGCCAAGAATTCTGGGTGTATTTAAAAAAAAATACTGTGGCTTTACTTGAAAAATGTTTTTGGTTTTGAACTTTAATTTGTTCTCATAGTTAGAATCTACCACAAATTAAAATGTAAATTGGCCAAAGTACACAGTTTAAACTCTTGGTACCTGCGCATTCAGTCCTAAATAGTTTAAAAGTTGGTGATGTCCTATACAGCTGTGTATATGTATCTTAACATGTTAAGTGAATGATTACTGACTGTATTAAAAATATCTTCTACTAAACTTTTGGTTTTGGCTAAAGATGAAGGTTTTCAGGAATACTCCTATTTTGCTGATTGTAATGGTCTACTTAAGCCTTTAAGGTTTCTTTAATGCAGAAACAGATATCTTAAATTTGAGTTCTTAAAATTATTGTAGACTTGCATGGGAAGCAGAGCATTTGACTTTATTATATCCTATCTATGCAAATGCCAGTTATCCAGTTTTATTTTGAGTAGGTGCTGTGATGTAAATACCTGCTTCAAAGTACAGTATTCCTATCAGGCACCATGAACAAAATAAAAACATGGAAGCATATATATGTGAGTGTGTGTGTATATACACAAATACACACACAGAGAGAAAGTATACAGACAAAGGCAAATGGTTTGTAAGTGTTCTGAAAGCTTTGGGTAGAGGGGATTGAACCAGAAAATGACTAGCATCTTTTGACGAAAAAACCCCCCAAAGAATATCCACACAAGCTTTAGTGGTAAAATCAGTTGTGAATGTAACAGCACCTCAAGTGAAAATATGCTGAAAGAATGTGTAAGTGTTTACAATAAAGATCTTATGCTTTCTAGTTTGTGAAATGTGGAATTGAACACTTCAGATAATCTTGATGTTCGGACTTCTGACCTTCCTGTCACAGAACATCTTGAGGCTCTTCTTTATCACTGAGGCCATCATGCATATTCTGTCCTCAAACATGTTTGTCCATGGTGATTTTTCAGGTTATTTCTTTCTTCAGACTTTCGTAATTTGAGCCTTGAAGATAAGTGCTTTATAGACCTGAACCACAGAAGAATGTAATTTTTTTTCTTATAAAGCATGAACAGTTTCAAAGCAACAACAGTAGTTTTGTTGTTCCAAGTGAAGTGAACCCTGAACAATTGGGATTTTTTTGCTCCCTCCTATCCCATTTCTTGCCAGAGTCTGTCTTTACCAAGCATTTCATAGGTTGTCTTTGGTGGGGATGTGTGTGTTTATGTTCAGGTTTGGCTTTCAACGTGAAGCTGATGCAATGATTCCTCTAAGGACATCATAATTCTGTGGTTAATTTGTTGGTGGCGTTTAGTCCCTTTGGACCCCATGCTCTTTTCTTTGTGACTTATTAATCCTTTTCTCTTTCTGTTCTTACTCCATGTTTTCTTTGATGTCATTCCACCGTATTTTCAGGATGTTACTTTTATAAGTCATCATCATCATGCTAGGCTTTGCAAATGAAGATTTGGGAATGGCTTTACCCATGCTTGCAGCAAGTGTACTGGTGGCTAAAAAAGGCCGATATGGGATAGGCAAGTCCGGTCACAAAAGGCACAGTGTAACGTCTCCTTAGGTGATATTGGTGAGGAATGGTTCTTTCTGCATTGTCTTTTCTCCTAGAGACTGATTCTACATGTGTTTCAAAGAAAGCAGCAGTGTTGTCAATGGTGTGTCTCCACGAATCCTGATTGGAGGCCAGAGTGGACAGTTGATGGCAGTCAATATGGCCAAGGCTGAGATATTGTTTCAGGGAGTCCTTGTATGTCTACTTTGGGGCTCCTCTCTTGCAGCAGCTGGTGGTGAGTTCACCATAGAGCACAATCTGCAGGAGGCAGTGGGTGATCCTCCATCCTTGAGATGTGCCCTGCCCAGTGCAGCTGCATTCCCAGCATCCTGGCCTCGGTACTGGTGATCCCTGCCTGTTCAAGAACGAACACATTGGTCACGTAATCAGACCAGCAGATGTTTAGGATTGTACAGAGGCAGCGCTGATGGAAGCGTTCGAGGAATCACAGGTGGTGGCAGTAGATGACCCATGATTCAGACCCATAGATAAGAGTAGTCAGTACAATGACTCTGCAAACACTGATTTTTATACTTTTCTTCAGGTGTTTACTGGACCACACTCTTTTATGGAATTTTCTGAAGGCTCTGTACACCTTTGCTAGCCTGTTGTCTATCTCTTTGTCAGTCTTACTGTCTGAGGAAATGATACCTCCCAGACAGGTGAACTGCTGGACTGACTTAAGCTCTGATTCACCTATGGTGATGTGGGGATGATGAAAGACTTCCTGAGGTGCAGGTTTGTAGAGAACTTCTGTCTTCTTCAAGCTGACTTCCAACCCAAAGAGCTCAGCAGCCTCTGCAAAGCAGGATGTTAAGCATTGCAGAGCTGCTTCTGTGTGAGAATGAGAGCGGCATCATCAGCAAAAAGCAGCTCATGGACAAGGTGATTCAGGGTCTTGGTGTGGGCCTTCAGTCGCCTTAGGTTGAATAGGATTGCATCGGTACAATATTGGATATAGATGCAGTTTTCTTCATCGAGGTCTGCTGTGGCTCTTTGGAGCATCTTGCTGATGAATATTGTGAATAGAGTTTGGTGCAAGAACACAACCTTGTTTCACACCATTGGTTATTGGAAAGGCCTCAGAGTGCATTGTCATATCTCACTTGTCCGTGCTGATCCGCATGTAGCAGGATGATAACTTTGAGGAATTTGGTGGGACAGCCTAAGTGTTCCAAGATCTGCCACAGGCCTTTTCTGCTCACAGTGTCAAAAGCTTTGGTGAGGTCAACGAAGGTTACATAGAGTCCTTTGTTTTGTTCCCTGCACTTCTCTTGCAGTTGTATGAGAACAAATACCATGTCTGTGGTGCTCGTATTGGCTCTGAAACCACACTGACTTTCAGGTAGAAGTACAGCTGTATTTAATCACACAAAGGATACATCTATATTCAGGTTCTGTGTTCTTTGAGCATGGCCTGTCATGACTCTACCTGTATTTCTGAAGACTCACAGAATGTAAGACTCTGTAGATTTAGTATGCTCCTGTGTTTTATTCAGCTGCATCTGTGCAGAAGTGTAGTATCCATGCTTTTATAAAAAAAAAAACAAATGTAGACTGAGTATTGATTAGTTGAGGTCAGTTAAGAAGGAAGGTGTAGAGGATGCTTTAAGAAATATAGAGATCTCCATCTGGTTTGGGTTTTTTCAACAGAAAGGCATTTTTCAATTAAAGAAGGACCCTTACACCTTAGGAAAAAAATCAGCAGTGAAAGTATGAAGCAAGGAGATGCTAGTTATACTTGATTATATACAGTGGTGGTATGTTGTCTCTCACGAGCAAATGTACCTTTCCTGGTATTTTAAATTTGTCGTTAATAAAATATATGCCATCTTATCTTCATTTTCTCATTAGAGAGATAAAGGATGAATTACTGGAGACTTAACTGCTGTGGTGTTATTTGTGTGAACTGATGCAGCATAACAATGTGATAAAGAAAAGGACCTGGCAGAGGAAGAGGGGAAAGAAGAACTTGGACAGCTATCCACTGAAATGAAAGGAATCTTGACTGCTCACTAGGTTTTATGTTGTATTCAAGTGTAAAAAAGGCATTTTGATTATATTACTAAAAATTAAAACATATTCCACCTAAAAAATTCCCAAACCACAATGCCCTCAAAAAAATTCCAAACAACCTACCATAGCAAAACATGGAGCTGTGTTTTCATTTGTTGAATTTAGGCAGTTCAGTAGCTATTTTGACTTGGATTTGTATGTCATTCTAAATGGCAAAATTTGGAGTTGACATTTCAAATACAGATTCTTATTTTTTTTCCTTCTGTGACAACATACTAATTTCCAGAACACAATAGGAGCTCCATGGAGGGTAGGTGTCTGGGTATTGATATGAAGCTCAACATGGCAGAGACCTAAATGCCAACTGTGAATAGTAAAGAATCTGTACATTTTATTAAAATACCTTTGCTGGCTACAAATAAAAGGGTAGAAGATGAGCCACCTGTCAATGTCCTAAGTACATCTCAGGCCATGGAAGCCTCCTGGCAGAGACAGAGGGAAAGAAAACTCATGTCATGTGACTAATGTTGAGGTGAGGGTTGAGGTATGTGTGCATTAGCTGGGAAGACTGTCACTATCTAGTGCACAGCTCCAGAAACAGTGGAGAAAGATAATTTCATTCATGACTTGTATTTGGCACATAGCAATGATCAGTAATCTTCTTGGCAGACCCCCTGCTCCTTTTCAGCAGAACCTACAAATAAAATATAAATGGGTTGTTGTTGGGAAAGGAAAGATAGTTGTTTGCAAAGGCTGCTTGAAACTGGTGGAAATTAAACAGCACAATATAGTTGAGCTGAGACCCCCCCCCTTTCCTCCTGGTCTTCTGCTGATTTTAATATGATTTGGTTGGTACTCAAGTTGTTCCTATAGTCAGATTACGTGTGAGTATTTATAATTATCCCTGCTATTTCTTTTCTATGTGGATTTTCTTTTGTCACACTTGTGTGCATTTTGTCTCTTCAGTTATATTATAGATCCTGAACTGGTGAGGGATGGGGAGGGTTGGCTTTCTCTCCACCATGGCATGGGGCTAATTTTTGGAAGATACCTTTTCCCTGTACTTAAAAAATATAAGAAGGTAGGAATGAGGATGTCTGGTTTTTGGGCACCCATATTCTTCTCAACCACAGCTGCTTCTCTTACCCTTGGACTTGGCAGCCCTGGTCCTTATCTAGCTATTAGTCTCCTTGAGTGCTATACTGTGGACTGGGCAAGCACTTCTCTGTTTAATTCATGACTGGGCACAGTGAAAGCAGACTGGTTCTTACTGGTCTAACACTGGATTGGAGAACTGCTGAACATTGGTGCATTTGAAATATGAATCCAAACGTTGCTGCTTGTATCTTTTTCTGCTTAAAGATGCCTGCCTATGTGTCTTTTTGCTCCCACTGCCTGGTTCAGCAGCTGTGAGCTGCAGGAAGTAGCACATGTGCATTGGCTAAAATGACCAGCCAGCCTCTCCCTTTGCTCTTGCCAAAGTCTCATGTTGTTGAAAAGAGTTTTTAGGATCAGATCCGGCTTCTCAATATACCTTATTCCTTTGCCCAAGATCAGCAGGAAGGCCTCATCAGCGTGGCCCATCCTCTTGTTCTTTTCCATATCAGGTTCAAAAAATAGTTATTTGGAGAATTTAGTACAGTATCTAAGTAGCTGTTATTTTAACCTTAAAGTTGTATTACATATTAGGAAAATCTTTTAGGAACAGGCTTTGGGGGGGGTGTGTGGTGTGTTTTTTTATTTTTTTTTAACAGCTTATTTTCATTGTTATTATTTTAAGCATGTTAAAATACTGTTGAAGTTTCTTCATGACTATAATTTTACTATGGGAAGCAAGGACTCTTGTTCAGTTGATCAGTGCAGTCTTACAGGGCGGGTAGATAGAAATGCAGGTTGCTTGCCATTTCCTTGAAACTGATCTGAGATATGTGAATGATATGATTTTGAATTGTTGAAGTACAAACAGCATCTTTTTAAAGAGAGAGCAAGCCTGGGCCATGTGCACAGAGGAAAATGCACTTTCCCATATCTGTTGGCACAACTTAGTGGCATATTTCAGTCTGAATAATCCTATGCCAGGATGCATCTTGAATTAAATTTTTTTGATTGTTATAAGCCCCTGAAAAACTGTTTTTATAATGTAAATGTTGAAACACCCTTAAGTTTAGGACCATGCACAGCTATAATTTTACAGGCATTAAACATCTGAAATAACTTTGTCTAAAGATTACCCTAGGATTTGCCCTCTGATTTCTAGAAAATACTTAACATTGAACCAAATTTTATGCACATAAGAGTTCCTAAATAAGGAGCCATGAGATTTACATTCCAATATGCAACAACACTTTTAAGTGCTTTTTTTTTCATTTTCATTATAGGGTTGTCATAACCAATGTGTTTTAAATATATTGAACTAAATTTATGAAAAAATTCTACATGGAATCTTTATTCTGCATATTTGAAGTGGAAAGTGTCCCATAAAGTTAGGTCAGCTTTTAAAAACCCACGTCTATTAACAGTGTGTCTTGTAGCTTTGCTTATTATTACATTTTTATCAACGAATGCTTCATGTGTGAGGAAGATTCCCTGGGGCTGCATCTTTTGCACTCTGTGAGGAAATGAAAAGTTGCTGTTTCACCAAACAGGCAAAACACTTGCAATATGTTTGGGCGCAGTGGAAGAAATTCTCCTGACAGGCTGGAATGAAGGCAAAGCCTGTAAGGAGGTTGTATTCCAGCAAAAGGATGTGTGTCCAATTCCTGTATCAGCCAGCTGTTGAGATGTGCACTCACTTAACATAAGGAACAGCAATGCATCACTGTCAGAATGTCATGGTGGCTTTTAGGGGTCAATTCTATATTGCTTGGATGTTTTGAAGTGACCAAAATTCTGCCATGTAGAGCAGTAAACTTTTTTCCCCTAAATTTTACTTTAAGCAGTGCTAGACCTTCTGTTTCTGAGGGATAATCTTGTTTCTCAATAGTGTGGATGGCTTTTGCAGAAAAGATACTGAAATGTCTCCCTTACAGCAGCCTTTTGTTTCTGTAAATGGAGAATGGACAGCATGTTACCTGCTACAGGCCTCTGAGCATGAACTCCATGTGACTGAATCAGTTAAATCATCTCATTGGGCTGCATCCTCAAGGAGTGCGTAATGAACGAGTATTTTAGGTTTCTCAAAGAATCATAATGTGGCTGGGGGCAGGAGAAAGTGGTGTGTGTGATGGGATGGCTGTCGTGGTACCACCACATAGTGTGACAAAACTGCACACCAAATATGGGCCCAAAGGTTTCTAGCTGTGCTGGGATGTTCTGAATTTTTCAGACGTGAATGCTCTTACTATCAAGAAGTGTCACTGCATGAATCTTACTTTTCTGAGGGAAGTTCAGTTCAACATGTCTGTAGTGGGGACTTGGCAGGGGAAGAGATGTGGGTGATCATGCAAGGGTCTCAACTCATGTAAAAATTTCACATTTTACTTTTTAATTATTGCTGTGGAAGTAACTGCAAACAGTTGGGTTGATGAAGGTGGTTAAAACCCCTCAATCATTAAGGCTACTGTAGAGTTAAATAGTGGTCACAGATACTTCCTGCGATCTGGAAAGGCAGCTGTTACAGCAAGGAGTATCTGAGGAAAAGCTCTCATTAGCTGAATATTTAAGTGAAGTGTGAGTTGAACCACACATGAATTTAACATTGCAAAGTATTGCAGTGATAACATGATCTGTTGAAGAGATGGGCATTGCCATCATTCTTGTTGGTGATTAATCACTTATCAAATTAAGGAGCAATTGTAAGAAGAGCTGGTTATATCGCTACTTCTCCCAGCAAAGCAAATAAGCAGTGGCTGAAGGAGTTACCTACCTGCCTGTGGGAGGGAAGTATGTGAGTAGAAGAAAGGGAAGAAACTGATATCTCTTAATAGATGCTGTAACTGCTTCTTTATGTTGAATATAAAAAATGCAGCATCTGTAAACTCTCTTGTTAGTTTTTCTCCCTTTTTATGAATAAAAATCTTATAGGACTTGTAATACTTTATCAAATTCATTCAGAAAATCTCCTTATTTAAAGGCTAAAAGTTGCATATTTAGTTATTTTTTTATACACATTTTAGAATTTTATGCCTGCTCAGTTCTTGCAAAAGTAAACTTTCCAACTGTCCAATAAATCATGACCATTGTGTTCTAAAATCCCTTGCTAGCATCAGGGAAGGTAACATTGTTCACTTTCTTAAAGTTCTTCCCTCCTTCTATTCCTTTTTGTCGAGTATCACTCTATGCTCTCTTTGTGAATAGGAAAATCCCATTTGTGATGTAAAATCTTGGTCCTTCTGAAGATCATGACAAAGTTTCCTCGACAAACCCCGAATTCAGCCTGTTCCCTCAGAACGTGGTCTAAGCAGACAATGCCAGTTGCCTTCTGTTCTTGCATAGCAGCAGCCTTGTAGGTCAGTTTGAGACAGGAGTGGTTGTTGTCGTGCATGACCAGCTCATGGTCGCACCATGACTGTACGTTTGGATGACAGCAGCTTTGATGTGTACCTGTGATTTACTTGAGCAAAAACTAACTCAGCTGAGTCTGGAAGCAGCTTCTTTGTGCCAACAAAGTACAGGGTCCACATCAGTGTGGGAGTAGCACTGTGCTGAGGGTGTTCTGTCAATCTCTGTATCACACTATGTGTGGAGCTTCATGCCAACATGCATCTTGAATCAAATGTTTTGGTTGCTATAAGCCCCTGAAAAACTGTTTTTATAATGTAAATGTTGAAACACCCTTAAGTTTAGGACCATGCACAGCTATAATTTTACAGGCATTAAACATGTGAAATAACTTTGTCTAAAGGTTACATTGGGCTCTTGGAACTCGCCCAAATGTCCACTGAGAATGTTGTTGTATTGCCTCACATAGGAGCTGACAAGCTTCTTGCAGACTGAGAGGTAGGAGTAGCACTATTGTTGTACTTTTTCAAATAATAGGTATGATAGTCTATTTTGCTCAAGATTGCTGGAGGTCTCTATGGCAGAACAAGGAGATTAAATGCTCAAATCTTGGAGTTCCTTATCCATGAGATCTTTATCAGTTTAATAGGCTTCAGATACAATTTGTGTTGACTATTTGGTTGATGCTGATGAATTGATTCACACTGGCTTTCCCCTGGTTGCTCTTTTTTTTTTTTTTTTTTTAAACTGCAGGTCAGGTGACATTGAAGCCTGATTAACAAGTGTGAAATAAGAATGATAGCAAAGGTGATGGAAATGCAATCAAGCTTGCCTTTTGAAGAACTTAGGTGCAGAACATGTGTGAGAGGCATATAGATTCAGGTATAGAAAGCATGGAGCACACCCTAAATAGCAGACATGCTTAATTTATCAACTTTGTGAAGTCATGTTAATTAGTAAAAATGCAAGTAGGGAGGTGGTGGTAATGTTATGTCTAACTTACTTTCCTTAAAACTAAAAATGTGAACCATATTTAAAAGGGGATCCCAAAACTGGTATGTGCCGAATTGTGTAGATGTCTGAGATCATGGTCTGTTGTTTATCTATTGTAGGCTCAAATAATGAGTAATGGGGATACTATAGACCAGCCATCCTAGAAGTCTGAGGGAGGACTTCTTTATCCTAACTGCAAGTTATTTAATTTCCTGAATTATACACACAGATGATTTCTTATCACTTACTGAGGCATATCTACATAAGTGCAGAAAATCATTCTGCAAACCATGATGTTATGACACATTTTCTAACAACAGCTGGAAACATTTCTGAATAGGCAAAAGTCACCAAAGTCCTCAAAGTTTTGAGAAATACATTAGTAAATTTGATTAGTGTCAATTCTGGCCTATTTTCTGAGGTATTGTATATGGCTGAGCAAAATAATTTGAATTGGAGTTAAAGATTTGCTGAAAAGGAGTTGAAGCAAGACTGCATGCTTCTGGTAGGAACAGAAATTTTGCAGTGAATATTTGTGTAATTGATGTTTAAAAAGCCACTGGTACTGTGTTTTGTTTCATAATGATGGATGAGTAGCTAAGAATGTCAGTCCAACAAATATTAATTTGTACCTCCAACATTAACATGAAATAAATTCTGAATCTAATATCTGAAGAAAACAATGCATAAATGTTTAAGAAAATTCTTCATATTTGTTGAAGAATTGGTTAAAATTACACATTGAATTTATTGAATGTAGAGGAATTTTATTACAAATTAACAAAGCTGTATTAGAAATGTGTGGAAAATATATGCCAGTTTAGTATGAGATTGAAAGGTATTAGTCTGGTAGGTGCATTATAGATGAGGATATTCTAACTATTTTTTTCCCTTTAATGCACTGAGACTTTATTTTATACTTTGTCAAGGGTCAATTTTACTTAAAATAGCTCTTGATATGGGAACTATAAAAATCACCTTTTATGGGACTAGCGTGTGTTCTCTGTAGTGCTCATAAAAAAAACAATCCCCAAATTTGAGTTGCATTGTAAGGGAGTACTGAGTATAATCACTTTTTAGTCTGTGCAATACTTAAATGTCTCTTATTGACTTAGAGAATTTAATGCACTGTTTTGAGTGTCCTGTGAGTCTAGTGTTATAGTAGGTTTTGTTTTGAAGCCATAATAACTGATGTTTGCAGAAATATGTGCTATACATTTTATTCCTAAATGCAGAGATGGGGAAAGAACAGAATTTTAAAAACATGCAGTGCTGATGTTCCCTTAGTATCAACTCTAACGAGAATCTCCTTGTGTGCAATCTTGTAGTTTTCAATTCCAAGCCTAGAAGGGCTCAGAGTCTGATAAATGCCTGAAATAAAGCCAGCAAATCACTGTGAGCAGCAGGGATGCATGAGCCATCTTAAAACCTCCTGCACCTGCCACATGTGTCCAGTTGCTGAAGATCTGAGTACGAAAAGCTTGCTGGATACCTGTGGGAGGGGTAGGCATACTTGTGCTCCTGCTGCACATTATTATATCTGTCAACATATCATGTCTTTTGCTAGATTTACATGGTGTTACTGACAAAACATACTCTGTTTGTGCTACCTGTCAAAGGCTCTCTGTTTATTATTACTGTGGATTTTTTTCCCCCTAGACTGCAGAAAAGATGGGCAGACAGGTGTCTAGCTCAGCTACCTGGTAGTGTGAAGTAGCTGTAGTATTGGCTTAACCCATGGCTGGAAGCCTCCTCTGTTGACAGAAGGTCAACAGGATGGCATTCCTACTGCCTGAGAAGGCTTCTGCTTTGCTGTTCAATGTGAACACCCTTTCCTGAACAAAAGTGAGTGGGCTGCAACATTTCAATGCACTAGGAACTCCTGGCTGCCAGAAGAGCTCTCTGAGTCCATATGAAGCCATATGTGAACTATTGTGTATAGGACTAGCCCAGGGATAAAGGAGAGCAAATATGAATACAGTATAAAACTGCAGGTGCTACAACCTTTCTCCTCTGAGCAGGCACAGTAAAAAGACAGCTTAGACTTAAGGCTAAACTCTCTCCAGTGGGGATTTTGCCATGTAATTTGATGTGTTGGAGATGAGTGGGAAATAACAGAAAACAGGGTGACATGGTAAGATGGGGGGAGTTTACACTAACTGCTTGGTATACCCGATTCAGACACGTAAGGTATATGTTGTCTTCTGTTTTTATTTGCTTCCTGGTTTTAGATAGTCTATCACACCTATCTGATCCAGAGAAATATCAGATTTAAAAAGAAATGTTAGTATAAGGCAGAAAAGCAATCAGATTCTCTGTGCTGAGAGTTGATGCCAGTTGCTAGAAGAACAATACAGGCATAACTTCTTTGAAAAAAATCCTCTGAGATTTGAATATTCACTGACTTGAGTATGGTTTTATGATGCTGAGACTAGTATTGCATACCAGTATCTGTAAAACTACAGTGCTGTGCTGAAGGATTTTTGTCTCTCACTAGAACGTTAGCAGCTTTAGACATGAGGCTGCCTTTGAGGCTTTGTATATCAGCAATTCCCTTTCTGACAAGCTGCTTTTCAGTGCTTTCCAAGACGAGTGTGGGTTTTGACAACTCAGGCTATAACACTGTTGTGTGAAGCTTTAAAAGATCAGCTTTACTGGATGTGGGTTTTATTGCGCAAGTGTTGGCAAAGAGGAGCCACTGAGTTTTCATGGAAGATAAAACTTTCAAGTAGTGCAGTCCATATCTCTTGTAAGGTGTAAAATTTTTCTGTACACTTTAAGCATTTTTGACCTGTCTTTTCATGATAACGCAAATCTTCAGCACCCATATTTGCCAATCTTGAGTCAAAACTCCCTCTGCCAGCTTCATGGCAGCCACTCCCTTAGTGTTGTTGGATGGGAGAAAGTGGAGATGTGTTCAGCCAAGTGGGCCAGTGGTTGTGGAAAAGGATTAATACGAAGAACAACAATAACACTAGGAGGTGTTAGCTCATTTGTTTGCTCCCTCTTAGGATGTAGTTCAGCTTTCTCTGTCATCAGAGGAAGTATTTCCAATAACTTTAAGGATTTCATATGTAGATTGTATCCAGTTTAATTTCAAATATGACAAATCTGTACCAGGTGTTCTGTGGGTTTTTACCAGGAGTCTAAAATAGACAACCAAATCAACTTGAGAGACTAATGACTAGGTTTATACTTGTGAGGGAATTCTGAGATGCAAAAATCAGCAAGCTCAACTTTTGTTAAAGCTGTGGGCAGCACTGTAAGCTGCAGAGAGCTAAAATAAGTATTATAAACCTGACTGAAGTTAGAGCTTTGTAAATGCACGCAGACTGTCTGAAGATCTTAGACAGATGTTTCAGATGTTAAAACAGGATAGGCTTTGCTCGTCCAAACAATCTGTCACTGTGCGTGTGCTCAATAGGCAAATAAGAGGGAACGCCAGCTTTTTTCATGTAAATCTCCAGAGATTTTCCTCTGGGGTTCAGAGCTCTGGCAAAAAGCTGTCTGCAGGAATAATTAAAAGTGGGGGGAAAAAACCTCACAAAATCTAAACAAAATATCCAGTGCCCAAGCAAAGCGTATGTGCATCTTTGAATTCAACTTACCAGTGCTTACAATAAGAAAAAAAAGTCTGCCTTGTAAAACATTCCTCATAAAATTAGGTATTTTGAGGCAATCTAAAGGAGCACATGGTTTTGTACTGGGAATTGTTATCTATCCAGTATGCTTTACTTGTATTTGTTGAAGGATACAATGCACTTGTATTATTACACTGATTTCATTCTTGGATGATTTCCCCTTTGGCATACTAGTGGCAGTTTTTCATTGGTTATTCATTTATATTATTGATTAACACCTACTGGACCAATTTATTAGTCCCTCTGAATCCATTTTAAGTATCAGGGTTTTCTAATGGAGAAATATCCTTTACCAGAATACTAACATCACACTTGTAAAACATTCAATGGCTTAATTTATTGTACTGTGTATAACATAAACCAGACATCAACAAATAGATGTTCCTATGTTGCAAGCCTCCTGGCTTTTTTGACATGGAAATATTACCTGGAGCACAAGTGAAACCCGTTCTCCTGCAAAACTCATGGAGCTTTTGCTGTCCATCATGGAACTGTTAGCAGTCCTTCAAGGAAAGAGCTTTTTCCCTGTTCTGGTCTACTTGCACATGGGGTCTTGCTTGTTGCGTTTGAGGAAGATGAGGAGACTGCGTATGTTATTTGTGTCCTAGAGTGAAAGGAGTGAACCAGCAAAAATGAGACAGCTCTCTTTCTTCTGGAATGACTTAAGCAGAGAATACGCGGTACAGTGAGAATTCCTCAGGAAAGATTTGGAGTCAAGACATTGTAACTCTGGGACATAAATGTACAGGCTGTATCTACAGAAATCCCCTTTATGGGCTGATAACATTAAGTACTCTGATTTAGGATCACGTGTTCCCTATTGGTCTTCTTGAGGAAATCTCTTTGCACATCACTGGGTAAATATATATATTTCTAAAGTATATGAGTTGTCAAAAACCTTATGTGCACATGCCAAAATTACTGTTAAAAGGTCTAAAAACTGAGTGGTAGTGAAATTCTTCAAGCCTACAAAGCTTAGAAGATATTTTTGTTCACTGCATCTATTACCTCCTCCAGCCCATGTGTTCCAGTAAGTAGCCATCTAGTTTGTTTTCTATATTACCAGATAAAACTGATTTTACTCATAATTTTCTACTTTTGCTACAGCTACTGATTGACATGCTGTTGATGACTGACAGGTATTTTCTTACAAGATTTTTGTGTGATGCCTGGGACAGGCCTAGGTGTAGGGGGGAAAAAGCCAGGGTGAAAAAAAGTATGAATAAGATCAGTATCCTGAGCTTCAACTGTTTCCCTGCAGAATGGAGTAATACTAGACATCTCTCTCCCCATTAAAACAAAGTACAGCTCTTGGGCCTTTCTGATCTGAAGTGCCTAAAACAAATAAAAAGTTATATGTAACAAATTAAAGGGAATAACTATAATTAGGGAAATAGCCATTAAGATAGAAAAAAATAATTGTGAAATCTTTACGCTCTGATCCTGCAGTAGTTCCTAAATATCCTACCAGTAGACTGTTTTGGAATGGGACTTGTACTTTACCAAGGGAACATAACTGCTGAGAGTCTGTGATTTAAGATGCGAACAGACGCAGGCCAGTAATGTGGCTGCGGCAGATGAATAAGTGATGAATCAGGAGAGCCTCGCATAGTACAAAGGATAAATGTTGTCAGTGCAAGTTGTCCTGTTTCTTCTCTTTAAAGACACCTCATATGGGATGTGTTCTTTTTACTGAATGAAACGTAATGACTGTTTTTCTGACTTGGTAACTACTTTGAAACTGGGTAAAGCATAGGCTGCAATTATGAATTAGTATTTACTGAAGCTGAGCATGCAGTTCATGGTGTTATATTGCTTTGAAGCCCAACATTTCATACTTGACATGTGTGATGCGATCAAAAATGAATAGTTTAGTAACTGAAAGTGTACCAGAAAAGTCTCACGAACTTGAACTTTTATTTTTCAATGCCCTCTTTAGATAATGCTATGAACTTATATAGTTCAATGAGATTTGCAAAACAGGAAACCTTTATGCTGGGATCTTCCCTAACCTTCATATTCAGCCCCTTCAAAAACATCATTTCTTGCTGCCTGTGGGGTCCAAACTGAGCTTAGGGAAATCTGAGGCCCCAGACTAAGGAGGAAGAAGGCTGGCTTAATACATGTCCATAGGCTGTGGAAAGAATTTGATGCTGACTAATGTTTTGCTCATGAGCCCCCTTCTGCAGTGAGAAACTGCATTTCATGGGGTATTTGCAGAAAGCTCCAGCAGAACAGCTCCACAGTTACACAGTCTACAGTGCTCTGAGAGTGACAAATGTTAAGCCTGGTATGGAGTGGAGGGGCTCCATGGCGATGGTGTCTGCTGCACTTTCCAGCAGTCTGTGGATTATTTCTTTATAAAAAAAAGATTGATGCATCTCAGTCATCCCTCCTGAACATATGTTTTCTTTATTTCTGCATTCAGCATTTAGCATTCCCCATTCAGTTCCTGCCATGGGGTGTGTTTGTGTGTGTATGCAGAAGAAATGCAGGAAGGTAGTCTGGCCGACACAATGTATTTTTTCTTCATAAGTTTCAGTGGAAGGCCCTAAGAAACTAAAGGCATGGGTTCTCATGACCACAATGATTCATGCTCTTGGTAAGGGAGTATAAGCCCAGGCTTTTAGTGAGCAAATTAGTTTTTATGTGCTAGTGACTATATAATTATTGGGATTTACTAATGCTTTAGAGCTTATACAAGATAACCTTTTAGTTTCTTTTTGCTCACTGGATTTCCCCAAGCTTGTGGAAAAGTGCTTAGAATGAATGTACAGTGTGCTGAATAAGCTCTCATTTGATTTTAATGATTTGCTCTGTATATTTCAGTGTGTTTTGTGGGACCCTGAGCAGAGTGGACTTTTTCCCCTCTGGTTAGATGGCAGGTCAATTAGAGGATGTCTATCCCTACGTGTTGTTGAAACTGGCTTAAAGCACATATTTATTGGTAATAACTTACCCTTGTGCTGTCACTGAGCCACAGGTTTCTCTAGATTTCTGAAGTGATCCAGGCTGTAAAACATGCACACGGCATGCATGCAATGTTTTGACTTCTGACAAAGGTAACTTCCAGAGACTAGGTAGCTTTGAATGAACAGGGCTGAAGTCAAAAGATACAACTGTTTAAAGCCTGTTTACCTGTAAAAGAGCAACTTGGAGCCGCAAATTTCATTTGTGATTCAACAATCCTTCCTGCCAGATCTCTGCTAATGCTAATTAGGTCTGGATCAGCATGTGTGCTCGGTTGAGCTGTGTTGAGCCAGACGCAGCACAAGCTGTGCTGTTGCTACCAGCCCAATGCCAGCTGCGGTAGCAGAGATGATACCTGATCCAGCATAAAGTGAAGGGTGGTGTAGACGGATAACACCTGATCTCGCCTAGTCTGCTGGGACAGCTACTCCTTGAACATTTTTAACAAATCTGAAATGACAAAGCAAGTTTTCACTGGTTCTGCGGTCTATATCATGGCTTCAGTATTCCTGACAGACCAGTAAGCATTTTATAGCAATATTAGTCTTGCAAAACCATACCTATGCTATATTGGTAAACATCTGCCTATGCCCTAGGAAGTTTAGTGAGTATACATTGTAAACAGAAGAATAAAACCCCACAAATTCTATTCCATTTGGACATTATTATTGCTTAGTTGTCAGGCAGTTTTGTGCCGAATGCCTGGTCCTGTAAACACTTAAGAGTTAGTACAGTTTTGTTGCTCTCAGTGAGCACCTTAGTTATCAAGCTAATACATGTTAACTGTTGGCATGACCTCGATCCTAAGCCGAAGGAGGTTTTCCGTGGTAGGAAGGTAAATACCATAGACATCAGTTATTTTCATTTAATTGGAATTCAGTTGGAGTCTAATTGCATGCAATATCCTCTCAAGGGCTATCCACAAATTCCATTGAAATTTGGATTGAGATCTGAAGCATCGAGGGATTTTTTTTAATATATATTACTATTAATATCTTGGGTTTTGCAACTGTCATTTAAAAGAGTTTGTGGTGTTCAATAAACAGTACTTTCTGTGTATGTGTGTAAGCAGATTTGGGGACTCTGGTGTCCCTTTCTTGAGGTGCAGTTCTGTGTTAATAATATAGAAGTGTGGCTTGTCTTCTCATAGCACTAAAAGTGAGATAATCCTTGTGTAAGGAATCAGTAAGTATGGTCTGCTTAATCTAGTCCCAGTGTGAAACTGTTGACATTTGTTCTTTTTTTTTCTATCATTATGTGACTGGGCCTGTTTTGTGCTGGATTAGGCACAAATCTCCTATGCAGCACATTTGGCATGTTACTAGTAGTCTAACTTCATTAATAATGTATGAAGGAAATGTAATCCATGACAAGGAAGGAAAGAAAAGTATTTTTACATCTACCAAATCCTCTGGAATGGGTAATTATTCAAGATTTGATGTTTGATGTTGTAGTTTACAATTGAGCTCCTTTCACAGAATAAAAACAAAAATAAAAAACATACATACACACAAATATAGTGGCACTATATGAAATGTGCTCCTTGCATTTTGAGGTTGCATGTACTGGTTTAGAATGCATCAACTGCAGAGAGAAATGTAGATTGTAAAAAGTGTGCTTTATCTTACATGTTGTAACCAGCACTGTGCTCTTGTTTCCAATGAAAATGAACTCAGACGACATAGCAGGCTTTTTAAAGGTGGAAAAAAAAAGCAGCTGAGCAGCTACTCACTGTGTTATGTTGACCTTGCATAGATTAATTTCTTCTATCTTTTAACTACATAACACAGAAGTCTATATTGGTCTATGGGCTGTTTCAGACTAATTTTTTTTATTTAGAAATTCAATAGCATACTTAGTATTCCCTCTCACCTGCAAGTCGGTCCTAAACAGACTCAATATTTGTGGTGGCTGAAAAGTCACAGGGTGCTGTATGGAGCCTAAACCAGCCTCAAAGCAGCAGTCACTTGCAACTACTTTTGTGTTCTGCACTCCTGTCACATTTGTGCTATCAGAGCAACAGCTGGGGAGACTTTTTCAACAAAGATGAGTGTCAGATAATCCTGATGAGATTCCACATCCAACATCTTTTGTAATTATGTCACATTCAGCTGTAATGGAATAATTCAAGCTGAAAGGACAAGCTTTGATCCTTTTTTAAACCTTTCCCTGTGGACTGGCTATCTGAAAGATTTAAAGATATTTCTTTTAAAAGATCTAGAGTTTCCTCAGAGAAGTCATCTTTCTGAAGCAGTGAGCTCTGCAAGAGCAATATTATTTGCCAAATGCATCTCTTGGAGCATTTTTGCAAAAATAAAGATGTCAATAAAAGGATACCCTTCCATAACTAACAAGGAAGTTAGAATGAATTTTAATACTCTAACACATCTATGTGCTGCATAGAAACCGGACTGGACTTGATAGTGAATCACAGTGGTGTAATTTATAAATATTGGTGTAAAAATATATTTGTGCTGAGGAAAATACAAATTTGTTTAGGCAAAGATCATACATATTTGGAATATAAATTTAGAGAAATAAATGTTTCTGAAGGGCCGCTCTTTATAAATAATTAGTTTACACTGGGATTTTTCAAATAAGATTTAGTGGCCAGTTTTCTATTGAATTTCAATACAGTTTCCATACCCTATACCACTAGACTTTTTTGGTAAACTTAATTAAGTTAGAAAGGCCTTTAGGCCTACATTAGGGGGAAAAAAAGAAGTTCTTTGTAGGAATTTTTTTCTTATTTCAGGACAGTATTTTGTATTCATTAGTTTTACAGAATATGGCGCTAGCTATTTGACATTTCTGAACAGAATAATGTGGCTATGGATATGGTAACTGCTGTATGAAATGTTTGCCTGGGATCTTTTAGCCTCAGTTTGGAGGATAGAGTTTGGATCCCTAATTTTTCTGTATGTCAGATTTATGCCAGTGCAAATCCCTTGACTTCGGTGGACGTTTTTCATTTGTTTCCTGGCCTCCACTGGAAAGAGAACTGTTTCTTAAGGTTTTCACACATGGACTACATTAAGGGGTCACATTCAGATGATACTCTTCTGGCATTTCCATCAACCAGGGGTCAATGAAGTGCTATCTGGGCTAAGGATGTAGGTTTGGGCATGTGTTTAGTCAGCTCCAAATATCCCATCTGTCAGACATGAGAAATTCAATGTCTTCTCGTGCATGCCTGTTTGTTTAGGGTCTAAGAATCAGTGTGGCAGGGGTCATTTCTGAGGGCTGTGCTGGTGCAGTCCTTTGGTATGCCTCCCAAACAACCTGGTGCGTGCCTCGCTTCTGTCTACTGCTGTTTAATGCTCACTCATCTTTACGGTCCTGAGCTTGTGAGGCCTATGATAGAGGTTGACCTCTTTAGAGGTATACAAATGGTATACTGCTTTCACACAGTCTCTCCTCCAAGTTTCTGCTACACATGTAGAAAGTTATTAATTTTGCCTTAGCTTAAGTTTAGTTAATAAATAAAATTAATAAGCAAGGTCCTGGGAGAATATTTTTCTCTCTTTCCCAGAATGTATTTCAGTTTATCTGCAAGCTAATAAATGGTAGTGACTAATGATTGGTATGAGCAAACCTCATGAGCATCAATTCCGAAAGCAACCTTGAGTCTGGACACTTACCCGAGTTAGTTGTGTCTCTTGAGTGATCTGTCTGGTTTGAAAGCTTGAAAGATTTCTTCCTCTGTTTTGGTGGTTGAAGGGAATTGTTCTGCCTCCAGTTGGGGAAAGTTAAGTTTCTGAGATGTAATACACAAAGTTAGTCTTGTGCCTCTGAGGATGGATGCTCAGAAGGTCAACTTTTTAAGTGTTTTGTATCCATTGTAACTCAATGGGATGATTGCATGCTGCTGGCCTGTGAAGTTAGTACCCCTGAAAAAGGGGTGATGTTTCTGCATGGATAGGAAAGGAAGCTTCAGATTTTTGCCCTGTTATTTGAATCTGTCCTTGAACCCATAGTGTTTTATTTAGTTCAGTAAGCACCTCCAGAATTTACAGGAAGTGGACAAGGTATTAAAAAGCTGAGGAAAAGGACACTGATTGTTTATATTTTAAAATAGTGAAGGGTTGGTGAAAGGAACAGAGCAGGGGACCTTCTAGACTATTCAGACTGATTTTAATATTTGGTAGAATTCTGTATCAAATTAACATGGAGTTTAGAAACATCTAGAAAATAGAGGATGAAGAGCAGCCAAAAGTAGCTCAAGAACAAATCATATTTAACTAATAGAACCCTCTTCTATGGCAGGGCAAAATATCTGTGGATAGAGGAAAGCAATAAATCCCTCTGTATCCTGGCTTCAGAAAAGCTTTTAAAACAGTCTTACACAACACTTTCATACTGAATTCAAGACTTGTGATCTAGGTAAAACTATTGTAAGGTAGGCTTCCAATCAGTTGGGCAATTGTACCATACAGGAGTTATTTGTGGCTGAAATAAAAAGCTCTACCAAACAAACTTTTAAAGGCCAGTTTGAAGCCTGATTATGTTTAAGGATTTCATTGATAACTTGGCTATTTTATGAACCAAACTTGGCTGTAATGAACCAAACATAGGCTGAGCTGCAGTTGTGTTTAAGGTGGGATTAGAATTCAAAATATTTTGGTAAATTGCAAGTGAAGGGATTAGATAAGTGTAAGATGAAATTCAGTGGGGTTGAGTGATTATTTGGTGGTAGTAATTGCTTGCATAATTCTGGATTAGAAGCAGTGGGGTAAGCAATGGTTCTGTGGAGAAAGATCCAATGCTACGTCACAAGAGAAACATGACTCAACTGTGCTGCTTTTCTAATAAAGATTTAAACAGGACTGTAATAGTAAGGACACAATTTATTTTTCTCCTCTCGTCAGTTTAAGACTGTAGCTGGAATGCTGTATTCCATTTTGAGCACTATGTTTCAAGAAAGACTTTGCAGAATGACAGAATGGTAAGGCTGAAAGGAACAACTGGAGAACATTTAGTCCTGCCTCAAGAAAGGTTCCCTAAAGTGCATTACTCAGGATTGTGTCCAGAGAGCATTTTAATATCTCCAGGTAACGAGACATCACAACCTCTATGGGCCA
This sequence comes from Sakesphorus luctuosus, assembly GCA_013396695.1. Classification (NCBI taxonomy): domain Eukaryota; kingdom Metazoa; phylum Chordata; class Aves; order Passeriformes; family Thamnophilidae; genus Sakesphorus; species Sakesphorus luctuosus. The sequence continues at coordinate 648,429 of VWZD01006474.1, forward strand.
TCTGTTCCAGTGCTCAGTCACCCTCACAGTGAAGTTCTCCCTCATATTTAGGTGGAACTTCCATGCATCAATTTCTGTCTGTTGCCTTCTGTCCCATTGCTTCCCACCAATGAGAAGAGCCTGGATCCATTCTCTTGACACCTTCTTTTCAGATACTTATAGACATTGACAAGGTCCCCTCTCAGTCATCTCTTCTGGATGCTGAACAGGCCCAGCTCCCTCAGTTTTTCCTCATAAGTGAGGTGTTCTAGTCCCTTAATCCTCTTTGTAGCTCTCTGCTGCTCTTGCTCCAGGAGCTCCAGTTACCTGTGTACTGAGAAGCCCAGAACTGGACACAGCACTCTGGATGTGACCTCACTAATGCTGAGTAGAGAAACAGAATCTTGTCACTCGACCTGGTGGCAATGCTCTTCTTCAAGCACCCCAGGATAGCACTGGCCTTCTTGGCCACAAGGGAACACCACACCTCTGGCTTGTGGACAGCTTCTCATCCACCAGCACCATCAGGTCCTTCTCTGTAGAGCTGCTTCCCAGCAGGTTGGCCCCCAATCTGTACTGGTGTGCAGGTTCTTCTTTCCAAAATACAGCATCCAGCACTTGTCTTTGCTGAATTTCAAAAGGTTCCACTCTGCCTATCCGTTCAGCATGTCAGATGCTTCTGAAAGGCTGTGCAGAACTCTGGGGTATCAGCCTCTCCTCCCAGCTCTTGTACCCTCATCACACTGGCAGATGAGGTACTCTATCCCTTCATCTAATTTAAACAATACTGGGTCCAGGATTGGCCCTTGGGGAACATCACTAGTTATAGGCCTCCAGCTAGACTACGTGCTCCTCCTATAGACTATGTGCTGCTGGTAAAAACCTTGAGACCTGGAATTCAGCCAGTTTTCAATTCACCTCTCTGTCTGCTTGTCCAACTTTCATTTCCTGAGCTTGTCCATGATGATATCATGGGAAAGAGCATCAAAAGCCTTGTGGAAGTTCAGATGGGCAACCTGCACTGCTCTGCCCTCATCTATCCAGTTAGTTGTCCCAACACAGAAGGCAATAGGGTCTGAACTGATTGCAGAGAGATGAAGGAAAAGCACTGAGTAACATTAGATATTGGGAGGATAAGGACAGTCTGAATGGACTGAGTTCTTTAACTTGATGCGGGTAGTACCAGAGAGAGTGACACAGTAGTCTGCAAACCTGCTCTAAACCCAGAATAACAGTCTTATCTCTGTGATGAGTAGGACAAGTGGTAGTGGACTTGAATTCTAGAATATGATGAGTTTAGAAGTAGGGTTTTGGTGACATTATCTTAACAAAAACAGAGATGAAATATTGAAGTATCCGGTTAGGAGATTCTCTGTGGTCTCTTCTTGGAGAACATTGAGAATAATTCAAGTCAGTACTTGTCAAGAATGATCAAAGCATGATTTAGATGATGCTAGAAGCAAGGTACAGAAATGACCTCTTGATGTTCCTTATGACAATATTCAAAAAGCTGTGGTTCATTCTCTGTGATAAAACACTGTATATGTGTAAAGCTAGAAGTATAGCTGGAACTTGGGTATTGATATACCAGTGCCAATGGCACCCATTTTGCAAACTTTTCTGGAGTCCCATCTGTCTGTGATCACTGAAGAATCAGTTTTGCAGCCACTGGAATAAAAGACAGGCTGCTGGGATGAATTTACAGGGATTTGCTCTTGTAACTTTGAAGTGCATTGACCAACCTAAAAATTAGTCTTAGGTTTTGTAAAAGCTTTCCTTAAAGCTTAGGTGTGGATGCAGTCCCAAAGGGAAATCCAGATTTGTATACAGTGGATAAAATTCCACTGAAGATGTAATTGCAGTTGGGCAAAATCAAAGCAAATGTAACCAGCTCAATGCACTGAAGTGTAATTTCCGCAGTAAACTGACAGTTGTGCATATGAATAGCACAGGGGAGCTGCCTTTGCATGTTGGTATTTCCTGTGCTAAATCACTTTATATGTTTGGAGATAATGTATTGCCTAGCAGGAAACTAGCTTGAATCATTGTACCTATTAGAAGGTAAAATGTTCATAGAATCCAGCCATTCTGAAGGGGTAGGAGGTGACTGCGATCTGTCAGCTCACTGCAGGTTACTTCAGGTTAGTGGGCAAAATCCATAGGATGTGTGTGATATTGCAAAGTGCTGGTGAAAGAGAGGAGAGTATTTAAAGGAAAGCAAACAGGACCCTGTATTCCTTGACAGACTACAGCGGCAGTGAATAAGGCTTAAGCACTTCTGATCAAATTCCTATTTCTGCATTGCATTTATCTGGTGGTGCTTTGATAACAGAAAAAATCCCAAACAAACCAAAAGCAACCTCTTACTCTAGTGTTTAAACTTTGTCTAGTGGGGAAGCTTTTTGGAAATGCTTGTAACTGGCAATGCAATTATCTAAATGAGTGGAGTTACATGGCTGAGAAATACTCTGATTAATTTACTTTGTAATGGTAGTTTGACATATACGTTAATGAAAGATATTGTAGAGAATCTCAAATACTTAATCTTTGTGATTTATATCATAAATTATCACAAAACTCCACCAGATTTAGCTATCAAGTAAAAATTTTACTACTACGTGTTATGGTGTAGACTGACATATTGGATGTGATGAACCAGTGGTGCAAATGAACTTCCCTCTTGTCCTCCCAGCCTCCCTTATGTCCTAATACTACAGGTTTTGTAGGTATTGCTGTGGCAAAATGAAAATCATGACTTTTGTGAAAAAAAAAATGTCTTTTGTGGAAACCTAGAAATTCACTGAATTATGTGACTTGGAAAATTTATCTTTTATTTGTTTACCAAAAATATTTTCCAATGTGTTGTTTATTAATATAAAAGATAAGAAACAGCATTTTTTTTTCTCTTCAGATGGGTCACCACAGTAACCTGTTTGGAAGACATGTTTTTAATTTTTTTTTAATGGAGCTAAAGCTTTGAGCTTTTGAAAAAATTTGTCAGACTTGATCAGGTTTTTTATATTTTGTACATTTAGCACAAAAATTCCTCCTCATGCTTAATAACTTGGATGAATAAATCCCAAAATGTACTGCAGTATGGTGGGGTACAATGCACTTTTATGGGCAACATATCTCTACTGGAGATCAGGTTATTTTTACTCTTCACCATGAAGTCTGGGATTTCTTGCAAATGAAATGCATCTTAATAGTAATTTAAATACAGTAAAATTCTGTGATTTCAAGGTCAATGTAAAGGTCAGTACGTTACCAGCACTGGACTGTATTTGAAAGTAATGAGAACTAGTGGTCTTGGAACACTTCATAAGATACTATCTTTGCATGTTTAGATGCGCATGAAATGAACAATTTTAAGTACATAAAGTTCTATGAATCCTTAGAAAGAAAAAAAGGTGTGGTGATTCTAGAAGTCTACCCTGTGTGAAGTAAAGACTGAAATGAATGTGTGATATAATGCAATGCAAAAGAAGTTTCTTTGCAGAACTGGAACTCACCTCAGGGATCTCAGATGCATATGGCTAGATGTGAAATTAGCATGTAATGTTAATATTAACTTTAAGTTTCTTGAGGGATTCCATGGTAATTAATACCTACTGATATTTTTATACAATATTATGATGGACATCCCCAGAGAACAATTTGGTGGCTTATTTTACTAATAAATATAAATAAAATGCAAAGCTAAGCTTCAGAAAGCTGTAAGGAAAATGTAAATTTCATTTTGTGAGCTTTGAAATACTGACCCTGATCTTGAAATGATGGAAACTAGGTGGGGGGGGGATCCCCCCTTCCTTTTCGCTTCCCAGATTTTGTAACTAGAATTAGTGGAATTTCACTGTCCTCCAACCCATCTTGTGAGCAAATGGTTAATAAAAAAACATTTCAGTATGTGTGGACCTGAAACTGCATGTGTTGCTCATCAGAAAAACATGATTAAAATTAAAAAAGTACACATTAATAAAAGCTATGGGTGTAACTGACTACATATGGATAAAATACCTTAGAGTTTTCCATGTTTATGCTTGCATTTGACCCAAGAAACAAGTAGTCCTCTTTTCAGAGTGAACCCAGTTTGCCCGAGGTGTACTGGCATTTTCTATCTCATCTGAGTTCAGGAAACACAGCAGCTTGCTCCTGTTTAGATCACCTAAATTGAGCAATCATTCCAGAAGTTACAAATACACATCACTGACGTAGATGTTGATAAACTTATGCTAAGTTTTTATATACCCATGCCTGGTTCCTAAGTAGGCTGACTTTGCTGTGAAGCTTAGCTAACCACTATGTGACCTTTTATTCCCACTTGTGTGTGCATAATAGAAGAAAGATCCTCTGTTGCTCTTAACATCTGCATTTGCATAATTTCACATTTCTCAGTGAGAGCTCCATGAGCTTAGTGGGTACAAAATCTCCCTTTTCATTTCTTTCAGTTGAAGTATTTCATGGATATCAAAAATAATGGTGTTAGCCATCAATTTCATTCCTATGGATCATCCTAGATAAAAAACCATAAATTACGTTTTAGGTTTGTAAAGTCAATGTTACATTAAAGTTTTAGGTGATTACTGCAGAATATGCACATAAAAGGTAGTCTTAGAGCAAGAGTCAGGCTATTGACTGAAGCTCTAATTTCTACTCCTTTCCCTCCCCCAATATGAGCCACCTCTCCCCGTATGTTAGAAAGCTGAATCTTTTCTTCAAGCAATGGAACTAATCATATGCCTTCCAGCTCCACTGTGTCTTCCTAAAGGCTATCCATTTTCAGTTTCTCCTGGCTCCTCTCCTTCTCGGAGCTGAATGCTTTCTGGAGTGCAGGAATGTCTTTCTAACTTGTCCAGACACTTTTTTTTTGTGTTTGTTTTTCCTCCAAGAATACTTCAGACAGATGCAGAAATAAATCTGTTGTAGGGAAGAATAAGCAAATATCTAGTGTGTCTATGCATGTTTTTAGCTCTAGACTATGCTAAGTACGCTTCAGGCCTTCCTCAGTTTTTCATACAAGCTAGCACCACAACATTTTGCCAACTAGTCAAAATTAGCTGAGAGTTTTCTGTGGCTGAAATAAATATGAATGTATTGTTCATAGCCCTAGACAGTCTTCAAGCTTACCTGCCTATTTTGTTTAACAGTAAAACTGATAACATGATTAGTGTTTTTATAGTGCCATTGCTATCAGAGTTATGACCTGCTGAAATACATGGTGTTACCAGCACAGGCTGTGCTTTTTGAGTATCTTCAAGGCTGGGGAAATTTTTGCTTTAATTTATGCTCACTTTTTCATGCTGCTGAGGTCTCCTGCTTAGCACTGAATTCTGCTTCTCCATTTGGAAAGGATGAGAGGTAAGAGCCAGGAAAAACAGACTTTCTTCTTGCAAGTTAACAGAAAATAAGACACACAGGCAAAATGGTGTGAAATATCTTTAGCCACTGGATAGATAGAGAAAAATCAGGGAAAACCAGGTGTTTATCAAGTGAGAGAAAACAACATTGTTAATTCTGTAGGTATTATAGCTAATAAGGCAGTTCTTGTATAACAATGTTTCAAGGTCACCTGCTACCTGTATATTGCTGAGCACTTTTAAGAGTGGACAAGTATAATTTTCTTGCCTAGGCTGGGAAGGGAGGGTATAAAACTGAAGTGACTATTTCACGGCTCTCATTGTGGAGTCCTATTCTCTATGATCTGATTAAAGAACACAGAAGATGTTATGAAGCACTGAAATTTGCTTGTTTTCTTTCTTTTTCTTCTTACTGATCAAATTTTTAAAGCATCTTTACAAATGTGCTTTCTTGCATGATCATCCCTGTTCTACATGTACCAAAAGCAAGAGAGACTTTTTCGTGTTGTAGGTACTGAGCTGTACAATTTAAGCGAGTAATATTATTTCATCTGCTTGAAAAACAGTATCTTGCTATTGTTCTTCCTGCCATTACTTTTTTTATGGTTTAACATATTCTTAGGGGAAAAGGAGCTAGAAAACTCACTCATGCTTTCTTGTCTGAAACAAGTGGTAGGATTTTACCCCATTCTTCCTTTTTTCTGGGTAAGTCATTTCACTTCAATCACTAAGTACAGTGTCAGGAATGAAATCCAATGGGTATGTATAGAGGCTCTCTTTTAAATTTTGTTTTGTAAAATTGGTCTATTGCTACTGCTGTGGCTATAACATAGTATCATGTATTAGCACTGGTTAACACGTGAAACTTGTTTTACCTCACAAAGTGCTTGAGAGCACATCCATGACTGACACCGTGGGACTGCTGTGACTGCCATACTTAAGTATCTGCATTCAAGAAAGAATTTGGTGAGGACTGATACAGGATGCTGGGATATTTTCTCAGAATCTGAGCATGAATTTAAATTTCAGTTCTAAAAGCAATGTATTTGATCTGTATATTTTTGCTAAATTATATAGGGATGATCCAATAGGTAATAAAATATGTAATCCATACACAGTTGTGCTGGCAGGAAGAGAAAGAGGTTGTGGGAGTAGTACTTGTCCCTTTTTTAGCATATTAATAAGTGATTGTTTTGGATAAAGCGCTGAGAAATAGCAGTCTCTTCCCCTTCTTTATTTTTTAGCCTTTTTTTTTTCTATTTGGCTAAAAGGGGGTTTTAAGTATGACTTCTAGTAAGTTCAAGACGTAAATATTCCTTGTTCTTTCTTTTGTTTGGTTCTGAGACACAATTGCTGTACTGCCTGCTCCACAAGGTACATAAAAGATATTTAAAAGAAAATCATCTGCTTGTTCCTTTGCCCTTTCTCACTGAACAGCAAAATCCTACTGAAATGCCCACATTGATCTGAAAAATAAAACAGTGAACTCTGCCTTTTTCTAACCCAGCTATATAGCCCAGTGATGATACCTGTTTTCTCTGCAATCTAAAGAAATATTTCACATAACATCTTCTCAAAAAAGAGCACCCAAAGGGTTTGGTGGGATAGACTGTGGTCTGGGTAGGTAATCTTGCGTCTCTGGAATTGAATTTAAATTGACAGTGAGAATATTCAGTCTTTCTTTTGTCCATAAACAAATGTTTATTTGGTGCTTTGTTCCAAGATTTCATTTTGACAGCAGCATCAGATGCACTGTTTAACTTCTTATCAAACAGAAGAAAACATGTAGTAATTGCCATATTGGATTGTGCTTGTGGTCTGTCTAATGTACTACCATTTCTCTGATGACCATACCAGATGCTTGAGATGAGGATGGTAGACCCCATAGGAATTAGTGGCTTCTATGAAAATTTCATTCTAATCCCTTCTAATGAGAAATTGAACTAAAACTGAAGCAGGAGCTCTTATCCTTTCCAACAGTCTTCTTATGTTGGTGACTCTAGCTCCTCTAAATATTCTTATCTGGGTCCAGATTTGATCTGCCTTTGGATGAAGTAGTAGTGTTTTGTTTTATCTTTTTTTTTTTTGGAACCAGTGGCAAATCATTTTAGAGTCTACTGCATGAGTGGTGATAAACTCAGTGTAAAATCTTCTAATGTAACTGAATGTTCCCTTTCCTCTTGAATCAGTCTTCTCAAATGTATTGCAAATTTGATGGTTCATAGAGTAATATTGATGTAGAGGACAGCTACTCCCTCCATGTTTTCTCCCTGAGGGTAAGTCTAATTATGGTGTATATACAGTCTGAGAGGTTCAGCACCTCCCCCACATCTACCTTCTCAAAATCCTGTCTCTTGAGTTTTTCAAATTGGGACCCCAAATCACTGATTTAGAAGCTTGCATCGGTTCTGTGACTTCTTTGGAGAGTATTGGTTTAATCAGGGTCTCAGATTCTTGTAGACCTCCAATCACTGATTTAGAAGCTTGCATCGGTTCTGTGACTTCTTTGGAGAGTATTGGTTTAATCAGGGTCTCAGATTCTTGTAGACTTATAGGCTATATTACAGCTAAACCAGGTATTTTAGCTTGTTTGGATAAGGCATGGATTAATAAGTGGACCATATCAGAAGATGTATCCTGTTGTTTCTGTATCTATGGTATGTGATTAGATGCCCTTATTCCCAGGTGAAATCTTAGATGTAGTTGTCAGTAAGAAAGATACTTCATAATGCAGGTTTGTGGGCTGTGTCTAACCCATCTTTCCTAGCAGGGGATAACCTGCTTTTGCTTATCTGTGATATACCCACTTGTATCATATACACCCCTCATGGCTTAGATTGGGATGATGGAACCTCCTTCGAGAAAAGTAAGAGTCCGATTTCAGCTATAGTTATGTAAGTTTGGATTTTACTCCTCTATTCTCAAAGAAATTACTTAGTGTTATTCAGGATGTAGTTGGGACTGTAACTGGCTGGAGTGGTTGGCTGGGTACTGTTGGAGTGAGTATCTGGTGGGTTGGAGTTTGCTGCAGTTTGCCTTTCCCCTGGAACTGGAAATGCCCTCAAGTGCCTTGAAGTCAGATGCTAGAAAATATCTCTATTTACAAGAACCATTTGATTGGGCTTTGATTGACACCAGTATCAGCAGCATGTGTATGCTAGTTGAGAACTTAACAAGCATAAGGTAGTGACTTCAGAGGATTGGAAAGAGTTTATTCAAGAGACTGCAAATCTCTGCCAAATAAGTTGTCTCTAAAGAAAGAGATCTGTAAGATCCTTAATTACAGTAATCATCTCTTGAGTTTATTGTAGAGCTCTACACAAAGAAAACTTGACCATGATTTTTGAAAATGTAAATGCTATTAGTCACCTACCATTTCCAGTTTCTGGATTACACTTCATTTTTTGTTAAACCCAGGCTGTCTCTGTACATAATTAAAGAACACATTCTTTATCCAGCAATTAAATTGAATACATTGTATGAAGTATTAAACTGGACTGAATTTATTATTTTCAAGACCAGGGTATATCTTGGTGCTATTAAACCCCATGCTTATTAGGACAAACCTTCCTGACGACTTCAGAACTGAAATGGCACTTACAATGAAGCCTTGGTGCATGAAATCCTACAACCTTTCCAGCCTCTTGTGGGAGTACCTGGCTGATTTTCACCCCTAGCTCTCTTTATTTTCTCAATTTCTAAATTATTTCCTAGTGGTTTCAGTGCTATTGGTTAAAAATATTATTCATCTCAATGATGGCCCTTTATGAAGCCTAGGGCTCTATTACACTAGATTCTTCATGGACATGGTTTAAAAAAAAGGTACAGCAGTGGTTGCAAGAAAAATATAGTGAATGACAACAGTAGACCCAAATATAAAATTTGCATTTTGAGTGGCCTCAAAGTTAATATTTTTAATGCTGATTTTTGTAGAATAGAGCTTTAGAAAGGGGTTTGGAGGGGAACATTGTAGAATGTTGAGAATGGTTGAAAGTAACTTTAATGGAACACTTCTGTGCCCTTGGTAGCACCTAGAAGAGTAATGCAGGTATTCAGATCTGATTGTTTTAGTCTATTTTTTATTTTATTTTATTTTTTTAAGGTGTGCCGTGGTCATGGTCTCCTTATCCACAAATAAACAAGAGGTTAGTTTTCATGTTTTAAACTAAAATGTCAGAATCCTAGGGATACAAACACTGGTGGAATAAGTCTAAACAACTATTTTTATTGTGATTTTTTTCTATTTCCTTGCTTCAGAAATGCATTTACATATAGTCATTTGTTTTCTTTACTGGAATTTCATTTGTGCCTGAATATTAAAGGTATTATAGAAAACTCACTCAGAGTAAGGCTATGTAAGTATATACTTAAAATGTGGAAAAACCCCCAGAAAGACAGCCCTCCAAAAAACCTTCTCAATGTGTTGGGTTTTTTTTCATTTTCTGATTTGAATAAGGAAGAGCAAAGGTATTGCAAACATTTGACAGGGACTTAACAGTCCCAGTGCATTTTAAGAGGACTTTTTTCTGTACTACAGCTTTTCAAAACATAAATGTTACATATAGGAGAATGTTTAAGCTATCCCAGAAACGCATGTATGTCTTATCAAAACAAAAAGGTGTCCTGGTTAAATTTAAAGTTGGTTGAGAAGCAAATTAGTTGAGGCAAGTTCTGCTTGGACATCCCATTCCTAATTTTCCATCAGTTAGGTTTAACTTAATTGATTTAACCTGTACTGAAATGAGATTGTTAAAGTCAGAATAATGTCTTGGCACTAATCTTGGTGACAACCAAAATTGTTACAGTACCTGAGTAACCAGTGCTCTTTTCTCTGTAGATCCTCCTGCTGTGTTGGTTACAGAGCTGGGAGACTAAATTTTCCTAGGTTATGGTTGTTGCCCCAAAGAAAGGTTTGTTTTCTTAATGTTCATGCCTATATAAAGTTCTAGTATTTGTAACATTTGCAATTACGGACTGTTAAAAAAAAGATATTTAATCTATTTTCCATCCTGTATTCTTCCAGCTACTGGAAGACATAAAATACTGCATCTACCAGAAGACTCATTTTGTTAAAGCATTTATTTGTTCTTAGACAAAATATTTCACTGAATTTGGATGTAAACTTCTGAGAAAATAATTGGTTTCTAAGGCTTTCAACCTTTAAAATAATCACATGGTCTAAAAGAGAAACACCTTTTCTAGACTTTTACAATATTTTGGGTTCATGCTGGTTAGACTGGGTATTTTTCAACCTCACAGCAAAACAAATTAGAAAAGTACCTTAGAAAAACTGATGGCACTCCAGGTCTTCCTTTGAGGGTTGCATAACTGGGACTGTTTGGTCTCTGCACAGAAGTAGACCTGGCTCTTAACAAGCTCCACCTGTTATTCTTTCCACTTGGGCAGGTATGCCATGGACATCTTGACACAGCATAGATGGAGATGAAAGTGGGACACACACGCACGCACAAAAAAAAAAAAGAAAAGAGAGGGGGTGGGGGGAGAAAAACCTAAGCTGTGAAAAGAAGGGTAAGGAGGCCAAAAGCTTGTTTACCTGGTTCTTGATTGAGTCTTCAAATCCTGAAGCAGTTCCACTGGTGATGTGGACAGGCTAATATAATCATTGGCCAGCATGAAAGAGAAGATGTCACTACCTTGTACCTCACTGGTGAAGGTCAAGGCCTTGTGCAGATACTAAAAATCTTTACTGGTTTCCTGCCAACTCACTTCTACACAGAATGCTTCAAGTTAAAACCTTCTGCATGGGTTTGCCAGTGTTGCTTATAGCCAGGAGTAAATTGTACGGGGACACAAACTGACAGCCTGTGAGTGCGTCCCAATCAGGGTAATGATTTCCTAGACTATTGGTTTAAATTCTATTCTAATGTAACTTGTTCGTAATGGAAGATATGCTGTTTCTGTAAGTCCCTCATGCTAGTGGACTTTTGTCACAAAAGAGTAAACTTCAGAGTAGAGATGGACTTTAGTAAACCAATGAATATTTGGAACACATCATACATCACGCCCTCTCTAATATGTTGTTTATGGTGCAAAATTTGTCTGTTCTAAATTCAATTGTGAAAGACCATGTGGCTCTGCATGCTTGACTATGCAGCCCATGGGTGTATGGATTTCCTGGTTTTGATCAGGCATGGAGCATGCTACACAGATCTTTGAGAAATGCATCTTTAATTTTTTTCGGTAAATCAGCTGTGGTGTGTGTGGAGCACCAAGATCCATACCACGTAATTCTAGAAATCTACAGGAATCTCCAGACATTGTAAAATGCCAACAGCCTCCAGCACTTGCAACCCTGCTTGAGTTAGAAACAATAGATGAGCTGTGCTTGCAATTTTGCCCATTTCTTTTTTCTTTCTTGCTGGTGGGACACTGTAAATTTTAATAGTAATGACTTTCATATGAAATAACATTTAAGTAATTATCAAAAATTATTTGCAGAAACTGTCTGAAGTTGTAAAGTTAAACCAACAAATGCATTTTGTAAAAAACATTTGCGTTCTATCAGAGGAATTGTCTTTTTCACAGCATACTTGCAGCTGACAATTCTTGAGTATACAGCTATCAGAGAAGCTGAAGGCAATTCCATCTGTAAAGGCCAGTTGCGTCATAAGATGTGAGGAATGGATATTTTCTACGTGGGGCTTCAGAGAGGATACTTAAAACATTTACATGATTTTCTGGGACACCTGGCATAGGTTTTTATGTGTAAGCAAGAGGCATTGACAACGAATTCTTATAAATGCCAGAAAAACCCAAACCCACCTTTTATTCACTCAAGATCATTTACATCAAAGGAACCCATCCTTTCTTTCATGCAAATGCTGTGGGGATTCCAGGACTGGAAAGCAGCCAGACTGCATAGCATGACAGCTACTCAGCAGTTCACAGCAGCGCTATACACCACTAAGGAGCAGGAATGGATTGCTGGTTTTAAATCTGATACACATTTGCAGCAAATGTTCAGAAAGCATTTTATTTCTGTATTTGTACTGTATCTTCACTTATGTGCAGTTTCAAGAGCCCTATTGTATGGCCTCAAATCTTTTTTTTTCTGAGGCTCTAAGTTAATTAAGCAATCCTACAGAATTGTGTGGCTACTCCATTTCTTACCAGCTGCAAATTGGCATCCTACTTTTGAAACTAATGTTGAAGAGTTGTCTCTGCTTGTTTACTAGACATTAAGTTGTATCCTAGTAAAGCTAAAGTTTTTCTTGGTTTTTAGGTTTTCTCATATCTCTAGTATTTCTTAAAAATTTATTTTGACGTGTGACTTTTCAGATCTGCACACTGAGGAAAATGACTTAATTCTTCCAACCTGAGCTTTTCCCCTGATGCAGCCCTGTTATTTTTCAAACACTTAAAATCCAACATTGTAACTTATTCTTAAATTCAAAATAACCTTTCTTAGAAGTAAAAGTTCTTCTGCTGACAGTATGCTGCATTTTTCCTCCAGCATTTTTCCAGCTGGGTTGAAGTGATCAATGTTCTGGCTTTCCAAATAAGAGTCTCAGATCCAATGAAGTCCATGTCCTTCATGCAGCCTGATGTAGAAGTATTAACTGTTCTCCATACAAGATATTTCTGCTGTGCACTAGTGAGTAAACCTGAGATCAGCTTGTGGGGTACCTTCAACATTTATATTTTATATAAGCAAAAGTGAGCAGGATCTAAGGAATTCAACCAAATGAAAATATATGCAGTCTCTTATTCTTTCTTGGCAGGAAGAAAGCTTTCTTTCAGAAAATGAGAAGTTATTTAATCATGTACTTGTGTCTAAAACTTGAAGATACAGCATCTCTGTTTATTTTTAGACTTGCATTTTTAAATATCAAACATAATCCCTGCTACAGAGTTCCACTGGTGTATATTTGAATACTTGCATACAACAAATAAAAAGAAAAATTTCCTGCCAGACAAAGCAGATACAAAACATTATTTCTCAAAGAAATGTGAAAATGCAGGTGATCTTCCCCCCCATCATGAGGTGTCTGCTTCTTGTCTTTTAAGTATCAGAGTATTTACAGAACACACAGGGAGTAATACACCTTGCTCTTTAGAGCTTTTATAGACTGTAACTGCAGGAGGAGTTTGTTCCAGTGGGGTGTAGGGGTCATGCTCTCTTTAAAAATGTTTCTTTTTATGTTAAAGTAAAATCAGGTGGTCAAGATTTCTTTTTTTTTTTTTGCATTGTATGCAAGAAAATATGCCTGGCAGCATAATCTTAATGTTTTGCCATAGCAAAGACTTTCACTAATTGAAAATATAGCACTGTTTCAGGTACAGCATCTACTGTTGATTGCTTCACAAGGCATTTGGATTTTTGAGAGCTCTACCTACTGATGCTCTGGACATGTAAAAATAACTTTGGAAAAGTGACTCAATGATTTAGAAATAGAGATGTTTTAAGGCAAGTCTGTACCTCGTGTTTGCAATTACTTTTTTCCAAAAGTGTTCAACATGTACACTTCTAGTTTTGACCCTGAAATCTTCAGTGTTTACACACAGAATTGTTGGTCAACAGGCTGGAAAGCTAATGAAAGGGGGATCAGTTCTGCAAGGCAGTGCATGACTTAGTTGTGGAGTTTTTTGTCATGGGACTATGCAAAGGATGCTTTCAGAGAGATTTGATGCACCAGTAAAAGGCAGAGACATGGGCAACTATTAGATGCTGTGGCTGGACTGAAAAGCGTTGTGTACTTCTGGGAGCATTGAAAATGCTGGTATCTACAGGGCAAATGTTGCTCCCTCCAACCTTCTTTTTATTGCATCTTTTTTACTTAGTCATGTACTTCACTATTAGCCTTGCTAGATCTTTATTCAGTTTGGTCTAGTTGCTCTTATTTTCTCGGGCTTACATTGGTATGCTTATAACTGGCTTGGATAAAAGAGTAGTGCTGGCTCTACAGATTGCTCAAGCCACAAAGATCAGGCTTTTTGCTTTTGTTTTGCTGTCTATAAAAAAAGATTTTAGAACATATGGTATATTTGGAGATGTCAGGTGATCTTAAAGCTTTAACCTATTACGTGTTTGAGAAACAGCCTGAAAATAAGGAAAAAAACCCAAAACAACCCATCAGAAGAAGAGCAAAATAAGATACATTTGCATACTTAATAGCTGTCCAAAATACGTGTGTGGAACTTTGGTTATCTTCATAGGTTTGTGCACAGCTGTATTCTTGATTTGCTTAGGAAGGATGATCATGGTGCTGTTTTTTTACTGATGGGTGATGTATTATCCCACAAGGGTGAAATTGAGCATGTGACCAGCTAAAGATGGTGACCAGTTTAGCTGAAACCCTTGATTAGTTTTCTTGAACCACATTATTCTTTATGGAGCAATTTCTTCAGAGCTGTATTTGTTTAAGAGGTTAGAAAAGGAGGAAAAATGATATATGATTGGATGTTTAGTTGTTTTCTTATTTCCTGAGAGCACAATTGTCAAAGGTGCCTCTATTCTGCAACAAAGGATGGCAGAGCAAAGTCAGTTATTGCAGCCTGTCAGAGGAAGAGTGGATATTCCAGAGATGGACCTGGCATCTCTACTCAAACCTTGCAAGAGTGAAAAAGGATCTGAAAAAACTGATTTGTAATCACTTAGGAGCTGTTGTCAAGGTTGCTGCTGCACTGTGGTTTATGGAAACCAGAAGAAATTCTCCCCTTGCCAGCAATGGAAACATACCAGGTATTCCTACTCAGCTGTGTTGCATGACTTGTGTCTTTATGCTCTTCTCACTAGAACCGGTCACTCTGCTGGTTTTTTGATGTAAGAACACCAGTGGTAGCAATTACAAGGGAGGTTTCTATCAGATTGCTTTCATCTTTACTGTTTGCTGTTAGTACTCGGGTACTCACATTACTAACAAATTAAATCAGCCAGACTTCTACAAACACAAATTGTGTGCTGTTTGTTCCCCCCACTGCCCCATGCAGCCTCACCTCTGCATGTATAATAACTGAAGACCAAATGTTTTAGAAAGCATTGAAGCAGTATGGGGTGAAGTAGTATTTTCCCGAGTTGTTTCACTTGACTGCTCCTTTCCCACAGTTTCCTTTGCCTCTTTGCCTCCCTCATCTTTGACAGGGAATCATCACATTGCATCCCTTACAAAGACAACTTTGCTAATGTGCAATTTAGGGTTATAGTGGGGCTTTTCTGAAGTATTTCCGCACTGCCTGCGCAGCTCAGGATGTGTTTCCTTGTAGGAAACACTGTTGCAAATGGCAACTCAGAGGAGTCTTATTAATTTAGGTTTCCAGAGATTCTTTTTCTTGTAAAAGCTGATTTAGAGGGTTGATATGTTTTTGTTATTATGAATGTTATGTAAAAGCATTCCCTTTGAAAAACTAGTAGTGCACTTGTTATGTACAGCTGTTTAGTAGATCAAAGTGTCTTACAGAGATGCAGATAATGAAAGAGAATTATGTGCCAGGCAGACTGCGCTAACAGCATGCTGACTACAAATACTATTGGACTTTACGGGCACCTCTCTCAGCCTGTATCCATAGCCCGTGGGGTTAGAGAGCTGGACTGTGCTCAGAGGACCAACGGTTGTCACGGATTTGTATATTTTTAGCTCTCTGTGTCATCCTAATTGAAGGACATAGATTGGCATTATATATTGAGCTTGATTCCTGAGGTATATTTGGCTTATTTAACAATGCTATCTTTAGAATATCATCAGCATGCTAATCCTCATTAGTTGTATGAATGGCATATCTTGGTGTCATTTAACGAGATGAATCGGTACTTCTGGCCTAGGCTACTGTATTTTTTTGTTTGTTTGTTTTTAGACTGGTGTAATAGCTATTTAAAGTATAATAAAGCTAAAAATTTGTTTGCATTTTTATTATTATTTTTAAACCTGTCTTATGAAAAGGGTGAATTTTTTTTTTGGTCACAACTTTCAATCTGTTCATTTGTTATCTCTGCATTTATCTACCAATGTGCAACTGTGCCTTCTGTTGTGACTGACTATTACATAGCTATGGGATTAGCTTGCTGTGTTGGGCTGTAAGCACTGCAAGGAAACCTAATTTTTGCTGCATATCAAAGTCATTATACCAATTTGCAAGATGTGGCATGAAAAGTTCTGTCTAAAATAAGAGAGAAACATCTTATTCTTGTAGTTGAAGTCTTCAGGTGCTTAGGCTAACCAAAGGGTGGGCATTGTGGCCTAGAGGAAAGAGATTTGATTGCTTGCCACTGTTTCAATTTACCTGTGCTTTTTTAGCTATATCCTTCAGTCTAAATTACTTCAGTTGGCACTGCTGTTCTCATTGAGGTAAATTACAAACACAGATCAATTTAGGATATAATCCTAAGAGCTGTGCGGTACCAAGGTATTTAGGATAAGACTGTGCTGAATGTCTCTTCCCCTGGGAAAGAGGAGTGTAGGAGATTCATAATACAATGGGTTCATGGGGGTATTGACCTTGAGGTCCTTTTACCTTTTTTGTTCTGCAAAAAGGCAAACGTGAAATTGGTAAACCTAAAAAATTGTTATAGGGAAGTGAATCAAAGTGTGGATAAGATGCTACTTAGAGAAGTTATATTTTTATGCCAGAATGCTCTAACACCTTTGTTTAAAGGGAGTACAGATGCGTGTGTGGGTTTTTTTGGTTGTTTTTTTTTTTTTTTTTTAATAGTACTTAGAATGCTTTCTTTAGGAACCAAATACAGAGGTAAGTTGTGAAAGTGGATGACCATGGTGATGCTAAATACTGAATGAGCTGACCAAAAATGTGACTGAGCAACTTGTGTGGCCAGTAGAAACTGTGCGTGACATAATCTAATCTATTTGTTAGTGTAAGCAAGAAAATGCTAGGGAAATTAATTTGAAAAATAAGTGGGGAAAAAAACATTTAAGGTTATTGTACAGAAATTTAAGTTGAAAGGCATCTCTGAAACTCATCAGATCCAATCCTGCTCTGAAGCAGGGCCAACTATAGTTCTTGAAGTATTTCTCATAGTTGTGCTTATAGCAAGCTGCTTAACCTGCCACATAAGAGAAAAACAATGGTTTTAATTTTAGTAATTCCAGAATAACTGGTAGAAATCGACTCTGTAAATGTAAATGGTATTCATGTGGTCAATGCCTAAATTTAATCTGGCAGCTAATACTATGGTCCCCCGAAGCCTGCAAAAGTAATATAATCAAAGTGCCACTGTAGTACTGTTCCACATAATTTTGCTCTTTCAATGTCACCTTTTAGTATTGTATTTTTAATTTTTTAAAATGAAATCACATTTAAACAGCCTAATGAAGCTAGAGCCAGTGGAATGTTTTGAAAGGGAAGAATGTTTTGGCAATTCCGCTTGATCCATGTCAGAATTTTTAGAGTCTGATCCAGGATAGAATTGAAACCATATCCCCCTACTACCACAAAGTTATACACTGTTAAGGTTTCTTCCAAAAGCAAAATGTCTCTATCTGTTTTTGCTCTCTGTCCTGAGTGCTTAGGCAAGCTGAGTAGGTTTTATGTGTGAGGATAGGTTAAGTTCCTTCTAAGTGCAATTCAAAGATAATCACACTGATAACTTTTCTTGATGTACTTTTTTGGGAGCATCCTTGAAGAGAAGGAATGAAGAAGAGGGGAATAACTGTGCTGTTAAAATGCTTGATTTCACTGACAGCAGCTCAAAATGCTAATGAAAGGACATTAGTTCTAATGCCACTTGAAGAAATTAAGTATATTTGACCTTTGATCAGCAAATAAATGAAGAAATATAAATCCTACCTCTGAAGAGATGTGTTTACATAATAAAAGGTTTCTAGGACTGAACATCAAAACAGGCATGCTGGATGTCTATCTGGAGCAAATACCTTGTCCTTAGTTGTGATTTTTTTTTTTTGTCCATTACACAGGCTATGTGCTAGCTTTTGAAATAAAACGTGGGACATTGCCATGTCTGTTGTTGTTGCCAAGTATTTACACTGACCTGTTTCCATCACTTACACAGAACACATTTTCAATCTGGCTAAGCACTGTGCAGATGTGGAACAGTTGGATGGTGTGGTGGGTTTTTTTGTTGTTGTTGTCTTGAAGACATTGCTGTGAGGCTCATAAAGTCCCTGACACAGATGATGAGGAATGGGATGTGTTGACAGTTGAAAGTGAGAGCCTATTCCATTGTCAGAAGGTGACATCTTGAGTAAGAATTCCAAGGTACTGGAGTAGCCCTAAAGAGTCCTGAGTGTAATCAGTGAGAGAAGAACTGGATAAAAGCCAAAGCAAGATATTCAACTGAAAAAATATTCTCCACCATTTTATAGTTTTATTATAAAAAGGACTTTTAGTCTGTCTTCCTGTTTCCAGACATCTCCTGCGTGTGATGAAAAAAGTAGTTTTTTGGAGAGAAGTAGGAAAAGGATGCATGGTGAAGTGGTGTTGGTGTTATGAAAGAAGGTTTCTCTTTCCTTGATCTGCAATCCTGCCTTTTTGAAACTAGCAAAACCCATAGACACACATTCCCCTGCAAGCAACTGAATCAGTGCAGGACAGACATCCCCTTTCCTGAAGCAAAGGAAGTTCAAAAGGCAGTTTTAAAAGAACTTTAAAAGAATTGTTTTTTAAACAGTGGCTGTTGAAACAAATTTTAGTGTTCATCACAGAGCCTGACATAACCTAGGGTGAGGTGCTGCAGCAGTGACTGACACACCTGCAGCTGCAATTTACAATTGGTATAAATATGGTAGAGTGGGGAAGAGCTATCCTCCATGTTTTCAGAGGAGTAATCGAAGAGGCCCCCAAAAAAGTGGTCTTCCCAAGGTCACACAGAAAGTCTTTGGCACAGACAGAAATTGAATGCAGGTTTCCCAAATGCTGAACCAGTACATTAAGTGATCTAGAAGTCAAATATTCATACCCATCACATTGACTGAATTCTTCTAACCTAATAATGGTCCTTTCAGAAGTGCAGTAGGTTGCGTAGCAGGAAGTTTCTTTCCTTTTGGGATTGCTCTGCATTGGTCTATGATATTGCCAGTCATGGTTAACTTTTTATGGTATCGTATAAATTAAGGGTGCTACCTCAGTGATTATGCAGTGAAAGTAGTGCTTATTTGGCTTCTGAACACAAGCTTTTCTTCATTATGGAGACCTTCAGCCTCCAACCCTGAAGACAGCCCTGTTCAGGGCAAGGTTTACAACTGCTGATGTCTAAATGAAAAAAGAACAGATTCCACATAGAGGTAGACTGGGAGAATATCACATATTCCTCTATATTTTTTTTTAGTATTTTCAGGTGTCTTTGTTAGCAAGCCTATTGTGAGTATTCCACTAACAGTATCCATCATCTGAGCTACTCTCTTCCTGATTCTGTGGCTTACTCCAAAATACTCTCTGGAGCATGAAGCTCTCTCCTTAATGAGTACTGCCTATCAAGCTGATGGTGATTAGCATTAGGACATGTTTATCTCTCCTGGGCATGTTTCACTCTCCAGAATTTTGTTTTCGTTGGGTTTTACTGCTTTAGCTTTTTTCACTTTTACGTTATCCAATAATTTAAGCTCTCATGTGATTCTGCCAGCCTTTTTTCTACTTAAAACCAAGCTCACTCACTTGGCAGATTTTCCCAAATGCTCAAGTTATGATAATATCCTCCTGACTCTGAAACACTATACATTGAGGGGGACTTTTACGAGTCAACGTTTTATATTTCATTCCTTAGAATTACTTTCTGTTACAAGTCAGTTGCTTCAAGTGGGTTATGGGAAGAGTTCTATCTAAGCATCGACTTCCCTTGGAGTAAAATGAGAGTAGGAATGGATGACATGTTATGGAAATTTTACTTTGCTCCTTCATTCAACTGGAAGAGGTTGTTGCTGATATTCTGCAACAGATCATAGAAACATAGAATGTCTTGGGATGGAAGGTACCTTAAAGATCACCTAGTTCCAACGTCCCTGTTGTGGACAGTGACACTTTCTACTAGATCAGGTTGCTCAGAGCTCCATTCTGCCTGGCCTGGAATGCTTCCAGGGATGGGACATCCGCAGCTTCTCCGGGCAAACTGTTCCAGTGCCTGACCACCCTCACAGTCAATTTCTTCCTTATATCTAATCTAAACCTACTCTCTTTCCATTTGAATCCCTTCCCCTTTGTCCTGTCACTACACACTCTTGTAAAAAGACCCTCTCCACCTTTCTTGTAGGCTCCCTTCAGGTACCAGAAGGCCACAACTAGGTCACCCCAAAGCCTTTCTTTTTCAGGCTAAACAAACACAGTTTTCCCAGCCTTTCTTCATAAGAGAGGTGATTCATCTCTCTAATCATCTTGGTGGCCCTCCTTTGGACTCAATCCAACATGTCCATATCCGGCCTGTGTTGGGATCACCAGAGGCAAATGAAGCAGTCCGGGTGGGTTGTCACCAGAGTGGAGCAAAGGGGCAGAATCCCCTCCCTTGACCTGCTGGCCACACTGCTTTTGATGCAGCCCAGGATGCACAATTGGCTTTTTGGGCTGTGAGTTCACATTGCTGAGTCATGTCCAGCCTCTCATCCACCAACACCACCAAGTCTTTCTTGGCAGGGCTGCTCTCAATCTGTTCATCCCCTAGTCTATGGTGAAATGAAATTTAGTCTGTAGGTGCACGGAGCCCATGGTGCCCTCCTTTATGTACATGCATAGTGAGGATGATTAATAGTGACTAGGAAAAAAAAATCTTATTTACATCTGTTTCAGTATAGTGAAGTAGGTTGCAATTAATTAGGAGGTTTCTGGTGTGGTAAAAATCATCATATAGGAGGAATGCAAACACATGATTTACAAAGAGAAATTTAATTCCATATGTGTCATGCTCTCTCCCAGTTAGGAATTAATTGCAACTTTAGAAGAAGTTTGATTATGTCTCTTTAAAAATAAAAGAATAAAATGAAAAATCAGCAACAAAAACCCAATTCCCTTCTTTCTCTGCTATGGATAGTCGCATTTTCAATACTGAAGATATTTAAATTACATTAATTTAAACTTTGCTTTCATTACATTGCTCAAGTTGAGAGAGTGCTTTGATCAACCTCTGAGTTATATAATTTATTGGAGCAGAGGGAAGAGAATAATCCTCAGATGTCTTCTGTGGTAAAGCACTGATGCTGAACATGTTAAATGTTTGCAGACTGAGAGCATGCTTGGCTGGAAGGGCCAAAAAAGAATAAACAAAATGTGACATGTTTTATTTTGTTATTTATCCCTAGTAAAAATACAAAACAAAAGTAAAAATAAATCATATCTTATTCAAAACATGAGGATGAGTTGTCTGGAATGCACCTCTTTGCGGTGGTATCCTCCTATACCATATATGATGTCAAGACATGTAGTTAGCTTTAGGGTTGTCAATACAGCAATTTTGTTAAATCCCCTCTAGCTTCTTAATATATACATTGTAAATCTTATGAAGGACGCTTGTATATCCTTATTGACACATGTCGGACACTGTTGTTCTGCAGCAGTTCCATAGATCCATGGCTCAGGTTATACTTTTCACAGCTTGGTACTTGCTGCTTTCCTAAGGTGTTCCATTCAGTTCACTCAGTTTTGCATCTTTCAACTGTGGCATAAATTTTGAGCACCTAAATCCATAATTCTTTGGCTACTCGTGCTGACATGATAATTAGGAACAAGGGCATTTACATTTCTAATTTATTGTGGGGGCACAAAATAAACCAGTTGAAAATGTTATGTCAAATGATGTATTTATTGATGGGGTGAGTAAATACAAGGAAAATGGGCAGAATAAAACACAGTAGTATCAGTCTTGGTGAAACCTCTGTGGGCTGCAAAAGTAACTCTTGTGTTATGGCTGTCCTGTGAATAGCATGACCTTCTCCCTAAAGCCTAATGGTGAACTTGGAGGACAATAGCTGGTCTTCTCTCAAGTGCTGCTGAGCATCAGTCAGGCTTACTGAAATGACACACCCTGTAAAATATAAGGTAAAAGCCTGGCTGTTTTAGAGAGAAAATTAATATGCAAAACTGGAAATGCTGAGATAACTCTATGAACAGCATATTTTAATACACAGTCCTTGGAATTCAGTGTTGGGTTGTGCAAATATTAGCCCTGAAAGATGCTGATGGACTTGCAGATGAGTTTTTTTTTTGGTGGGGGGAACATATCTACAACAGTGTTACTACTAAGAGTTCTAGCAATAGCTTATGCTGCTATTGTCTTCTGGAACCGAAGTTTTTTGGATGGTAAGTTTCTTAATCTTCTCTGTCTCAGACCTTAGGTGACTACTTTGGTCTACTGATCAATATTCACTTACACTAGTTAGCGATCTGGCCCCCGGCAGTAACTTAATACTGTTCTTTACTAGGTTACCTAGCAGTTTGTGGAGTCCCTTCTCTTTGTAGATCTGAACATTGGTTTAAACAGAACAGTAAGTATGCTTAGTGTTGTCTCAGTATTAAGCGTTTGCCAGGATGATTTAATGCAGTCCTGATCTTATGCTTCTGTATACTGTAACTTCAAAAGCTGGATCCATGTTAGATTCCTAATAGTGTTTGAACCACATTCAAGCAGACGGATAGGTGCAGGGTGGTGTAACTCTATGCTAACATCATGTTTGTCTCTAGAGGGAGAAGATGTAAAACATGTGGTAGTACTATTTACACAATAAAGAGCTGGATACAAAGAGTAAAGTGATGTTTGAGTGGATACTGGAAGGTTGTAATATTTCATCTACCAGTTGCAAGAAAGAGAGAAGAAAGTTTAGTAAAATGTATATTAGTCTTAGGCATGAGTATATGAAATATCCGTTTTGGGGTCTTATGGGACATGCAACTGGAACTGCAGGCACAAGATGCAGATGACTAAGAGCCTGGAGAGATTATATGATCTGGTCTAACTGCCTGTGTTGGTCAGGACTGAAAACTTGATAGAAACAATGCACAGGCATTAATCCCCATTGCTTGTTTTTATTTGGTTTCAACCAGAAAAAACCTACCTTTTGTCCCCTTCTTCCTCTCTAAATCCATCAACACTTTTTGAATTAGCAAAGTAGTTGTCCTCATAATCAGTTAAACTCTCTTGCAAATTACGTCTCTTGGGATTTCAAATTCCAATTGCAATTTTTGCCTGAATCTTTCCTTTTTGTTAGGTTATTTTACAATTTCCTCAATTTCAGGGAGCTGGCCACTTTGAAATGCAGTGGTAGGATTTGGCTTTGCTTATCTCTTACTCCATATTTTATTTTCTCTACTGATCCCTGCTGCATTTTCTCTGCATGTGTGTCTAACAACCTTAGCATTCTTCAGCCAGTTTCCAACAGAGGCGATCCATGAGAAATAGGATTTTCCATTCATGTAATCTCTTGTACAGGACTGTGATGTGAAGATCCAGACCTTCAGCTTCACCAGCTGTGCTGTTCACCCTATTGCAGGTGAGAGGGAAGTATTTCTCAGACAGGATTTTGGCTTGGTTTTGACTCTTGATCAACTCTTTCATAGTCCGTGAAGTTCTTTAATGCGTCATTCCATAATGGAGTCTTTTCCATTTGATGAGATGCAATGGAAGAAATTATGTCATTAGCCAGAGACATGCAAGATAAAGAAAGACTCAATGGGATTGTGACTTGAATTTGACACAAAACCCTAAGTTTTTACCTGGCCACCCATAGTTTTTTCTTTTCAGTTATCAAAACAACTTGAATTTTGTTGCAATTCAGGGTACTTGATTACTGCTTTTGGTAAGGATAATAGAATCACATAATATGCTGAGTTGGAAGGGACCCACAAGGATCATTGAATCCAACTCTTAACCCTGCACAGGACTGTCCCCAGGAGTCACAGCACATGCCTGAGAGTGTCATCCAAATGCCTCTTGAACTCTGTCAGGCTTGGTGCTGTGACCCCTCCTCTGGGGAGCCTTATACTGCCCAACCACTCTCTGGGTGAAGAACTTTGAAAAATATGTTTCATCAAACTTTCTTCTGGAACTTGTTTTAAACCTTATGGGATGTGATTTAATAACTTTCTGAAATTAGTTGTCTGTGCTAACTGTATATTCACTTGTACCTATCCGGCTACCTTATTCTGTTTGAACAATTTTTACAGCATACAATTCCTTGTTCTAATGGTATAATGCATGATGGTGTTACTGTTGAGTGATTTTTGAATTTGCCAGGAGCTCTCAAGTTTGAATAAATCTCTTGATTTTGAATTTAGATAAGGAAAAATAGTTTTTGGAACCATCTTCTGCATACTTCACTCCATAACCTTTTCCCTATGTGTTTCAAATAAATGGGGGTTGGAGAAGTCAAAATCTGTTAAATTGAAGAAAGCAGTTGATTATTGGGGTGAGTACAACACAACACTGACTGAATTACAAAGGAGAAAAACAACTTTTTGATTTGTGAAGGAAACAGAAAACCAGATCCCCGTGGATGTTGGGTCTTCCTTGGGTCTAGCCTCTTTGATACACTGGGTGCTCTGGGGTCTCTTGGGCAGTTTCTATTGATGTGTGTGTTTGCAGTGGGGAATAAAGCAGTTACGATAGTAGGCTGGAATCATGTAAGATTTGGGGCCGGTGGGGGAAAGCCCAAAGATTGAATCATATCCGAGAATCACATGTTGAATATGTGTGACTTGACAGTTTGGAAGAAGGGGCCTGCTTTAATTATACCTCTCTTCTTTTAGGATGTGCTGGGTGGGCACACAAATGTTCATGGAAGTGCATTCCTTTGCAGAAAGTCTGCACAGCAGCGAGCTTTGTCCCTGGGCATTGTCAGCATGCAGTGCTTAGTAGTCTTTCTGGGTAAAAGTCCTATATCACAGTGGTGTATTACTTTGAGAGGAAAAGGGATTTGAGGCAAGTTGTACTGGGGGATGGATGGCTCTCTGGCTGCCCTGCATGATTAGTTCCCCCTGTCGGATGACTGATGGCAGCCTCCTTCCCTCATACATGCACACATGATGGTAATATGAAGCGACTTGCTTAGCCTTGTATGGGACCAGGATTTTGAGTCTGGTGAGTGTCAATCCCCCATTTCAGGCAGTCAGTTGAAGGAACAGCATTTGGAGGAAAAGATGTCGCCTTTTGTGCTTTAGGGCTTGTTAGAACTCTGTAGTGCATGCTTTGCTCTGCTGCATTGACTCACTGAGTCCTTGAATGCTTTCCACAAGCTCTTGTATGGTCAGAGAAGGGGTCTATTGTTTTTTATCTAAACCTACATATCTTCAAAGCACTGAAGATTGGAGTGAATTGAAGCAAGTATTCAAACTGATGGGGAGTGCTCTGTGGGAATGTAAACCAAGCTGGTTTTGAATTCTTGCAAGGTGGATTTCAGGACTCTCTTCTGTCACTCATCTGAGTCAGGAGAAGTGCAGCTCCCAGCTCGGAGTTCTGTGGCTTTTTGGAGTCAAAGGCTTGTGATATACAGCAGGATAGACCCAGTAAGAAAATAAAAGTGCCTCCTTCAATGCACACTTTGGCTAACAGGATAGGAACACTTGAGCTGCACATGCACACACAAACAGTAAGCTTTAGGGAAAGACCACAGATATGCTAAAAATCATAATCTGATAAACTCAGATGCTTTCAAAATACAGACGTTCTGTCATTTTTTTTTTCAGGACAAAAATGATCACTTACAACTTTACCACAGCACAACTATTCACAATGTAAACATCAACAAAACTGATGATTTTTTCAACACCTAGGGTGCTTTTCACTGTGGAAATAAATGTTTTGGCACCCGATCCTTCCATATGATTTTCCTAATAGGAACCTGCAGTGCAGAATCACCATTTGGTTAGACAGCTGAAGAAAAGCAGATTAGATATGCAGATATGGAGACTTCTTTTCCAGACCATTTTCCATTTCTGAAACTTATTTTGTTATCACCATTTTAATCTTTCCAATGCAATCTGAAATTTCTTTCTAAACTCCTGAGCCCATGTTCTCTTGAAGAACAGAATAGTTTATGGCTTCTCAATTTTTTTTTCCCACTCGAGACTCAAACCAGCTGCAGGCTTCACTTTTTTCCTCCTCCTTCCCTCTGTCCCAGATTAAAATCCCCGTGTCTTGGATGTTGGCAAGAAAGTGCATCAATTTTTTTTTTCTGTGTGGCTTGTTGGGGGCTGGCTGCAAAGGAGTAAAATAGAATTGGGTTTCCATGCCTGTCTATATTGCATGTGCAACCAAAAGCAGCTGTTGCAGAGTACTCAGCTGGATTGGAGGGGGTGTGGTGTGTGTGTCTAATTTTTTACCTTAATATATACATGAGAGGTGGAGCACCTTTAATTTCTGCTTGGTTCTAGTACAGGCAAGATTTATTTTCTTAGCCAATTCTGCTCAATATATGCTCCCTCTCCTGAACACTGTTTCTGAATATACTTTGGTATTTAAGATGCCCTGATTTTAGTAATTTGTGCTATTGTTCCACAGATGTATAATTTTTCTGTGGCTTCAGGTTTCTACTGCCATTCAGATCATATTAAACATGGTTTTTCTTTTTTAAATACTAACATCTAGGATTAATTTAATCCTGCATTTTTTCCTGGATAACTTAAAGTTTTGGATGAATCACTCCGAAAAAAATATTAACATGTCCAAACCTCAGCCTAAACATCAAATTGAACCAGAATTCAATAGGTTTGGATGAAAGCCTGCTCTTGGGCCCTCCTCAGAGTACAGACTGAATCAATGCTGAATTTGTCTTAACAAGTCTGACAGCCTTTCTGCACTGCCTGCTACCTTCAGATCTTCTGTTTTGGGGAGTTTCTTCTACGTGATCTGTGTCTGAAGCATCTCATACTCAGGCAAGCAAAAGTCCTGAGAATTAGACAGAATTAATATGAGAATGGAAAAGGGATTATTACTGAAACCTGATGTTGCCAATTTGTAACTTGTTTTTCTTGCAGGTAAGACTTCTTAGTACCTTGCTTAACAAATGGAAACATTTCCAAAGAATTTTGCACCTTAGGCTCCAACTATTTTAATGAAAACAGTTGAAAGTAGTCAGAGCTCCCTAGTAAAAGAAATTTTGGTGGGGAAAACCTGGAAGGCACCAGATAAAGTCAGCAACTAAGCGTGACATGCATTCAATGCCTGCCTGACACCTGATCCTGTCAGATCTCAGGAGCTAAGCAGGGTCAACCCTGGTTAGTACTTGGATGGGAGACCTCCTGGGAATCCCGGGGGCTGTAGGTTCTAGTCCTGAGGACTTCACTGTCACCATCCAAGCTCGCTTGGCCGTGGCAGATGAATTTTAGGAGTTAAAGGATGGGGCCAGTTCTGCACACGCTGTGCCTCACCTAAAAAATCCACTGTGCAGGCTTGAAGGGCACACCCACGTGGGGAGAGCCCTTCCCAAATCTGCGTTAGCGCAGCCTAGTTGGTAATAGGAAGGAACCTGTAATTCTTTAAAGCTTACCTAGGGCATTGCATGACTTGTGCCCTTCTGATTCCCAGTTTCTTGTAAATTCCCTGAATTTTCTCTCAGCTCTAAACATGACTGCTTGTATGTTTTTCCTCTATTGATTAGTGTTACCTTTTCCTTCAATGTAGAAAATGTGCTCTAGTTCGCTTTTTTGAAGAGACATCTTAAGGACCCAAAGAAGTTCTAAGTTACTTGTAAAACTGTGCTATTGTAAGCAATATATGTATTACTCAGCTATAAATCAGCAGAAAAGCTTATGCTTTCATTACACTAAAGCAGAACTATCTATAATGTTACCCAATACATCTGAAAGGAACCCATGGGAACTCACAGGAGTTGTTAATGGGGAAAGCAAGAGAAAAGTAAGTGTTGTAAAGGCCTTGGCATTTTCAATGAAAGGGAGATAATTCTTTTTCTATAACCTAATCTTTAATTTTACAGAAAAAGGAAAACATAATTGATCTAGCGATAGGAAGAGAAAGAAAGTAAAGAAAATAAGTATTAGAAAAAAGAAGATAAAACCTTCAAATTGCTCAGAAGTTATTTGGGTTGAACTACATTTTGTTATCCACCACCAAGAGTGATGTTTTACTTACCTTGTAAACATCTAAATTTTTTTTGGGTGCTCCAGTAACAGTGCAAATTCCTATACTTCCTTATGTTGAAGTTGGAATGAGTTCATATGGCTGCTGTTTCTTCTTCCATTCTTCTGGATCTCCTTTTCTTCTGTTTTTCACAAACTTTGCAGGCACTGCTTTCAAGATGCATGTATCTCTTTTACCTCTCTTTTTGATGGGACTCTACTACCTCTGCCTTTCATCTCTCCTGCTTTCCAGTATGGAAGATGCATTTTATTCCCTCTCTTCTTCCCACCCCTTAGGATGGACTGTTATTTCTCATTTACCCTAACCTGACAGACAGGTTGCAACCCTTACAAAGGTCAGACCTAGGGGTGAGATTTGTGTGCATCTCTGTCTTCAGAGAGATCTGAGAAGCTCATGGCTGTGCTGTTTTCTGAATCTCAGCATAGCAAGCTGACATAGTAAAGCACTGGGGCAAAAGAAGGGAGGTGTAATAAGGGTAGGTAATCTGTTGTCTTGATGCCGGGCTTTGACAGGGTGAAGTTAAGGAAGGCTGATCCATGATTCTTGTGTACAGTAGTGTTCTGTAGCTCATTGTCTCTCCTTTGGTTTGGTTCATGGCAATTTTTATCTGAATAGACACTGATTTGATATTTATGTCCCAGTGCATCTGTTGCATTGAAAGACACTGTTTTAATTGGGAGTGTCAGTTTGGGTTGTTGAATGCCCTTAACCAAAATAAAAACCAGATTCAGTGCACACATACAGTGCAGGGAGGAAAATGGATATAACCTTATGGTAATATTTCATCTAACATAGTTGAATCCAGTGGTACTCACTAAAGTTGGGCTGTGGGCCAAATTCAGCCCCAGAGCACTTCTGGGGGCTGCATAGAGCTGTCCTCTTGGCTACACTCTCCCCCTCTTTTCTCCTTCCTCCTCCCCTTCCCTCTGCTCCAGTGTCTGAACTAAAGCAGTTTGGCAGGCAGGAGAATTAACTCTTGTGACGCTGGGAAGGAATGTGGAGATAACCTGCTCCAGCAAGGCTGGGGTCTTCCAGGTTTGTACACTGCATATTTTTATTGCTGCTGTTAGTAATGAGTATTTTAAAGCTTAAAATTTGGGAAACCCTGGGGGTAACTATATATTAGTGTTGCACAGCCTTTTGTGAAAAGGGGAAAAATGCCTTTGGCAATGATAGCTCCTGCAGTAAAGCAAAGGTGAAGGAACACCAGTACCTGTTCTTATCATTGCTGCTTTCTTTACCACACTCAGAGCACCATTGATTTCACTCTCACCAAGGCATCATCTCTGTACTGTGCAAGAACCTGATTTTCTTATATGCTCATAGTTTTGTAATGCCCAGCATATCAGTATCTTCCCTAAACAAAAGACAAGGAGTCCTCATAACAAGTTTTGGGAAGTATCAAGAAGGCCAATGGCACACTGTCTTATAAGAGGAACAGTGTGGCCAGCAGGATGAGGGCAGTGATTGCCCCACTGTACTTGGCACTGGTGAGGCTGCACCTCAGGTACTGTATTTACTTCTGGTCCCCTCACTACACAAAAAGCATTTTGGTGCTGGAGCAAATCCAGACAAGAGCAACAGAGATGGTGAAGTGTCTGGAGCACAAGTCCTGTGAGGGGTGGATGAGTGAGCTGCAGTTGTTTAGCCTGGAGAAAAGGAGGCTTGGGAGACCTTCTCAGTCTCTACCACTGCCTGGAAGGAGGTTGTTGTGAGGTAGGGGTAGGTCTCTTTTCCCAAATAACAATTAATAGGATGAGAGGAAATGGCACCAAGTTGTGCCTGTGGAAGTTTAGACTGAATGTTAGGAAGTATTTCTTCACAAAAAGGACTGTCATGCATTCGAACAGGCTGTCCAGGAAAGTGGTAGAGTCACCATCCCTGGAGGTGCTTAAAAGATGTGTAATGTGGTGTTTAGGGACATGGTTTAATAGTGGCCTTGGAAATGCTGGGTTAACAGTTGGATTCAACAATCTTAAAGGCTTTTCCCAATCTAAGTGATTTTATGATTCCACAAGTACCTCTGGGCAAGGCAAATGAGCATACCTATTCCAGATTTCTAATCTTCCTTCACTGCTTGTTTTTATTCTGATGTCTAAATGTAATTTTGGGTCACTGAACCCTAGTCCTAATTATCTCTTCAGTGTAAATACAATGTATTTCACTTTATTCTTATTCTGCCCCCTCAGTCCTTTCCATCTTTTCCCTATTTGATATCTTTTTAAACTTCATATAGTCCTTTTTTCTTTCACATTATTTTGTTTTCCTTTTTTTCCTTCTCTTCAAACCTATATTTGCTTCACCAAGTTCATAAGGTCTTTTCATGGCTTACTGCATCTCCTAGCTCAGCCTGCTGTCTTTGTTTTCAGCCAAAGAGCTTTCTGCTCTGCTGGGAGGATGAAGCAGGCTTGCGTTATTGTACACACTGAAAAGTGGTTTATGTAGTAATTTCTGGGTGGTGAGTCAGTGCCCTGCCCCTGTGAGCTCTTGGCTCCAAGTCCTGTGCTACCTGGTGCATGTCATGTGTCCTCTACTCCCTGTCACATCACAGTGACAATGTCTTGAAAGCACCGGCTACAGTGGCTGATGGTGGCTACAGTTCCTGAGACCTACGGTATACAGTTTGTGTGCAGAGTTTGTTTTTCACTTATTCAGTGTTTTTAGAATTTCTGTTCTGTGAACTTCACCAAGAGAAGGAACTGTTTCCTTCTGCTGACCTGTCAGGATGGGGCCCAAACTTCATCTGGAGTCTGGGCCCGCTACAAAACAACATCTTTAGTAAGAAAGGCTTGACCAGTTGGGGTCCTGAAAACTTAAAAAAGCCCTGATTTTTCCAGGATGGTGGTTGTCATCTATGTGCAGAGTACCTTGACAAATGCGAAGGATCTCACTGCTGCCAATTTAGAGAACTCTATATGTGTGTTTGTGAGTGTGTGTGGGGAAGCAAGAGCTGGAAACAGCCATAAAACCACCAAGCAGGAAAGTGTCTCCATGACAGCTTGTGCATGACAGCAGGGTGTTTTGAACTGTGGTGCAGCTTTAGGTTCTGTGTGGTGGCTTTGACTCAGCAAGTGCTGGTTGCCTGGAGTGCAGGGGATTGGTTTGGAGGTTTTGCATTAATAAGTTAGTCCTGCAGCCGCATCTCCATCCTTTCATTCCAGAATGGCATGCTGTTACACCAGTGGAATTACTATGCACTCCAGACTTTAAACCCATAAATTGCTAATGCCAGACTGTTCTGATGAGCAGGTTTTTGATATCCTTTACATGTTAAAAAGTACTCCGGCCTGTTGACAAAGCAAAGAAATGGTGTCAAAAATAATTTTAAAACCTTTTGACCTGTAAGGTTTAAGAGAATTAGGCACAGATTCTTTGCTTTAAGCCTCTTGGTGACAAGAAATATGGTCCTATGCTAGCCACTTTGATTGACAGTGGCGTTTGTAGTTTCAGCTGCTAATACAGTATGCTCCTTGTATATTCCTAGTGTGTAAATATAGAAGACTATTTGTCACCTGGGTTGATGGATTATGCCTAAGTGAGACAATGTGGTTAAGATTCTGAAGCATAAATGAAAAAACATAAACTTTACATAACTCATAAAGCAATGCTTAATACTCGTAATGAAGTGTCCTTATTTTAATCAAGGGAAACTGTCAGACTTTCAAATAAGCAAAGATTATGCTGCTGCTCTGGTGTGTGTGGGTTGTTATAGCTCCATGTTCCTAACCTGCATCATTGGATTTTTGACAACCATAATAAAATGTATTGGAAAATTGATTAGTTTTAAGAGTCTCCTCATAGGCAGCTGCTTTTATTTGTAAATGTCATGTATTCAGCCATTGTAGGCTTCTTCTCCTTAAGTAGAATTCTTGACTTAATATGAACCTTTGCATAGGTGCAAAAGCATTCTAGTTTCACATTCTTCAATAAACTTCCAGCATTTTCATGTGTACTTGTAGAAGTAAAGTTTTCCTGAAAGCTTTCCCACAATAAATGGTTAGCTGTTTACTCATTTCCCACCATGCCATAATTACAACTTATTTGTCCTCTTGAGATGATGTAAATTTATAAGTATACCAAGATGACTTTGCAGTTGATATTTTCAGAAAATTCCAGAGTGTTTTTCAAGAAAAAGAGCGTGGTTAAGTTATTGATTTTTGGATAGAGAAAAGAGAAATTACCATGAAAAATGCATTATCGCCTCTTGAAATACACAGTAAAATTGGCATTTTCAGCATGCTACTCTTATCTTTATTTGCTGATAGAGAGAATATCCAGAATTTTTTAGCTTTAAGGGAAAGGCTACGGTTAGGTTCATATTACTTAGCATTTAATAAGTATGAAATACAAGGAAAAGGAGACATAGCCCAGTACTATAATATTTAAGAGGTTTTGTTTAAGGAAAGCACTTTTCATAACATAAATGAATTTAAATAAATGAAAGTACAAAACTGCATGTCTTTTAATCTGTCTTTTTATAACGTAAAAATCTGCCTCCTGAAGTCCTAACTAAACTATCCAGCTGACCCGTGGGGGCTCTGCAAGAGTAAGAGGTGCAGGATTTGCTCCTAAGCTGGTATGTTGTTTGTAAAGCACTCTGAAGCAGTTGGCTTTGTGAGGCCACATCCTGCTCTTTTGCTGTACACTGAGTCCCAACACATGTCAATGGCAATTTCGCGCATGTTTTGAGAGAATGCTGCGGCCCTTCAGTGTTGTTTTGTTCTACAGAGATACTACTAGCAGAGTGTTTCCTTTCTGATTAGATTCTGAATTTCTTTTAATAACGTGATGAGCTGTCTGTGGCTGACTGCTGGTAATTAACCAAAAAATCTAGACTCGGAAGTTGCTGGAGTAGATATGATCCTAGGTATCAGCATGATTAAGATTATTTTATTTTGTTTCAACAATAAGGGATTCAATTATGTGCATTTTATTATTTGTTCTGTTAGCTCATATATTTGCTTTGTTAGTTTAGAATCCAGCTTCTGAAGCAAAACCTGCCCACAGATGAAATGAGGTACACTCTTAGGTGAAATGTTTTTAAACGTTTTAAAATACTAGTTATTTTCAGTGGATTATTTTAACTAGTGACAACAGCTTCTTTCATATGTTTGAGTCTCTGCTGTATTTCAGGCTGGAAGGTTTGATTGTCACATTACTTGTGTGTAAGATTGTGCGTTTCTCACTTTTTCAGTGAAACCCTAGAAAGTCACTTGGAAACACAGGATAGAAAAAGGAGGTTAGATTCACTGCAGTTTATTGACACCAAGTACCTATAGCTTGAGAATACACATTTGGTAAACATTCCAACATAGAAAAAATCTGCAGAGAATGTTGCTATATAAGATTTGGTCATAAATAATAATAATAAAAAGAAAGTCTTAAAGAGGAGATGGCTAGCCTGTGGTATGTGTGGTGTAGATATTACTTCTCAGTTTTTAGTAGACATTTTTTGCTTTATACCCCAAGGATTTGTATTTTTGGCTAGGTGTCAGATTTATTTATGTTCTATGGATGAAATAATTTATTTAAAAAGTGAAATAAACTCAGTTGTTATAGTTTTGTAGAGGAGCAGCTGTCCTTAACTTTTTTTTACTCTGTGCTTTGAACTTGATGTGGTTATTCAAAGACTGGGATGTTGAGAAGAGACTATTTAAGTAAGGTTTCTTGAGCTTCTAGCTGTTACACGTCATTATATTTTGACCCTTCACTCTATGTATACTGAGCCCCATACTTTTTTAGGTTGCCTACTTTAGTATAAAAAAATGTTATCTAGTCTGTATGGGAAGATGCCAAGAGATAACTATACCATTGGCTGACTTACAAGTTCTGTTGGAAAAAATGTCTTTGCCCTCCCTGCAATTTTTTTGCCTCCATCATCCAGATGTAGATTTCTATTGTACTTTTTGATGGTTTTATTAATTCTGGACTCTTAATACCTTCCCAGAGTGGAAAAAGAAGGCTTGTAGTCACTTACCCCATTGCTCATTCTTGAGAAATCTGCCCTGTTAGAGATCTTCCCCTATATGCATAGTATTTTAAGACCAGTTTTGCCAAACTTGAGCGATCATGTTCACCTCCTCACACATGTAAAAAGAACCACAGGTTTGTTTTTCTTCAGGCTGGTGTTTCAGAGCATATGTCAAGCTGTCCATTATAATTCCATCTAGCAACCTCAAAGACAATGAAAGCAGCATCCATGCTTCAACACTTCTCTATCCATCTCTTCATTCCCCCTTTTCCAGTTTTCATAATGTATTTTGTTATTTTTTTCATAATCAAAACTCTGATATGGAGAAAGATCCTAACACATTTCTCTTGTCTAAAAAAATAAAAAATTCACAATTCTTCTGCTTTTTCACATCTGGTAGAACGTAAAGATCACGAAAACATGTCCTTTGAAATGACTTAAAATGTTATACCTAGAGCAGCTGCAAAGCATAAATGCAGTTTGCAGCATAATTTTTTTTCAAGTGCAAAACTGACAGATGAAGATACAAAACTTCTCATGAGCAAGCAATATCTAAAAATAAAGTAGTAAATGGGAATTCTTGTTTTGCATGGCAAACGAACAGCAGCAATAACTGTTGATGGCCATGGTTGTCATCCAGTTTATAGCTTTTCATTTTTTCAATTAGAATTAAAAAATACAAAAAAGCAGATGTGGATTTAACCGTTTAAGGCTTTCCAAGTCTTGACAAATTCTAGGTTGATTCTGAAAGGAAGACTACACCTTTAAGTTCTGCCTTTTTGTGGATTAAGATTTATTGGAAGAGGAAAGCAGAGGAGGCAACTTGGCTGATAGAGGGGGACTGATGTGCCAGGTCTTCATTTTTCCATTCTGTAGAAACTGGTGCTACTGATGTAATGCTGGAATTTTGTCAGTGTTGCAGCAACTTTAAGGTTTTTTGTCTTTACTGCTCTGCTTACATTGAAAGATGGAGGGATGCAGTTTCTTCCCTAAGAGCTCTGGATACTCTGGGTATTAGTGATATTCTTTAGATCAAGCAAATTCTGATAACGGATTAAATAATAAGTAATAGATTGACTTAGTTAGATTTCTTAGTTGTTTAAGTCAGTGTAGTTTGCTGAGTTCGAGCAAAGTCAGGCATCTGTTTAATGAAACCTTTTCCAAAGTGAAGTGAAATATATAGAAATAGGAAGTCATTAATTTCTGATGTTGCATAAGTTGCACCAAAACTTCAAGATGTCAAATGCAATATCATGTACTAATGTATCAAAGTGAAAATGTCACTTTCTCAGACTGGGGCCTTTTGCATTTCTTCAACTCTTGGCCTCATAATAAAGTGGGTTTATAGCTTTCCAAAGTTTCAGTAGTACTAATCCCAAATACTGGATTACCCTGGACAGAATTATTGAAATAATGTATCTCTAAGAGAGAATTTTATTCACAGGGAAATAAAGTAACTCATGTTGCAGATGGGCTGAATGTTGTACTTCATATTTTCATAAGTGAAAACCAAATCATTCCTCATTTCCCATGTGCAAAATCTGTCCTAAGTCTGTTACAATATAGGGAATCTGTCCACATGCTTGTTATCAATCTCTGCTTAGAACTATGATGTTGCAGTATCATCGGTGTAATCCCTAGATATTTGATAGAATAGGCTTAAATCTCTCTTGTAAATCGTCATTTACCCTTTGTGTCTCCCAACTGGATGGAAGTGCCTGGGAACAGAACTCTGAGGAAATCAGCTCCATCTGAAGGACGTACAAGAAATCTCCATGGAGAGCTCAGAAAAATAGGTGTAAATTTGCTGTATGTTCCCCTTGAGCTAAGCAGGAAAGTGGATGGATCATGACTTGCTGGAGACAAGGGAAACTGGCTGCACAAAAAGGGGGAGAAGGCATAATTCAAAGAGAAGGTGGGTTGCAGCAACAGAAACCTGGTTGCCCACCCATGTTCTGGTTTTGTAATGAGTAAAATAACAAGAAATTATTTTGTGTCAAACTTTGCTTGCAATTGACTGTTTTGTGTCCTTAACAATTGTACATTTAGGGAACAGTGTTGAAAATCTGAAAAATTATGCTTATATCAGAGCATAATCAAATATACATGAGTATAAGGGTGCTGGTCCTATTCTGTTGAGAGCCCCACTGGCATGTTTTGTAGGGAAATACTTTCTATCAGCAGGCCAGTGGGAGAAAAGCTGCTCAGGGTCTTGTGAGCACATGTGCCTGGAGAGTGACTCTCCAATGCAACAGCATGTGCAGTGTCCTGTGTGGGCTGCTGTTCTATGGAAATCCTGATTTTAAGCTGGCTGCAGATGGCAAAGTGACATAATCACACCACAAAGAAAATGAATGCTTGCTACTTTTTTCTGTTACATAGTCCCTCACTTCTGCATACAGTTTATTATAAAATTTTGTTCCTCAAGGAAGTAAAGGTAACTAGTAAGTGTTGGAGAAAATATAGAAAAAGAAAAGCATAGAATACATAAATTTTTTCCATTACTATTTTGCTTCCAAGAGCTCTTTTCCCAATTAGCTTTTGTCTGGACAGTAGTTACAAAACCCAATGCTGTAGCTTGTTAAAATGCATTAAATTAAAAAAAAAAAAAAGAAACCCCAAACTGGAGTCTTCCTCCTGCTGTGCTTAAAACACCAGCCTACATAGGACAACTGAGAGCTCTGTGCCACACAGAGGGCATGACACTTTTGGAAGGCAGATATTTCTTTGTTGTATTAATAATTCTCCCATTTAGAACATCCAGCTACTCTCATGCTTCTAACAGTAAAGCAAAAGAACACTTTGCATCCGCCAACTAATTTTAGCTAACACAAACCAAACATTTCGCTCTTCGACCAAATGACCTTGTGGCTGCCTAGAAGTGATTACATGAAACAGCACAGAGGCTGTTTGGAGGTGTTGATCCTGGCAGGGGGGTGATTTCATGGGCCTCTGCTGATGTCTTGAGTCAGGTGATGTGTCTTACAGGCACAGAAACCAGGCAGTCAAGGAGGTCATCTAGGCCATGAACTTGAACTACCTTGCTGGAAATGGTAGGAGCGCCCCAAGGCGAGAAGTGGTTTGAAATGAACTTTAGACTGTAAAGCTGTTCCCAAACTAGATCAACCTGTCTATTTTGATCATAGTGTTGAAATGAGAGATGATTATCAATTATGCAGATTTTGGAGAAGGACGGAGGGGGTGTGCTTCACAGCCTGGGAAGCACCAGAACTGAAGCCTGGTGAGTTTTAAGTTTAAAATCACTCACTCTTGAATTTACTCAGCTCCTTTCCAATGCAAGGAAACCTAAGAGCAGTGCCAGATAAGCAGCTCTGCAGTGCTCCTCTACCTGGTGAGCTGTGTGGGTGCTCTAGCAGCTGTTGCTGGTCTTACCTCCTTGCAGTGGCAGTGCAGAGCTTCTGGGGTGCCTCAGGGAGCAAGTTTCAGACAGCCAATTTCAGCTGGTTTGAATTTATTCCACAGTAGGAGAGTAGTGGGAGCAAGGAAGGAGATGGCTTTTCTCCATGGTATACTTGACATAAATGTTATTTGTGTATCCTGTTTTTGTGATAACTCATTTTTACCATTCTATCCCTACCACTCACCTAGATGCAACACTTTGAACGTAGCACTGCTCCCTCTCTTAAAACAAGCTAGCAAAGAAAAAACCCCTTGAAACAAAAATGAATCCCAAACCAAACCACCTATTAGTATTGATAATCTTATATCTCTTAAATAACATTAACCTCAGAACAAGTTTCTGGATACTATGTTCATTACAAAGCTTCTGACGTTCATAGTTCTGGAGGGCAGAAGGGGCCATTAATTACACATGATGCATAAGGGAGTGAATTTCCCAGGTGGTTTTTGCAGCTGGTTAAGTAACTTGTAAGTGAATTAGCTGAGTTTGGGTTTTCAATGTGTAGTAAGAATTTCCTTTTTTTGATCAGAGCAGGAATGGCTACTACAGTTGTACATTCTAGAGCAAAGCATCACCTGATGTGGTATAGCAGTCAGTTGAACAGGAAACAGATTCGAGGAAGAGAAAAGAAGACGAGGGTCTCAGTGACATTGAACTGCTAAAGGCAATCTTCCAGTGGGAATGGAAACCACATATGTGGGCAGAAGAAAAACCCTGCTATAAGCCTTTTCCTAAGCATGTACTGAGAAAAGGAATACTTCATGTCTTCCTGTAGCTGGGTTAGTGTAATTGAGGGTATGACAAAAGATTTGGAAGGCCAGGGTTAAGTTGTTTTGGCAGAGATGTTGTAGGAAAATGTGCAAATAGCTGTTGTTAATCCTGTTACTGATGAATGCCATTGCATTGGCTGGAAGAGGCATTAAATATATTCCTCATGCAGCTCTGACAGTGGATCTCTTTCCTACTTTAAAAACTTCAGAATATTATGATCTTATTCTTCTATTTATGTTTGTGTATGATGAACAGGGCTGCTAACACTACCTATGCCTAATGTTGCTTAATGTTTTCAGCCAGAAGGTCATTTTTCAATTGTCTGTCTTTACTCTGCCAAAGCTTAAGGTGTTTAGGCTGAGATTTTCTAGATGAGTATCTTCATTCAGGAGAGATGGGGAGGGGAGAGGGTTTCAGCCAAGCTTATATTGATGTACTTCTCAGAATGAACTGACAGAAAACAACATTGTTTTTTCATAGTGCAGAGGGAAAACTTCCTGCATCTTGATTCACTGGGTGGGGGGTGG
Source organism: Sakesphorus luctuosus (assembly GCA_013396695.1). Lineage (NCBI taxonomy): Eukaryota > Metazoa > Chordata > Aves > Passeriformes > Thamnophilidae > Sakesphorus > Sakesphorus luctuosus. Next base: position 687,457 of record VWZD01006474.1, read on the forward strand.
GACAGGGGGAGCAACCTTACTATGTTTATGCTCGTCTACTTGAAATTTGGCAGGCAGCATTGTGTCTAACTTGGGGAGAGGAGAGAGGAGACGGAAATGATAAAGTAATGAAAGATTACACCTAAGAGAAGAGATAAGCTTTGTAATGTCTATGTCTTATGAGACTAATTTAATTTGCACATAAAATCTTAAGTCTGTTTTTCTCCTGCATCTTTGAGTGCTTAACTGTGCAACCTTGTCATTTTAATGTGCTTAAAATGTGATTCATAAGCTGTGGTTTTCTTTTTGGTAACAAAGTGAGCTAAGTAAGGATCCATCAAGGGATATCTTTTTTGGCACCTGTGCCTTTCATCTGCTCTGCCAAGTCTTCAGGTCTCATACTCTTTCCCTGGAGTAAATGGAGCAATGGATAGCTGTCACTGTCCACAGGCATCTCAGCAGAGCCAAATCAGGTACGCTTTGCAAGTGGATATTTTAGCTCTTTCTTAAAACCACAGGGCTGCTGAGACAGACCTCTTAGGCTTTAATGCAAGTTCTGGATAGATTTTTGACTTAGGTACAAACCTTTTTCCTATGCTTATAATACTCTTCACTCTCTTTCCAAAACAGCTTCAGGGTAAAAACCATCATAGAAGGAAGCTTCAAGAAAGCCTAGGGTCAGGAAGTAAATTTTTCCTACTTTGCTTACAGCATGTTAATTAGCCTTCATGTTTTTATGCTTGCTTTTCCTCATGTATGTGAGGAAAAACCTAATGATGATTGATCAAAATGGTTACCTTTGCAACACTTGAGCTCTGGTAGTGAAGGTGAAGCAGGGACAGGGTGTATGTGTAAGAGGGATGCATAAGGGTAACCAAAGGAGGACCAAAGGAAAAGGTGTCTGCATGTTGCTAGAGAAATGGATTACTTACCTTAGTGAGCAAATTTCTCAGCTGAGCTACAGCTCATACCACTGTAGTGTTCTTTGCACTAGAGAGTATCTGAGGATAGCTACTCTTCCTAATCAAGAAATATGGTTCTGTCTTAAAAAACAGAGAGAATTTTAAAATATTTACTCCCCAGTAACAAAGGCTTTAGACCTGGTAAGATGACAAGAAAAGCACAGTGAAAAGGCAAGGCAGCAATTTTCATTTTTGTCTAAACTATAAGGAGTCTTGAAAAATTGGGTTGTTTTCTTGGGTCTTATTTTCTGAATGTTATTTTTGGAAGTACAGTATGGTTGTTTCACTTCTTAAAGACTGTGATGGAGTATGCACAGCAGTCTGCAGGCTTATCAGTTTGATCTAGAGTTTTTGCCAAACAGTCTTGATTTCTCTCTCCTCTTTTTATTTGTTCCTTTTTCCAAGTGTCTGGACTGTAGAGACTGGAAAGTAAGCAGAATTACAAGAGGGAATGAACTTATCCCATTAACTTCTTAAAATACAGTTATGTAGAACAACTCTGATCAGATCACTCAACAATAAGTCACTATTTTTACTGGAAGGTACATTGAAGTGAGGAAAAGTGCTTTACCCCTCACATTACGTATGCTTATGTATGTACATGCATATGTAAACTTAGTTTCTGGCTCTTTTAAATACTCTCTCTTAAAAAGAAATTAAGTCTGCTTCAGAGTTTTTCGATGACTTCACTTAAGTTTTACCTGAGTCCAAACTGTAAGAAGCTTGGGGAAAAGACTAAATTTCTGCTGCTTGTCCATGCAATGTCTGGTAAAGTATCCATGCAAATTCCTCTAAAAGGAAGAAATATGGAGTGTTAGTTTATTAATTTACCTCTTTGAGAAAGATGTAAGTTCCTCATTTAATACTGAATGTCAAAGGGTTTGTAGCACCACTGCATATTTGAATTTCTTTTCACTTTTCATGAATTCTATTTTGCTATCCAAGCCTGGAGTTTGCCTCCCCATTCAGCCTGATTTATTCTATGGTTCTTCCATGTACTAACAACACAATCTTATGAATTAAATCTGCATCTAAGGAATTCCTTGCATAGTGTAATCATATAAACTTTTCAGTATCTCTTCCTTTAGTTAATGTGAATATATCAACTGTAGAAATAAATATATACAGGTAATGCAGTGAAAAAGTTTCTTTTGGTTCCCAGTACTTGACTGTGTCTAGTATTCTCCTCCTCAATGCTACAAAGACAAGAATGCTGCATTGTTTCAATGTCCTTGTCTTTCTCTACTCAGAGCTCTGGAAAACCCCACAGAAAACTGTGGTACAACTATAGCTGTAGAGGCTGTAGGAGGGTTTTCAAGATTTTTTTTTTTTTAATGAATATGTGGGAAAAGGTCTTAAACTAAACCTGTCATTTTGCAGTCCAAGATGACTTTACAGCTGTAATTCAGGACAAGTTATGGGCTGTGAATGATCACTTGCTGTTCATGTCAAAGTTTTCTACCCATATTCTTGGCTATGCTTACTACTATTGCAGCTATAATGAAAGGAGATAAATCAAGCAAAGATATCAAGTTTGGCTAATCTATTTCAGTCAAGATATTTGATAGAAATTGCTAGAATGAAGATTATTAATATTTTAAATAAAAAAAATTGGATGATTTGCATATGTTAATAGTATCTATTACAAGGGTATTTGATGTATTTTTTAAAATATGGTAGATTAGCTCCATATCATGATGCGACTCAATTAGAATGTTAGGAAGATTTTTCCAGGCTCATACTCTGATCTGGCTTATGACCTTAGAAGGCTAAGAGAGGGAGAATAATTTGGGCCCAAAACATCTTTGCCTTTTGTTTTTCCTCACCAAACATCTTCCCTCCAATCCCTAAACAAACTATCACTGTTTCTCTGTTAGCTGCTTTCATTTTTACAGAATAAAGGAGCATTAGAAATAGCTAAAGTGTTATACTGAAACGCTGTTTTCACTGGATAACTGGGTTCAGTGAAACCTGTGGGATGCTCTGAGCATGAGAAGACTATCATCATTCTGATCCCACTCAAATGTTTTGCAACGAAATATGTGGAGTTTGGCTTTCAGTCAACAAAGCACTTACACATATGCTTATTCTGAAGTAAGTTAACATCACCTGGAATCAATTGCATTGCTTATATGTGTGAAATAAAGCACACCTTTTTGAGTCATGACGGGCTCTGCTCTTACTGAGAAAACATGTAGAGCAGAATTGACAGTTGATTTCTTCCTCTCCTCCTGCTAAAATTGTTGCTTGCTAAAAGAAGAGCTAGTTAGAAGATCACGTCTTTGATCTTGTATTCTCATCTGTCTCATAACTGTCACTATTTGGGAACTGATTTGGGGGCATTGTTAGCTTATCTGTACCTGTTGCTCTCTGGGGGCAGTATTGTCTTTTTATTGCATGATTGTGCACACAGTGACAATCTCCATGGACATGTAGCCCTGATTAGGGCTCATGGATCCAATTTTATTGTTCTAGGAATAAGATAGACCCTGTCCTGCAACAAGGTTTCTTTCAGGCTGCATCTTCTCTCTGCCTCCAAGTTTTGGATGTATGTAGCCTTATCCTATGTCTTGAAAGGAGCAGTGGGCATAGATATGCACTTGGGAAGGATTTTCTTTGACTGCAAAAGGGTCAGTTCTCATTAGCTGAGCATTCTGAGAGTGGGGCACAGAAAGGCACTTTCCTGTATAATGATACTTCCAAACCCCTATGAAAGAACAGTTCACAGCCTACCCTTGCTACAGTCTGAGGCAGGCGAGGAGTTTCTAAAGCATGGAGGTTGTTCCTCCAAAAGTGTGCAATATTTTTTTGTGGGTTCTGGTGTAAAAGCTAACAATAGATAATTTTTGGTTGTTATTCCTGCAATTCAATTGCAAGTACATTTGTTAAGCTAATTGGTGTATGTCATAAAATCTGATTGATTGAATAGTTAATCCTCAAAAGCTTCCCTTTGAAATATTGCCGAGGTCAACAAGGGATAGTGCCCATGTATACACGTCATAGAAATTACCTATTTTGCCATTTTTATTTACCCCGTATAGCTACAAACATGCATAGCATTCTGGTCTTGCTATGCAAAATATTCTTTTTCTAAAGTACTGATTTTAATGATCTGTGTTCTAGAGAAAAATCCTTAACTATAAAGGTGATGATTAAATTTGAGTATTCCCTATATATATATTTTTTTTTGAGTTCTGAACTGTTTGTGGAACAGGTTATTTTATGGAAAAGAAATACTGTGAACATTTTTTGAAAATCACTTATTTTTATATTTTCTGTGAGGTTTGTCATTGTTTCTTGAACATAAGCTGTCATTTATATAAATGTGCCACATAGAAAATTTTACTCAGTGCCACAGAAGGTGCCTTCTGAATGCTTATACTAATTATTGGAAATGAGGTGCTGTTCAGGGGAATAAAAATAGCATGTCACTAATGTGCTGTAAGGTAAATGGAAAAGCAAAAGCAGAACTTAGTTTTTTCCTCTCTTTGGCCTTAGGCACCAGCCTCGTGAATTTATTTGCTTTTTGTCTATAATTCAGTTGCTCACCACTGCTATATATTTGCTTTATGCCAAACTTTGTAGAAAAGCCAACGCAGTTCTTGGAAGAACCTATCCAATATTTTCTGCTAAGCTGGACATTGTTTAAAATGCCTTTACAGTTGCTCCTATGCACTAATGTCCTATTATACTTCTCTGAAATGGGATGAGTGACCTCCTGGGACCTTGTCATAGTATGCAAGTTTTCCTAGGTGACTCTGGCGAATAGATAACCTGTTGTGTCAGCTCTCATGTCTGAACTGAGCCAAGGTCTGTGTACCCTTGCTGGCTATGTGAAGAGATGATCCTTGTGCTGTGGATGACATTCTGTGCTGCATTCCAGGAACATGGCCCTTCTTGACAGCTGTCACATATTATAGATATCCACTGAGCTGTTTGTATGAAGCAGTAGGGGAAACTAGAAGTATATAAGAAAATTTTGGTAACTCATTCTCCATAACTCGATCTAAATGAAATGTGCAGTTTCCTAATATGGAAGTGAGGAGAGAGGGAAGGAAGCTGTGGTCATCACTGAACTTCTTCAGTAAGCAGGAAATTTAAAATAAAAAAAATCACCGAAATCAGACAGAAAACAAATCTGCAGAATTTTATGGTAGAGGTTCATTCTCTGTTGTTCTGAGGTGGTTTACTTTGGGAAATATTGCTCTGTTTTGGTCTTACCTTCTAAGGAAAATATATAAAAATCAGCAGTTAGTCCTTTACAGTAATGGTGCACTAGGAATAAAAATGTTCCAGAAAGATTGTAATGCAATACTGATTGTTGCACCCAAATGTAATCTTGTAGGACCACTCTGCAGTGTTTCCTGCATTGATCTTGTTTTACTGGTTTTAGAAATGGAGTTTTTTCTATGCTTTGGCAAAATGTAACTCATGCCCTTTAGGTATCTAAGAAGTTAGGAAAGAAACCCCAAACTCATTTTAATTACATGGGAATGTCTGTACTCCCCACTTCTTTGTTCATTTGCTTTTAGTAGGTATGGCATACTGCTTGGGGGAAATAGTCTTCAATTTACTTTTACTACTAGCCAAATTCATGCATGATTTAGAGGGAGCAAAGGCTGAACAGCAGTCTGCATTGTAATAGTAAAGCAAAAGCCATAAAATGCAGTCAAAGTTATCAGTAAAGACATTGCTGCCAACTCTGAAGAGCACCTGGCTGGGTATTAAAGGACACAAACATGATCCCCTTACTGAGCAGTATTTTATAGACTGTAGTTCAGAGCCAAAGAAAACAGCTTTTGGAACTTTGAGGTGTCCATAAACAGCTAGATAAATATGAGGGAGCCAGAATAAGGGATAAACAAGGTAGCTAAGTATCAGCTTGCCACATTGCCTTTTGAAGCTTCCCAAATACCCAACTGAACTTGTATATTACTTCCCCAGCATTCCTATTGCTTTCCATGATTCCTGGAGGTGGCGTCCCTAATGTCAGAGAGAGAGGGTCAATGGAGCAATGTCATCGTATAAACTCAAGCTGTGTCCTGTCATCTGTATAATTGCTGGGATTGCATAGTTGACCATATTTCATTTGAGTTGGCAGTGACCACCAGTCTGTAGTCAGGATAGGGATTTGGAAGAAGAGCTGTACCTATGGTCTCTGATCTCCCTCTTGTAGCTGCTGCCAGCATTCAAAGCATTGCAAACAGGTTTCATAAACAAATCTCATTAAATGTTTTTAGACAGAGGAAAGCACATAGCCCTAAATAGAAACCTGTTAAAAATAGCTCAGTAAGAAATGGTAAGTGGAGAAATAATATGGATATGATAGCATGAGGAATATACTACACACATACTTGAAGCCTTTAGCAGTTGCCAAAACTCTGATGAAGTGAATGAAGAGCAAATGGGTTGTATTTCAAACACATACCATTACACTGAGCAACAGTAACATTTTATTGCTTCAGTCACATTTTTTGACTGAAGTAATAAAATTTGTAAAATAAAAAGAAAAATACAGAATTTATCTCTCCCTCCTGTCCCATTCCCCTCCCCCTCCATTTCAAATTCAAAACAGATTGCATGGTTAACAGTGTTGGCACTCAAGTTATGGAGATGTTAAAAAAAAATCACTTGACAGATTCAGAGAAACATGCAGTTCAGTACACAACTAAAGTAATATGAAATACTTTATTTCATATGAATTGTTTTGTTCATAGCTTATGCTGGGTGAAGCAAGAGAAGAAACCGATAAAGAGCTGGTTTCAGCCACAGTCCTACAAAGATTCACGTATATGTTGGGTCTTGTCCTGATTTACCAATCTAAGGCTGATAAATCACATGGTGCAAAAAGCTGCTCACATGTCAAAATTTTTTAGTCTTTATTTTAATTTTGGTCTGTATTTTACTCAGGTTTGGTCTGAATGATTATATTAATTAGTCTGAAAGACCTTATTCAAGTTGAGCCCCTTTGCAGGTGTTGCTTTGTGCTACTGTCTTGGAAAATGGAATTCACTTTTCCAGATGTAGTTGTGCATTACCCATAAGTAATTATGTAGTCTTCTGTTTTTAAATCTATTTTTCATTTTAAAATGGCAGAAAATCTGCAATATATTTCTAACCTGAAGGCAAGCATCAGAGTATTAGGGCTACTGGATGCTTAGCTTATTTCTTTTTAAGTGATACTGTCCCATCACTGATGAACATTGAAATAATGGCTGATCTCATAGTGTACAGTGTCTTGAAATCTGACTTATGTGAATTTTACTTCTATTGTCCAAAGCCAAAACTTAAAATACAGTCTTATGTGCATCCATTAACCTTTCCACTGCTGTTCTCACTGAAATGTCAGTGTGAAATAAAAAATTGTTCATGTTAAAAGTTTTTTTCCCAACATATCCTCACATATGGTATGCAAAGCCTAATATGGAGTGGATGATCTTAGGTGCAGAGTGCTTCCCTTAATAAGAAAAGTGTACCTAATATTTCTCTCTCACTCTTCACTCTTGCTCTGGACTAAAAAGAAACATAAATTATAACTAAGATCCCTTGTTCTGTAGGTTCTTCTTTCAGGTCTTTTTCCCGAAGGTGGTGAGGAGCAGCCTGCTTTAGCATCCCTGCCAGCTGTAATGCTTGTATGTATCCTGTCCTCTGCTGGGTGGGATGTGAAGGCCTCAGCTCTGTTGCAGAGGTTTATGCAGTTAACAGATGGATGTTGTCTATATTTGAGCTGCTAGGGACATATGTTGCAATAGGAGTTTCAAGAACCTTTTTGTGAAGTACTAAGTAGCCACAAATTTGTTTAAAATGCTTCTTGCCTACAGAGTGCCTTACAACCCCAGAGAATAACAAATCACAGTGGATTAGCAACATGCCATCCTGATTTTGGTCTGAGATACAGTCATTTGCTCGATCCTGAACTAGATTTTTGCATCAAGGTTGAGGCATTGCAGTGTCATGCTCTTTCTCCTTAGGAATGGCTTCCTAATGCAGTGTCGTGTATTTTGATACCCTGGTATTATATACAGTCTCGGCTAATGACAGATCTGTATGACTGGAGTATCATAACCATTGCCTACAAGCAGGAAGAAATGATCTGCTGTGGAACTACCTGTACATACATCTGTGTCTTAATTTCCACTAAAAAGCTTTGAGTAGCAGCACTAAATACCTGAGCAAGATCTAACTGCAATTCAGTTTTACTCTTTCATACCTATGAAGCTATTTTCACTTGTTCCATTGAGGATTCCCTATTCTTTTTGCAAACTCAGAAAGAACTTTGTGTTTTATTTGCATTATAACATGTCATTTAGTACTTTTTACTTAGCAGAATAGTCAAATTAGTGGTGATCTTCAAATGTGTCCATTAATACATGTAACTGTGCATGCAGCCAAAACTGAGTATGTGAAAATACTCTGCAGATGCCCTGTGATTTCATTGACACTGCAGTGATTAATTGAAATGGAGAATTCCTTTAGAAAGGTAGTATATGTTTTCCTTGTTAATCTGTGTGGTAATCCATGTTCCTCTGACAACTTAATAAGCAAAAGGGTTACATTATGGTTGTAAACTAGGCAAACCAAAACCAGACTGCTCCCTAATGAAATGTCACTTTTATTATTATTATTTCTTTTTCAGAACACACAAGTTTACATTATGCTCTTGCTTTGAAGTGCAGCATTAGTTGCACATCTGTCAGTATTTCTCTTCAACTAGGAGGAATATTTCATAACTTCCTCTAATTACAAAGCGGCACATATTTGGACTTACAAAAGGAATGTGATTTTGGAAAATCTATATGGAAGAAATGGAAGACCTTCTTTTTTCTCTTCTCTCTCCCTCTCTCTCTCTCTCTCTCTTCCCCTTCCCTCCACCCCCCTTTTTTCTTTTAGTATGGCCTTGTTTCTGTGTTAGTGCTTGGCTCATGAAGGTTTAACAAAGGGGATTGCTGCTACCTTATCTTTGATTTCTCCCTGGTTTTTTTTTGTTTGTTTGGTGGCTTTTTTTTAAAAGGTGTAATTATACTGCAGAAAAACATTTTGTTCTTTGGATTCTGAACCGCCTTGATAATAGGTACCTCAGCCCAGGATATCCCCTGCTGTATTTGCTACTCCATTCACCATTTCATGGTACTGAACAGGTGGGACTCAAATGACAAGCTTTTTTTACTTTCTCGTTCTGAGATGATGTTCTCTGCTTGCACTGAATAGAGCTGGAGGTCTAATTTAGCAGCCTTGAGCCCGGTGAAAGTGTTGTAAACCTGTAGTTAAAACAGTGGGATCTTGGTCTAAAGATGTTTCAGCCATCTTTCCTGAACATGCTGCTGTAATGCAGAACACTTGCATAATGCAGCTTGTGGCCTATAAAAAGCAATATGTTGGCTGTTCTTTTTGTACACCAAGTATTAATCAAAGATATTTTTCCTCCAGCACTCAGAATTTACATGCTTACAGAGAGACCAGTTTTGATACCACACCAATGAGTGGTAAATCAGTATGATTCAAGACAGGCTCTAAGATCCTTTGAAGAAGAAGCAAATTATGACCAGGGTCAAATCATCTCATGTCAAATGTTGAATGAAGTGAGCTTTGAATGAAGCCTGTACTGAATATTGAAGACAACAGTGAGGAATTAATAAAATAGGAATATCCACACTCACAAAAGGAATGTTAATTCTACCTACAGTAGACACAACTACGGGAAGATTTTTTTTCTCCAGGGAAGTGTATTTGCAAGCTTTTTCAAAGATGTGCTTCTGCATCAGCAATGTCCATATTTTTGAGCTTCACTTTTTATTTTCCATATATTTTGCCACTGATTTACTTTGGTCACCACCAGGGAAATTCCAGCCATGCCTAATTACAATGTGTCATAACACAACATAATTTGTATTGGGATAATTCTTTTCTACGATACACAACACTTCTGTCTGTACTACAAATGCCAAATGCTGAAAGCAGTATGAAATACTTCTTTAAACTGTTTGAAATAATGGGCTGCCATTTTAGGACAATTCTAGTGAATGAAAACAAACTTCTACTTAACATACTTCTGCTGGGGCAAGAATGACAAGCACCAGCCAGATCTAAAGATGGAGAATGGGGTTCATTAGGTGGAAAAGGTTGGGACTGATACTCAGGATGCGAATCAAAAGACTGAAGTTTTGTTGCTATGCAGAAGCTTTCTTTGTAACTTTTTCTCCTGAGGGTGTTTGTCTGTATTTTATTTTTCATAATCTTTCTGATTTAAAAACAATCTCGTGAAACAAATTTTATCAATGAAAGTATTTAAATATCGGATATTGTTGCTCAAGTGAGTGTCTGTAACTTCAATGATTTGGACTTGATCCTGATGGGTCGTTTTCAACTCAGCATATTCTTGGATTCTATGAAATAGAAAAAGTACTGTTTCCAGCTGTATCTACTAATATAAAGTTCTGCAACTGCCCCTTTCACTTTCTGGAATTGCATTTATACTTCCAGCTTTCTGGATGTGGGGGAACAGTAGGCATCTTTCATGTGCTCCTGTTTTTGACCTATACTTTCAGAATTTGCCCTCTTTCATTTCTAAGTAAAGATATAGATTAACAGAGTTGGTCAGAGTGATTTGCGTAATCCAATTTGGAGGGCACATGGGCTCCTTACTGAGGTGCATTAACAGGGTCTAGAGTGGAATATTTGCTTCATTTCTTGTACAGTCTGATTTACCCTCCCCTTTTCTACTTCTGTCATAGAGCTGAAGGATGGGGTTGGGAGCCTGGTTTACTGCCTTGAGTTGCAGACAGACTGCTATTCTTCTGTACCTCTTTGGGTTTAAGGACTATCATGATCTGAATATGCTTTCCCTAAAGCAGCCATGATGTTTTTTCTGACATCAGGATCTCTTTGGTCAATAAGCTCATAAGGTTCAGTTGCCTACACTGAATCAGATTAAACCAGACTGTTCCTGTTCCTGAAATGTACTGCTAACAAAAGGATGATTATAGTGTTGAGTGTATAGAACTAGGTGATTTTATACATATATATGCAAACATGCATCATTATGCTTACTTTGTGTTGAGGATCAGGACCTGCAATGCGACTCATGTAGCTGAATCCTTACATTGAAGTATTCTCCATAACTATAAGAGTAACATGTTCCACTACAATAAATACTTGCCATGACAATTGCTGCCGTAGATGAGTAGTCCTGTGTTCATAACAACATTTATCTTTTCCCCTTACAGCATCAAATTAAATAGCGGTAAAGTGATCCCTCTATTAGAGTTGTAACCTGATGAACTAAACAGTAGCGTCATGTCTATTTTCAGAAGCTTTGTTGCTAAAAACAGATTGTCACTCTGTGGACTGCTTTAGCATTTCCCAAAGTGACAGCATTTCATTAGAAATAGCTAGTTGAGCCTGCCTTCATGCCCAGCTCTCCATTGTAGTGCCCCAGTCCGTGAGAGCAGACAGCTGGGGAAGTCTGGCGTTTTGAAGGTTATGATCACAGCAGTTTCGTAAGTGCTTTATTTCAGTTCTGTTCTGGCTGTGCCGGGGACAGGTGCGGTCTGGTTCTGATTTCACTGTTCTTAATTTCTTATCTGACCTGGCAGTTAATCAAGGGCATGAGAGAGGAACAAGAGAAAGCAGGAAAGGAACGGCCTGAGACGGACAAACAGCAAGACTAATGCTGAGCATCTGACTTTCCTCATCCAGGAACTGGCAGATCTGCCTGTCATTCACTGCTACTCTGTGTACTGATGCTGCCCTGTGCAAAATGGATTTCTGAGTGTTAACCATCATGTTCTTCTTTTCCAAAGGGTCTTCTGTAGGATTTCATTTGCAGAGCGCAGAGGGCAATATCTAGGGTAATTCCAGGGCTTAGTGACTGTGATCTTTTGTCAACTCTACTTGTGAATGAAATTAAACTTGCTATGAACACCCACAATCTGAGCTTGTGCAACACAATTCCTGGCCAATGAGTGAAAAATCATAAACCTGACAAGTATTTATGAGAAAGAAAAAAGAGATACAATATAACAGGAATATATTCATTAAATCTATCAATTTCACAGAAACCAAGAATTCCCTCTTCAGTAAAAGGCTTTGAGTAGGTTTATAAATTCAGATATTCTTTTATGAGTTGTAACTTTTTATGCTAAAATACAGTATGTTTAAATTCAGGTCAGTATTTTCTAAGGGAAAAAAAATTACAAAAAAGGCTGAGTTAACATGATGTTACAGTAGTCACTGTGGTTTTGAGAGGATATTGGCCATTGTCTGTGAATCAGCTTATTGCAGCTGGAACCATACCTGGAAAAACCTTCTTGCAAAAGCAGTAAGCCTGACAGGGGTAAGCCTTCAATGTCAGTAGCCTTATGCCACATCTCCTCATCAGAGGATTTGAAGCAGCAGGAATACAGCAAAGACTGCAAAGAACAATTATCAGTAGCCTTTCCCACACAATGGAGGTTGTTCCTGGAAGAACCTGAGGTGTGAATTTCACAGTGTTTTCCTACCTACCCAGAGGAGCAGAAATGTGTCTTTTCTGTCAGAAAGGAGGTAAACCCCAAAACTGAAAATCTGGACTTCTTCAGTTTCTTGAGGGCATTCAGTTATGTGGCCAGATTTTCAGTAGTAGTAGTCAGTGCAGTGGTGGTGTTAGTCACTGAGTGCTATGTGCACATAATGTAATTAAACTTAATGTCAGTTCATATTGTAAAATTAATTTCACTTCCAGTGTTGAGTTTTCAGCAAAAAATTTGCTAGCGGAAACCAAAGCACTGGTGAGACAAGTTACAGCAGCACATGATGGAGCTAGCCGGTTCATTCACTGGGAAGAGGTCCTGATTTGATGGAGCTTCAGAAGTCAGCTCATCAGCCTCATCTGTAAACCTTTATGACTGGTGGCATTCAGGCCATTTTTGGAAAAAGGGATGCGTGCAAGGGGTGGCTATACTGTCTATGGGATCTAGTATGCCACTACAGATGGGCAGGTGAGATATGGTCAAGGCGGGGGAAAAAGACCAGAAGGGAAGCAAAGTTCAACTGTATTTGCACCAGATGAATGTCATGAACCAATATCTAAGCATAACTGGGCTGGTGTTAGGAGGTTAGATGGGCATCTGCTGCTGACAGAGAGGAGCTCTGTGTTATTCCTAGCCCAGTGGGTGGTATAGCTGTCTCATGCAGTTCTTCAGCCTCTTGTGTCTTTCTATCTAATGGTGACATGATGTGCAGGCACTGGCCTGTCTGGTTTTGGCTGCTACTGATGGTTAGAAAAAGAGAAGGTTTGGGATTTTTTTAAGGGTTTTTGTGGGTTTTGTTGTTGTTGGGTTTTTTTTTTTGTTAGAAAGCACTTAAAATGCCTTTTTGTATTATTAAATAATTTACCTTATTAAATGATGAGTGTAATCCCTGTGCTAAGACAGTTCGCAAGGAGTTGCTGCTCACTTATGCCCCAACCATATTTCCAGATGCTACACAGATGCCCAGTTCTTTGGTATAGCACTCATTCTTGGGTAACTTTAGAGTTATAGAACAGTTGTTCGGTACAGAATCTGAAAGTGTGAAAGGTGGAAAAGTCATGGATAGAGACTGAAAGAAGATCGACACTTTTACTGCTCGGATCCCTCCACCACTGAGTTTTTTTTAATAGATAGCAAACAAGTACTGTACAGAGGAACATGGATTGGAAAGTTGTGTGCACACCTGTGTGATAACATGTCATGGATGGTAATGCATAACAATCTATCAAACACAAAAAAATCTGTGTGTGGTGTTAGACTCAGAAAGTCAAGACACACCGCTAATATTTTAACAAAACATGTCTAAATGTATTTCATGGTTTGAGAGTAACACAATACGTAGGAATTTAGCTCCTAATTTTCATCTGTTTACAAATGGCAGTCTTGACTTTATTGCAAACTTAGCATTAGCACTAGATGTCCTTTCAGTATAATTAATTCACCAGGATCATGAAGAAATATGAATTCTAAAAAATTGGACAGTTATATTTGGCTGAGTAAGTGTAAGGCCTCAAAAATCTATTTTTCAAAGTTGAATTTAAACTCTATTGTCCAAATAAATCAGTTTTTCACTTTAAAGTAATGAAAACCTTTAGCTGTAGCCCAAACATAAAGCTGTTGAGAGAGAAGAAGTTGTATTGTGGGAGAACTGACTTTAATAAATGTAAACCCTCACTAAATGGTATCAGTTTTGTTTATTTGCTCATGGGCCACGTTTGGATTGATCTGTGGGAAATTTTGTGTTTCTTATCACCCAGTCAGACGAAAAATGACTGTGTGTCTTCAAAAGAAAACTGGACCTCAGTCCTCCTTAAGTTTATATCTTGTAATACTAATCAGTCAACATCCTTACGGTGTGCAGAGATTCAAATAAAAAATCCTTAACTGTTCCACTATTTCTGAACTTTCTGAGTGCTTGCACTAATACAGTTTAATGTTCAACAAGGTTGATGCTGGATAGTCAGGGTGGTGGTGACAAAGTCTATCACCACTTACAAATGTAACAACTAAGTTCAAAGACTAGGGATAGGGCTGTTTGTTAGCAAAGAGAGCTCAGAAACTGAGACAAAGTATTAACAATCAGGGAGAAAAAGGTGATGTGTTGTGACAGCTAGAGGTATTGTGCTAACAGCCTGATAACCCAGCTGGGAGGCTCTATTTGTATGTTTCTCTGTTATTCAGATTATTTCCTCCTGTGGTAAATGCGGGTTTATTTTGGGTTCTTCCTATTATGCCTATATAAGTAAAAAAAAAAAGAAAAAACAAAAAAAAAGGGGAAATAAATGCTGTGTACAAGAAAGATGCTTTCAAAAAGCTGGCTCTTTTTTTGTAGTTTTTTTTTAGGGGTTTTCTGTTTGTCTGCAAAAAAAAGTCCTGCTTGATTTAATTTTTCAAGTCAAATTTTGCTTTTAGTGAAACTTTGAGAGTTTGATTTTTTTGTTTACCTGACTGTGGTGGCTAAATGACAGCTCCTCTTGAACCACCCATCCCTGCATCTGCGGGGGTTCAGGCAGGGAAATGCCAGGGAAGGAGGAGCAGTGGACTGCAGGTGTCCACAGGCCAGGCAGTGAGGAGCACAGGGTGATCCTTGATCTAGGGAAAGGCTTAGCAAAGGTTGAATTGCCTGCTGGGGCCTTGAAGGCACGCATGGCAGACAGCACTTTGCTGGTGCTCTGGAACAGAGCACCCACCATGTTCCTTTTTGTCGTAAGCTGTTGGCGGAAGGACATTGGATATTCCTCAGGAAAATGAGGCTAGCATGTTGCCACTCCAAGTGCCAATGTGCCACCTTCCCGTTTTCTGTCCCTTCTCCCTATTTCTGCCAGCCTTCTGAGTGCTGAACTCCAGTGCTGTTCAGGAGCTGTTGCTCAAGGCATTGATGTTCCTCCAGCCCAGGTCAATGTCCCAGGTGCAAAAAGGAGGAGCAAGGTGCTGTGTGGAGCACTTGCTTTTGAAATATTAGGGTACTGGGGGTCCTGAGAGGGAATGCTGGCAGACTAGCAGGGGTTTGCTGGGAATCTTACCCTGAGCAGGCTGTGCATGTTGAAAGGTGCCTCCTGTGAGCTCTGCTGCCCTCCTGGCCTTCATCCCTGGGATTGGTGTGGATGGTGGGGTTCTTCCTGTTCAATAAGGTGGAAATGTTCCTCCCCAGCATTTCCTGATACCTAGGTATCACTTCCCTTTCACCTTGGCATACCTTGGGCAAGCTTCTAGGAGAAAAACACATCAAGGTTTTTCTTAGAAGTTGCTACTAAGGAGTAAAGAATTTAATTTCCCTTCATGCCAAGGCCTGGACACAAACTATTGGGGTGTGTGTATGTTGTAGCCATTCTTTTTGCTCGTCAGAAAGTCTAAAGCACTGCAGTTATGCCTTGACACAGCAAGATGGCTTTAGAAAAACTAATTTTAAAATATCTGTATTTTGAAAGCTGTTTATAGAAGACAAGCTCTGCTGCCTCCTGAGCTGGTCAGGAGCTAAAGGTTCTCTTTGTGTGCCAGAATCACTTCGGGATGGATACAGGTGCAACATCAGTGAGTTTGGAGAATATGTAATAACCCAATTGGCTATCACCAAAAGGTGGCAGTGTCTACATCTGCTTTTCATTATAGCCCATGCTGCTAGTTAAGCCAAATATCCTGGATTTAGGTGCAGTGGGAACAAGGCAGTAGCAGTGGCTGCTGGGTGAGTGACAATGGAGGTTCCATGTTTGCTTAGTCTTGATGTTTTGTTGGCCTACCCAAGTGAGGATAAATAGGCAGACAAACAGGTTATTGCTACTGTTGGGCTCTGAGAAGTTGTCCATGTCTATATTTCATGTCTTCATGGTGGCCCCAAGCTAATCCCTAGGTCAGGACACTTCCACATCTGGGGATTCAAAGTCCTTGTTTGAGTGTGAGACTGCCCAGAAACAAGGGTGCTGTGAAGTGTCGGTACTGGTGCTTCTGGAGCAGGAGACGAGGCAGGCTCAGTAGTGCTGTGTCATGAGATACGATGCAAAGTGCTCAAGTTTGGCCCTAAAGTAAAATTGAGCTCATGTGCATCCCGATGAAAATAATCTTCCCCTCTCTCCTAGAAATAGCCTCTGGAGAGCGAAAATAGAAATGTCTGTATATATTTATACTTTTAAGTTTACTGGCAAACCATTCTTCATGTGGTAAAATGACTGATGATTGTCTTCAGATTTTGTCTTATTTTGAGTTATCATGTGAAATAAAAAAATATTTAGCCAGCTTGAATGAATTCTTTTATCTCTCCTTAAAGGATCAACTTTTGTCAGAGTCCCTTAATGTTTTTCCCTCAGAGAAATACTCAATAAGATTGCTCTGTTGCCCTTTTAATTTCCTTCTACCTTTTTCTGAACTGCTGTGTTGCCCCAAGGTAACACGTTAATTAAATTAGGATAAAAACTTTGTTTCAGTGCAGAAAAAGAATTGGGCATGTTTGTTTGTTCAATGAAGGAATTTTTCTTTTTTGCTTTTTATCCTCTAAGACCCTTCTGAAGTGCAACATTGACTGAAATGTTTGCGAACAACACTTTGCAAGCTGGGGCCTGAGGTTTTAGTTCTGTTAAAATCAATAGCTTCATTTGTAAAGCAGGAGAGCCAGATTTTGCTTTGAAAGTCTCTTTTTGCAGCAGTTTACCTGCAGAGAAGTCCTAGTACTGTGGGGCTAAAGTGTCTCTGTCTCACTTCATCAGATGAAGTCAATGCTAATTGTGCACTCATGTATTCAGAGACTGGCCTTTGGACTTTTATACATATAATCACAGATTATTTTCAGTTTATGAATCTTATTTTCATGTTATATAACAGCCTCTTGCTACAGGAAAGGCTATACCTCTACCTTGCAGCAAGAAATCAAAAGTCGGGGCAAGCAGCCTTAGGAAGTAACACATTCCTACGTGATTGTTTTCTTCATGTGTTTGCAGGATCAGTGTAAATCTTTCCAAATTATTAATACTGTATGTGGAATACCAATGCCAAATAGTACACATTTTTCCTCTGATCACAGTGGTACTAAAGTAAATAGCTGGGAATAATGCTGCTTGTGGAGAAGGCTGTTGTCCTAGCCTTAGAGATTCCCTGGATTTCCCCTCCTGGTACCAAAACCCAACCCTGGAACTAAATAGTGCAATAGTGGTTTTTGGATAGTGCTTCTGGTTTAGTATTAAGCAATTTAGACAGGAATTTGGCACAATATTCAGTAATAATAACATTGATCAAATGAATTTCTGGACCTACAGAGAAAGTTTTTGAACAGTTTATAACTAAAATGAGGCTTAAAAGTACTTACGTAATATAATCTATTTGTGGACCCTTGTTCCTTAAGGAAAAGGGTTACTTTCACTAGAAGTTGATGTCACACTTTCAAGTTTTGATGCTTTTAAATACCTATTATAATTTTAATGCATCATTTAAATAAGTGAGTACTATTTTATTGTCTATGGTTATCAGAATATGTCAGGTTTATGGCACGATATGTAACAGCAAAAGCAAAATATGTTTAATACATTAGAACGTGACTTTTGAGAGAAAATTTCATGGAAAATATTTCTTTTTGAGGTCTTTGAAATATTTTATCTCCTGTTTCAACATATCATGTGCATCACCATTTAGCCAACTGAGTAGGTAGTGTTTATATGAAATGCAATTTTTTCACATAAGTAGAAATGAAGTAGTGAAATCAAGATTATAATAGGATCTGAATAATTCAGAATTATCATAAAAAGTGAAAGATTTCATGTTAAGTCTTGGAACAAGGTTAGAATTTCTGCTTTATTTTATACAATTTCTCATCTCTCAAATTTTAAAACATTTTCAAAAATAAAAATGGAAAAGATGTATGCTCATTGTAGTTGTCTAATTTATTGGATCAAGGACTACAACACTACCAAAATTCCTGACATTTCTCATAAATGACTTTGAAATTGTATCCCTGACTCAGTTCTTTAAAAGCTTTAAGAAATGTACCTAGAAATTTCTCTTTTCCTGAAAAAAGTTAGCAACCTTTAGCAGAACCATGCTGATAAAGTCTGCAGGATCTGAACTTTTGAAGCCCCACTGACAAAAAAGGAAGGCTAACTTTTCCACGGACTCCCATTTTCAGAAGAGAAACCCCCCCTAGATTCCAAATGTCCTAGTTTCAGCTATTTATATTCAGACCAAGAGTAGTGGAGTACTTTACAATTTCTTTATCAACCTCATTCCATCTCTGTCCACTATTTAGTGAGAAGTGTGTACCTGTTGCTTAGGCCAGCAATCCCTGCATTTTATTCATAACTTGTTTATAATGTGGAATCACTCCTTTAAATTCTAAACTAATTTCACTCTATCAGTCTTAGAGTGGTCTCTGCTTTTCACAAAGAAGTAAATCTGGAAAGCTTAAGGGGTAAAAAAAGGTACTTACTTATTCTAAGGCCATAAAGCTCCTTCTGCTTCACCTCTGACTCATCACATCTCTCTGATGAGTCTTGCCTTCTCTTGGTGTCTGCTGTGCTGCCTTTAGTACCCTTGCTGCTGGGTTGGTGGCAACCAAGAGCTCTGCAGTTCCTAGAGGTCCCTTTAGTGCCTGCTGAGTTCTCATGTGTCTCTCTAGGTGTTTATTTCCTGTATTGATACCAGGTATGTCTGAGCTGCAATCAGAAGTGGCACTGAGAGTGTTTTAAATATGGTTGGGTACCTGACACCAGCCACCCAGGTCTGGGTGGGTCCTTCTTTCAAGGATTGATTTGGCTTGGTCTGTAATATCTGCAGGTCATAGTCTTTAGTAATGTGGCTTGTGGGTCCAGTTAAGTTGTCTTAATCTTCACATACTTTGCAAAATGCCATTTCAAGTATGTGGACACTTGGCCTCACTCAACTATGCCTGATGAATCATAGACTGTACTACAAAACCTTTATAGAACTGTCTGCTTGCCAGGAATGAGACACTTCTCTGTCTGCAGTCTTCTACGGAAGGAAAAGAACAAAAAGACAGGCAAGGCATCTGGAATGACATATAAAGTCAGTATTTTTGTTTATTGAAGCAAAATGCCTCAGGCACATCCTTTATTTTTTGGAGTCACAACTTGATTCTGAGTTACTAGAGTCTGGAAAATCTCTCCCAAGTGCTCTGAAACTGTATTCTGCATTTTGGAAAATACGCAGAGTGATTAGGGAATATCCCAGGAACAACAGGCTAGTGTTCTCCAAAACATCACGTTTTTAATTTTTTCCATGATTTTTAGCAACCTCCAAGATTTTATTTTAAAGCCCTTAAGGCAAAAATCTCTTCTTGCTTAATACTGCTGGTAATTACATCATGATAGTAGAACGCAACCTGACCTGTGGTAAATACTTTCCATTTCGGCTATAAATATAGCTTTCTCTGTGTAAATCAATTTGAGTTTGCTTTATTAAGTCTGTAGAAAGTTACTCCTGCACAGAGTCTGGGGATAGAAGTCTCCAGAGAGCAGCTGAAAACCCCACCTGTTCAGGCAAGCACTGAAGGAATATGATGGATGTCAGTGTGACTGGTTTGTGCAGATGCCCTCACGTATTTACCCATTCATAGCCTACGCTCCGTCTTTTCCTGCTATGCAGCCAGGATCGGAGGGAGGTTGAGCCTTTTCTGCCCTATTAACTTTGGCATGTTTGCTTTGCTTTTATCTCCCAGTCTCCTCTCCCCAGTAGCAACTGCCTTGCCCTCAGTCCGGAGGATGGCCCCATGACTCCTTTGTTTAACTGCTGTTATAAGCTGCTGCACAAATTGCTTGGCAGAAGGTGATTTGTAGTGACAAGGTTTGAACCTTATCCCTGGAGATTCAACAGATACCTCTGCAGTGCTCTGCATCTCTTAGGACAGGGAATAGGAAGCCCAGCTCCCACTTCCAAGCCTGATCTTGCATCATCCCAGCTATTGCGTAACAGTTTAGTTGAGATGCAATGGCATGTCCTCCTTCTCTCTGTTGCATTAGTGTGACTCTGCTTGCTCACAGTAGGTGAGCGGATCCCTCTTTTCTATTATTTATGGATCAGTACGTACACAGTAATTTACATGTGACCTTTAAGAATTACAATGATGGATCAATCAGATCACCAAAAATGATCCTTTTTTAAAAAAATCTTTTGAGGAGAAATGGTTAAATTTTTTAAGACGAATGTATGGGGTGAAAATTAGTCTTATGTATCCTTGAAGTGTCACAGTTTAACTCAAGTAATTTACAAATATTGAGAAAATGGCAGAGGGTTAGTCTGGAAAACCACTTTACTTTTATCTTCTTTTAAAATTTCTTTACTTTCAATTTTCATGTTTTGTTTCTCTTTATTTCTCATTTTTCCACTGAATCTGTGATATATGTTAATTTTCTGTTGAAGACTTGTTCCTGTTCCCTACTTTTGCCTGATTTTTGACCTCACATTTTGACTTCTGATGAAGATTGCATGATCTATTTTAGTTCTTTCACACTTGGAAGTTTTCTTTTTGTGATGATCTTGCTTTCATGTTTTTAAATTGTATCTGATACCTGTTCTCCCTGCTAGAACTAAGATTACCCCCTTCTCTTTCCCATCATGTCTTACTTAGGGTCCTGTAATCCCAGAGCTCATGTCTCCTTATTCTCTCAAGCCTTCAAACAATAACAAAACAAAACTGCAGACCTCCTCTCCTTATTCAGCTTCCAGCTGCAGCAATACCTGAATGCCAAGCAGAGACATGTGAGTACACGGAGTTGCGTGGCAGAGGTGTTTTGTGTTTTTGGTGGCTTTTTTTGTTTGTTTTTTTTTTTGTTTGTTGTTTTTTTTTCTTTTTGGCCAACTGGCTGCAGAGTTACCGAGCATCTTTTCTGCTGCTCTGAGGGTGGGATTGTAGCACCTAAAGGTGGTTATGGGAAGAAGCGGATAGAAGTTCTGTAGCTGGATTTGGGATGAGTCGTCACCAATTGTAATCTTCCAGATATTGATTCAGCCTGTCCTGGTGGTCATGATGTTACTTCCAGGTAAAAGAGTAAATTAAGATAATTTCTTCTCCATCCTTGGAATAACCTCCTCATATTTTACTGCTCTGACTAGATTGGTGCTAAGATCCAGTGTCTACTTAGAAAAGTTGAAGGTGTTGGTAATTTTCCTTTCTTGAGAACTTGGAATCAGGGTAGAAGTGTCTTGATGATGACAAAGTGGGGGACAAAAAGAGTGTCTCCATACTTTGACACCTTCATTCCAAACTTCAGGAAAAGTCTTTCGGCTTTGACTGATGCAGGGAACAGTCTACAGTTTCACAAGTCAGCTTTATGCTGTATGCCTCTTGGCAGCCTTATGGCCTTAGGGCTAAAAGCCCAAGAGAAATAAAATGCCAATGACTTTGAATTAAGAAGCTCACTTACAGACTTGAATGAGTTCTTTATACTTGTAAGCATATATGTAAATTGTAAGAATTAGGTGTGGACTTCGAGGCTAAAGTAATTAAATTTACTTTGAAAAACATAGCTAGGGTTCCTGGAGGTTTCACTGGAGAAACTGAGCTTCCCGCCAAGTAACCGTATCAATTGATGTATGTCTGGAGAAAGAGAATCTGGCCTTGGACATGACTGGTATTTCACATGTACTGTATCAGTGTATTGGTTATTTTTATTGCAGGAGTGTTTAGAAGACCCACCAAAAAAAATCATTGCCTGAAAGCACACGTAACTGAAACAGTTACTGCATCAAAAAAAAAAAAAGAAAAATACTATTTTTTGTACAACTTGTGACTCTCTAGTAAACTAGGAATACTGAATAATTGTTTATACAATGGATATACTGTCTTATATGCTATGCAGAGATTTCCATTTGCACCAGGGACATGAAGGATGTTGTATTCGCTATATTTTATGATGCATTTAAAATGTCTCTGCTGAAAAAGTTGGAAGAAGTTTTTCTTTGTATGTTAAAATTGTCACAAAATCACCAGCACAAAAGCACAGATGTTCTGTGGCTGACGCACAGGCTTTGCAGTGCTTGTTTCTACATCAAGATATTGTCTCACTAGATAAAACAGCTAAACACTTTTTTTCTGTCAGAGATCTAAAGAGATGAATGGCAGGTCTTATAATAATGGTAAATACGCTTAGGGCAATGCAGAGGCCAAAGACCATGACCCTGCATTCGTAGAACACTGTTTTCTGGGAGAATCTTAAGAATTTTTAGTAGACTAAAACATGCATGGGAACATTTTGGATGCTTTCAGCTTTTTCCTTTTTTTATCTCTTTGGAATAACTTATAAATATTTAAGACTGCCCTGCGACATGTCTGGTCCTGTGTGAAAAAATTGAAGGGAATATATTTTAGAATTGTATCCCAAGTGTTTATAAGGACTATTGTAAGGTTAGAAATTCCCCTGCAAGCATTAATTTATAATCATACTGGAATTCTTATATGGAACTAAGAAGAAAAATCCTTCTCTACAGGTGTGAGCTAATCTGCATGTCACAGTGGATGAAATGGGTGGAACAAAATGACCAAAAAAACCACAGAATCATTTAAGTAGGAAAATATCTTTCTGGTTGTTGAGTCTAACCATTACCCCAGCACTGTCAAGTCCATCACTGAACATGTCCATAAGTGACACATCTACTCATCTTTTAAATACCTCCCAGAATAGTGACTCAACCACTTCCCTGGGCAGCTAATGCTTAATAGCTCTTGATCCTGTGCAAGCTGATGAGTTGGATTTGATGATCCTTATGGATCCTTATGATCCTCACTTTCAACTCAGCATATTCTGTGAAGAGACCGATCTAAACCTCCCCTAGTGCAACTTGAGGCTGTTTTCTCCTGTCCTATCGCTTGTTGAAGGGTGGCTGACCCTCATCTCACTACAGCCTCATTTCAGAAAGTTGTAGAGAGTGATGAGGTCACTCATGAACCTCCTTTTCTCCAGGCTAAACAACCCCAGATTCCTCAGATGCTCCTTATGAGACTTGTGCTCCAGGCATTTTACTAGCTGTTTCCTGTCTCTGGATTTGCTCCAGCACCTCAATGTCTTTCTTGAAGTGAGGGGCCCTAAACTGAACACAGTTCTTGAGATGCAGCATCAGAAGTTCTGTGTAAAGAGGCACAATGACTGTCCTGGTCATATTGACCACACTATTCCTGATACAAGCCAGGATGCCATTTGCCTTCTTGCGCACGTGGGCACACTGCTGGCTCATGTCCAGCTGCTGCTGACCAGCAACCCCAGGGCCTTTTTTGCCAGACATCTTTCCAACCACTCTGCCCCAAGCCTGTATTGCTGCATGGGGTGGTTGTGATCCAGGGCAGGACCCTTTTTTAACCCTTCAGTTTGTTGAACCTCATCCCATTGGCCTTGGACCACAGATCCAGCCTGTCCAGATCGCTTTGCAGAGCCTTCCTATCATCCAGTGGATCAACATTCCCATACAATTTAATGTCATCTGTGGACTTACTGAGGGTGCACTCAAGGCCCTTGTCCAGATCACTGATAAATATATCAAACAGGGTTGATCCAAATACTGAACCTTGGGAAACACCACTAATGAAAACCCCAGTAGTGACCAGCTGCCATCTGGTTGTAACTCCATCACCATCCAGCCAGTCATTTACTCAGTGAGCAGTGCACCCATCCAAGCCACGAGCATCTAGTTTCTCCAGGAGAATGCTGTGGGAAAATGTGACAAAGGCTTTACCAAAATCCAGGTGAACAACATTGCAGCCTTGCCCTCATTACACAGGACTCCTGATAAAGATGGGAATTTGGTGAGAACTTCCACCATTTCCCTCAGCATCCTTGGGTGGATCCCACTCAGCTCCATAGGCTTGAGCATGTCTAAGGTGTGTATCAGGTCACTGACCTTTCCCCCTTGGAATATCACGGCTTCATTCTGCTCTCTGCCCCTGTCTTCCAGCTCAGGGGGCTGGGTACCCACAGAACTACTGATCTTACTATTAAAGAGTGAGGTAAAAAAGGTATGAAGCACCTCAGTGTTTTTGTCAGTCTTTGTCACTATGTTGTCCTCTGCATCCAGTAAAGGATTGAGATTCTGCTTAGCTCTCTTTTTGTTGCTGATGTATCTATAAGAACACTTTTTATTGTTTTTCATTGCAATAGCCACATTAAGAAAAAATAGTGAAAGCTGCCTTGCAGGGAAGATAGAAGTTTCTGTGCAGAACTAGAGTGGCACAGCAGGAAAAGAGCACTGAAAAGTGTGTGATGAAGAAAGTAAATATAAATGAGGTGATACTGACACTTACTTTTCGCTGAAGGTTTGTTAGTGTTTAAATGGCTCCTGCAGTTTTCTTGAAGGCTTGGAGCAGAAGAGTCTACACCAGCAGACTCAAAGCTGAGGTGCAGTTTAACACAGGCAAGCTGTCAGCAACTCAATCACATCATTAAAGCTGATATAAATATATCAACTTGACTGAGTCTGAAAAGTATCATGTAAAGGGATTTATCAGTCACAGGGAGAGAGGAGTGAGCCCACAGTGACCTGATTGTTTGATGAGCTGCTTAATGGTGGTATAAATTTGGTTATTGAAAAGAGGATTCACCAATAAAAAAATTGCGTTCCTATATGAACTGGAGTGAACTCAAGTGCATGCAGCATAGGGAAATCCACTATGCATGCATCAGATTATTGTTTGTTCGTTTGTTTGGTTTTTTTAAATCAGCTGACTTTTTAGCTTAATTATGAATTTCTAGTGAAACTCTGGAACTACTCTTTGAATTCCACCCACCCCCACCCCCCTTCCCCACCAGTTTATCCTTTATTTCCAGGTATTTAATTACAGTTATTATAGAATAGCACTGATAAATCAATTTCCTAGCATCCTCTGAACCTCAAATAAATTTTTCTAGCAGTATGCAAATCCCTAAAGGTTTATTTTACTAAATATTCATTCATACAGATATCTCCATACTGTCTCAAGGGTCACAGAAATTAACAGAAGTCCCTCTACTGATATCACTGGACATCAGCTGAAAGCTTAGAATACTAAAGAGGACCGAATCTTCACATTGTAATGCCTTGGAAACTATATGGGAATGTAATAAGACATGGGCAAAGTGCGAAAGGGCGTTGGGTGGTACCAATTTCTGAAATTTGTGACTGGAATAATTAGGGTTTTTTTCTTTGTTTTCTTTTAAAATATGTCACATCACTTAATTTTCATATTGCTGGAAAAATACTTGGATCTTTTGGAATGAAGTGAAAAAGAACATGGTCTTTTATACTTTCAGATGAGTATTTTGTTTAGATGTATACATCTTGCCAAGTGTTTTAGCTTCTGAGAGAATGCTCTCATTCATCTACTAGTATTTATTAATATAATGCTTGAACATTTTGCTAATAATTATAACATGACACTTAGTGTCCCTTTTTATATTTTATTTGTGAGCAAGACAGCAATGTCACCTTCATGTTAAGGCAATTTTAGATCTGCTTTGTTTCAGACATGTCCATAAATGAGCCCTACAGCAGAGATGGTCATCCAATACAGTCTTCAAAGACCTCAGCACTTGTCTTTTTCTTGCTTTGTAAGGAATAGCAAGCCTTAAAAAGCAGGGAAAGCAGAGGGAAGATCTTATTATTCCCTTATTTAGAGCTTTTGTAATCCCCCTTGAAATCCCTGATTGTTCCATCCTGTAAAAAGGGAACAAGAGGACTGCAAGAGGCTGCTCTGTCTGCCATGCAATGGAGATGTGGTTCTTGGGTAAGGGAGGGTAGGTGTCAGTCCCAAGGGTACAGGTGGTTCCAAGTGTCCTATCTAGGAGTAGCATGTCCACAATGAGAAACCGATGGTTTGCAACACCTGAAAGCAAACCAGATGGGTTCCAGACCTGGTGGCAATTATCATGTCTGCTCCCTTTCACAATGATGCTTGTAGGCTGAGGGCTGGGACAGAGAGTACTTTCCAAAAGCCCAAATACTGGATGTATTTCACTTGAACAAATTATATATGTTGGTTACAGTCTTGCATGGGAATATTTTGACTTTACTTTTTTCCAAGCGTTTTGGTGTGAACTGCATGTTGTGTAAGTTCAGCATTTCTTCATTCTTATTAATGTCAAATTTAGTCTTATCTCTCAATAGCAGAAAGAAGGAAGGTGGAGACTGCAGGACTGGTGGTGGTAGCAGTGTTTGTCTTCAGGTGGCCAGTACCACAGGTACTATTGCTGAAAATGTTTCCATACCTTAAGCTGGCTGTTTAATCAGCTTTCAAACTTTTTGAGTAAACAATGAACTGGGATCACTTGCCTGACACTAATACTGGTATCGTATTTTCTTACTCAGAGTACTGTCAGATTGGGCTGGACTCAGCCACGTTTGCTGTTGGAGTTTTCAGTGTTTGTTTAAAAAAAGGAATATTCTGAGAGCACAAGAAGTCTGTTATCATTTTCATCTGCATACATAACTTTCAATGACTGTAATGGGAAATATGGAGAGGGAACAGATTGCCTAAGAATGCCTGTCTTTAAAGCAATTACTTTGATAAATGACCTGACTGAGACTGGTCAGAAAGACAACAGAATAGAGACTTATCTATGAAGAGGGACCAAATCACAGTGACCATTCAGGAGTCCTCTGCACTGGAAAAGATGTGCAGCTTTTTGTCTCTACAGTGCTTTATTTTTTTTCCTGATGCTACTCTGTGCATTTGAAGCCTTTGGAGCAGTTGCTGTTTCCTCTGCATTTAAGGCTAGGGCAGATGGAGGCAGAAACCTTCAGAGGTTCTTCAGATAGAGAAGAGATAGGGTCTTATGTGAGGAATTTCTTGTGGTTCTTCCATTTATTCACTGTTAGACTATCAGCTGCTGGGCTGCATGGGGCTAGCAGCCTCCCAAGCTACATATAGGTTCTACAGGTAAAATAAATCTAGAGACGATTCAACTCAGATGTCCTTCAGCTACTGTGACTGAAGCCCATGGTATGATGCACATGTCACGTCAGATGTCTTGTATCACTGTGAGCTGTTTTTTCCACAGGAAACTATTGAAAATTAGTGAGATTTTACACAAATAGGTCTGTGTTATCTGCCACAGAAAACTTAAAGGAATGCTGGGAATGAAGTCCTGTTTTCTGGTTTTCCGCCATTGATTTCTCAAGAGGTCTTCAGATGCTCAGAAAAGACAAGTACTGTAAACAGTTCAGCATATAAATGACAGCACATATTTTAGCTCCTAACAGCAATAAATAATAAAAAGATATTTTAGTTTACATTTTCATATTTTCAAGATTTCTACAAACTAAACTGGTCTTTCATTGTGCGGTTTGTTTTTTTCTGTCTGTGAAAGAACAACTGGTTGGGGTAGATTGGTGCAATTATTAGGTGGAATATTTTTCCACTGATGCATGCTGTTTAAGAAAGAGTTGTTTATCAACAAAAAAAATTGTCCTTATCCTCTTAGAATATTTCAGAGAAAAATCACAAAACACACAAATCTGTAACCATGGTTATTGAAATGGAAAGCTCAGTCTTTTTAATTTCAGCATTTTGTTGTTATAAGTTCAGAATTCAAAATGAAAATGTAGAAATACTTCAAGTTTTTTCTTTTTTCTTTTTTTTCCTTTTTTTAACTTCTGACTCAATGGGGAATGATTTTCCATGTGTTTTCCTTTCTGTTTGGGGCTGATTCCAAGATGTTCAGTTTCTCATGAAGGATAAATTCTGAGCCTAAGGTAGTAAAGCATTCTGATTTATCTTGAGCACTCTACCTTGTTTTCAAGAAAATGCTTGCATTACACAGAACTATTGAGGAAATGTTACAGATATGTATCACAGCTCTTACTTTTGTGAGCCTCTAAGTATATCTTTACTTTTGTTTGAGTCAGTGACAGGAGTTTTGAAGTAAGCCACTGTCCTTTAACAACATAGGGAAACCAGAAGGGAAGAGTGGTGTAGTTTCCCATGAAGTGTAGGAGGACCTTTAACACTGGGTGGGAAGCTGAATGTTACATTTTTTTTAAAAGCCAGATTTTCAGTTCTTATCCCTATTTTGTTTTACGCATTTCTCTTTGCTGTGACATACTTAGATGAGGCTTTCTAGCAGCGCCAATGGCAAATGCAAATAAAATAATACATTGAAATAGGATTATTCAAGAGAGATCTTGTTTCCCAACTTCCTCGGTTTTCTCTTGAATACTTTCTCTTAAGGTTTCATCTGTTCTAAGTCCAGCTCACAAAACCCTCTTAAAATAAGAGAAAATCAGAGCAATAAGCAGTGGAGTCCTAGGAAGTAGCAAAAATCTGTTCATCAGCATCCCATGACATAATGCAGCCTTTACAGTATAATGAGTTTAGGGGCAAGGTCTTTGTCAGCCAAATGAGATGGGGACTTAGATGTTGCATGTTTTGTGTATATGTGTCAAAAATGTGTAAATGAACACCAATTTCTTTCCAAAAAAGTTGTGGTTCACCCAAAGCTCAATGCTCTCTGTGTTTCTTACTGAATCAACATACTGTCATGGCATTTCCTTCTTAGATTTGCATTTGCAAGCTGAAACATGATTTAAAATTGAAAACCATGTCTATATGACAAGTGCTTTTGCTTGTGCCTTTGGATACCATAGATCAAGACCTGTTTTTCTTTTTCACCACTAGAGATTCAGTACAGCTTTATGCCCAACAAGCCAAGTTATTTTTTTCCTTGTCCTCTCAGTGGTACTTGTCATTTTGTGGACAATCTAATTCTTTGCATTAAATAGTTTGGGTATTACCTCCTTTTGGCTTGTAGTTTGTTTTTAATTCTCTTTCTCAGCAAGACTATTCATTGAGTTGTAACTAAAATCATGAAATGCATTCCTAGATCCAAAATCTCTTTACATCTGGAGTGTATTCACCTCTTTTTCTTTTTTTTTTTTTTTTTTAAATAACCTTGTCTCCAGTCATTGATGTGATACCTATTTATGGGTACAGGCTGGCTCCATTCTGAGTCAATATGATTTTTGCTGTTGTCTCCAGTGCAAGCTAGGGTTAGGCACTTGGACATAAAAGTTTGATGGAGTCTTTAATTAAGTTTGTGAAAATCATTAGAGAATGATAACCTTTTGTCCCTCCTGACCTCAGCTGGATTTTGAACTGGTTACCCAAAGGTTAAAAATTCTGTGTTACTTTTACAATGTTTTGATCCAGGAAGCCCATTTTATTTTCAAATCCTTTAAATTTCCCATTTTCTGGTTTCATGGTGATGGGTGGTTCTTTTGCTTTAATTTCCTGCTCATCATTCCTCCCCATGCATCCCCTCTAAACAAGATTGCTTGGGGGATTCAGCCTGGTTATTAGGCAGCCTTGCTGTAACGTTCCCTTTGAGGCTTTGTATTCTCTGAAGCAGACAAGAGAAGGTTTTTGTGGAGAAGCCTTGGATAATGCAGTTTTATATGTTGAGTACATGAGCCAAGTCTTTCTGCCATTTAAAAAAATTTTCCAAACTCTTGGGAAGGAGTGTTTTTTATTGTTGATACTTTGGCCATTCTCAGTCCTGTCGTGCAATCTATAACCTGATACTAAGGAGATTGACTATGTTTTCCACAACTGAGGTTAGGTCTGAATTTTGGTTACTCTGAAATAAGGGGCAAATTTCTTATTGCTTCCCACAGAGTCAGGAAGAGAGGCTTTCTATTCCTCAGAGCTGAGCTGCCTGTTCTGGGATAAGAACCTTCTTGTTAGACTGCAGGGGTTTAAAAAAATGAACTCCACTTTCAGTTCCAACTGCAAATGTTTTGGGGATCAAACTTGCTTTGTTTACTTTTAATTCCAGATCAAGATTGAAAGCAGGAGTGAAATGTACTCAGGCTTCCCAGAATGCCTACCTACCTTTATTCTGGATTAAAGTTTGGGTAAATTCTTAATTTTCCATCATTGACTTGCTTATCCTGTTGTAGAATGAGAACAATTTACATTGGATCTGCAGATTATGACTGATTTATAGCCTTACAGTACCCTGAACCCAAACCCCAGATCGTAATATCATCAAAATCTCAAAAGCTGGAATACAAATTTGGATTCAAAGACAAAAGTCGTGACTTGTGTTAATTAATATTTTTAAATATACTAGTTAGGCCTATCCTTTCTTCTCCAACACTCTCCAATTTCATTAGGAAAAGCACCCACTTACTGTTGTTGATGAAACAATTTAAATTAATTAAATGTCATGACTTTTTTGTCCATCTTCTCTGTTACAGTGTGTGGATTTATTGAAAATAAAATTATGTCTTTCTAATATTCTGTCCTTACAACTGCAAAATCCCATCTGATGGTTTGTTAACAAATTAATCACTCCTTTAATTGTTTTAAGATTTGAGATTCGCTCTTGGGGTCCAAGTAAATCCTAGAAACCAATGCTGAGACTCCATTTATGGAGTGTGCAGTCACCATTACACTGGGAAATTCATGGGGATGGGGTAACCATCAGTAAGCCACTGGTTTGAATGCCTATTATAGTCATGAAAGATGCTTATACCTTTTAAATTTCTTAATGCTAGTACAATACTCGTATTTTTAACCTCTCTTCACTAATCATGTTTCTAAAATCTTGAAGGCAGTAATTCAGATAAATCATCTTTCATCAGATTGAAGGTAGCCTTTCTTACAGCAGTCTGCAAGAGTAGCAGTTTGGTTGGTTTCTTGGCTGTAGACTGAGGAGCTGAATGGTAATCGTTTTGTAGCTTGTAAAACTGAAAATTCTGGTAAACAATTTTCCTCTTAATTTTTGTATTAAAAGTAATAAGATAGGATGAACAATTAAAAAAACCATAAAGAAATGCTTGTTCTCTGTCCAGTGAA
>VWZD01006474.1:719699-748736 GCA_013396695.1 Sakesphorus luctuosus
ATGTCATATCAGACATAAATCATGGAAGAATCAAGACAATAAACCTGCCACAGGAAGAGAGGCAGCTTCTCAGCTGTGCTTCATCCCCTTCTACATTGAGCTGGGAGAACAGAAGTGATTAGTTTTATGAACATAAACTTACACAGTTGATACCATTTTGAGAAATAAGCCATTGTTGGTACGCAAGGCCATTGTCTTGAGTCAAATAAAAATGTGATATTGAAAAAATAAAAGTTAGAGAATTTACACAACTTCTACACCTTTGAACGTAATAATTTACAGGAAAGCATAAGGCTCAACCCAAATGGTGTTTCAATCTCTTCTGCCTATACGTCAAGTATCTGCTAATGTTGCCTAAAGGCTAATTATTTCCTGTTCTCTTATGTACCTCTCCTATCACATAAATTCAGGACTTCTTTCAAGCAGGTTCCTAACTGGAGACTTAACTGCAGCTTTTCCCGATGAACTTGAGATTTTACAGTCTTGTACTTTCAAGGGAGAAAAAGAGATTTTGCACCTTTTCTTGTCATATTACAGCAAATAGAGCTATTTTTAAAGCTAACAAATTGAAAGTAGGTCTATCAAAATTGTCCCTTGTAAAGTTAGGGAATGGGCCAGGCTCCTGCCCAGCCAAACTCTTTAAAGTTTCTCATTGTTTTGACACAGCTAACAAAATCCTACACATTGTATAAAGCTGGAAAAATATCACAGGAAACAGTGATGTTAACAAAATAAATGGATAATAACTGAAGTGCAAATTTAAACAGGTGATGAAGCTAATATTTTTCCTCTGTAAAGTACTTATATACATAGCATACTGCTTCTCTTCTGAATAATCTAAGGGGAGAAGAATTATAGCCATGTATACCTTTAAAAACCAGGTAAATGGGATCTCTCACCATGATAACTGAGTGACCACAAAAGACGAACATAATGCTAGTGCATGTGGAGTTCAAGTCCCAACAAATGGCACCTGGGTTAAACTCTGGGTATACTGCCCACTGTTTAAATATGAACTACTCAAAAGAAAGATACAGAAGTTTAAAATAACAGCATGCAGATTTCTGTATAGAATTTAAAGAATGAAAAACACTTGAAAAAATATCAGCAGGCAAGGGCAGGAAGAACAAACGGTAACCAAATTGGTTCCTGTGACAAACCATAACATTTACTTTAAAGCATCAGCATGCTAGTCAGTAAAAGTCAAGCTACTACTCTTTTAATAGATCCCAGGCCTTCTTAAACTCACTGGTCTGCAAGTATTACCCAGGTCAAGAGCAGGTCAAAAAGTGAAAACTCATGTGAAAGTAAACTTTAAATATCTGCTTTTGAAGAGCTATAGCAGACTGTCTCTGCTATAGTAAATATACTTCCTCTGTTTGTATGGCATTATACAATGTACTGTACTTACAAGAGTAATACTTTCTGCAACATTTGTTCAGTGAAGAATTAAAATTCTCTCTCATTACTTTTTTGTATAAGCCAAATATATTTTACTCTTAAGGTTTTGGGGAATTTTGTTTTAATTATCATGGGATTTGACTGGATTTTTTTTTATGGAGCATATCACCATTGTAATTTCCACTCCATTTACCAGACCAAGTCTCTCAGTTAAAGACTTCTTTTTTAACTACATGTGTACAAGTGCACTTATGCAAGTTGGGTTTCTAGCCTTTCTGCCTGAAGATAATACAAGACCAAGATCCAGGGTGCTGAAAATAAAATCCTGGACTTAATTCTAAAATTGTGGACTGTTCTGCTGTGATACAAGGTATATTTAAAACTCCTCTTTCCTTTTTCACATCACTGGGATACCATAGGTTTTGTTCTGGTCTGTTTGATTATTTTTTTTTTCCTGAAAGATTTCAAAATATTGTACGTTGGCATTTTGAATCTGTCATCTGAGTCTTACTTAGAATTGATGTCTTCTTCTCCCTGATGCTCTTGTGTCTCTGCAGTGTGAGGAGAATCTGACAAATTCCCTGTTTTGAATTTATTTGCCCAGTAGAATGGGTATTAATTTGGCCTGCAATACACTTGCTCCAGCTTTTGCTGGAGTGAAAGGTCGTACTCTGAAGCTGTTTTTCATTTTGTTTTATATGTGTTAATGTAATACCTTATGAATTACCCTGGTGTTTTAGTCTGACAGCTAAAAAGCCTGATTATTTTTCCTTCCAGAAGGACTGAAAGAAAGGCAATCATTCCTAGTTGGGAGATGATTTAAATTCTTTTCCCTCATCTTTTTCTCCTTCATATACAAGTAGTGAGTGAGATTCTGGCTCCGTTTAAGCTGGTGGCAAGGCTCCCATGGATTTCCAGTGGGCTAAGCTATTGCTAACTGTTATTTTAGTTCTCAGGGCTGTTACTGTCGCATGTGAAATCTTTGCCAGCTCGATAAAATATTGTTGGTCTGAAACAACCTGAGCTGTTGTTTTGCTGCTCCACAAGGGCCCATTCTGCTGTTTTTATGGAGGCAGAAGTCACATTAAAACCATTCTTTCAAGGATTATGAGGCTTAAGAGGATGGGAAAAACCATAAATACTACCTTTTGTGCAATTATCTTCAAATTCGATACAAATTCACACTAAATATATGCCTGAGATGGGACAACTAAATGTGAAATTGTAAGTGATGGGGCAGATGCAACCTGCATTTGAGATTTCTGTCTTCTCTTCTTTTCTTTTCTTTTGATGTTTGATTAATGATATGTGTTTTGTTTCTTGGTTGGGGAGGAGAGGATTGGATGGCTATCTAGGCAAGTAGGTATTATGCCAGAAAATGTATGATTCCCTTACTTGTTGCTATTTTTGAAAGCAGTGATGCTTCAGATGTTTAAAATGAGAAGGTGTGCAATGGCAAACTAAATTTCCAGAAACTAGAGAGGGAGCTGAAGTGAGGAGAGAAATTTGTGTCAGTGTAAAAGAGCTGTTCTCTGTGCTCAGAAGAAAACAAAAAGCCAGAACGAGCTGCAGGTGGAGGAATCCAGACTGTTGCATAGGAGG
Source organism: Sakesphorus luctuosus (assembly GCA_013396695.1). Taxonomy (NCBI): domain Eukaryota; kingdom Metazoa; phylum Chordata; class Aves; order Passeriformes; family Thamnophilidae; genus Sakesphorus; species Sakesphorus luctuosus. The sequence continues at coordinate 722,703 of VWZD01006474.1, forward strand.
CTTCTAATAGAGGCCACACTTGCCTGCTTTCAATGCATTTTGGAGAAAAAACCCCACCACTAATTTTGCCTCTCCAAATGCTTGAGTGTAGAATGGAAGTTCCCACGCAAATGATGGAAGCTTGATGAGGAATAATTTCTTTCCTGGGGAAAAGTATAATTTGTATAATGAGGTCAATTAGTTTTGCAACTTTTCACTATTCACCCTAATCCCCATTTAGATGGTTGTCTTGTCTTTATTCTTTTCCAGTGAAGCTAAATTTTCTCTTTAATGTATTATGCTGGACTTTTACCATTTAATTATAAAGAATTAATTTGAAAAATACGAGAAAGATCCATATCAATATGTAGGTGCTGTATGTGTGCTTTCATGAAGGAAAGGACTAGTGAAGTACCAGCTGGGACTCAGGAAATTGTTCCATCTCTTTGCTTCATCATAGATATTTAAGTACCTTTAGATACTGCCCAGATCAGCATTGCAGAACCTAAGTGATCCAGGAACTGAAATATCTCGTGAGAAAAGGACAGCAATATCTAAAGTGAGACTTGGAATCTAAGTGCTTCAATCAAGCCGCATGCCTGCAACCCATGCAGAGAGGCTGCTGAACCACAGGCCCTCCTGGCAACTTGGTGGGGGACCTTTAACTGCCCAAGTGTTTGCATCTCTCCAGGAATGCATTATCACAGGTTGCTTGGGTTGGATTAGACAAACCCCACGTCTTTAGCTGAGAAGAGATGCTAAGTGTGCTCTGGCACAAGCAGGCTCTATCTAAACTGCAAGGACAACACCATCTTTCCCTCAAATTTCAGGCAGGAAGAGGCGGTGCAGCTGGCAGCAGTGTGACTCCTTGCACTGTTGGTCAGAGCCCCTTCCTCCCTCTGTGGAAAGGTAGCAATGATTCCTCTAAAATTTATGGAAAAAGTAGTGAAGACAAATAAAGCAAAGTTTGTATAAAGGCCAGTTATTACAGCATTGAGTGTCATAGAGGTCTTAAAGCATTTCAGTAGTGCCCAAGATCTAGATGCCTTTGGATATCTGATCAGAGTAACCTTTAGAAATTATTTCATAAAACACATCAGTCAGGCTTGGATAAGCAACACAAAAATGAGAACAGATGGAATGGTTAACTGCCTCTGAAAGCTGATAATTGTTAAGTCTTGATATACATGTATGCATGTATGAGCTGAACCACATGTACTACCTGTGTTACACTGAGGGGTCCAAACCCAAGTACAGCACAAGTCCTTATAAAGACCTCACTCTCTGATAATGTAGTTGTCTTTTAAAGTTTTGGGGGGCATTGTATTAGGATTTTTTTTCCCCTCCTTTTTTTATTTTCCTTTTTCCTGGCTCTGAGCTTACTTATACTTCACAGGGCAACAACATGGGTTATATGCCACTAATTAAACAATATGGGAGTGTGCTGTGTGTGGCTTTTCTGACAAAATGGTGCTCTCTATTGCTTTGTGTCTCAACCACCAACTAAACCAGATATAGTGCTCACATTGCACTTGGTCAGTAGAGCTGTGCCTACAATAAGGATTCCTGCAGGTTGGTTTCTTCAAAATGCTTTATGCCAGTGTCTCCCTCTATCTGTTTATACTCATACACGATTTATGTATCATTGCTGAATTGGAAACAATGTGCTTACACGAATACATGCAGGTACTTAATTTTCTTTCCTACAAAGCAAACTTTATATGCTGTGTTTTCAAAATTATGTCAGTGATTGCAGATTTAAAAATAGAAGTGTTTAAGTAAAGTTACATATTTTAAGGGTGTTTTTGTCCAGATTTCCCAAAGCAGCTGTTGGAAGTGAGGAATAGTTTCTCTGAAATGTCCCTGTTGCTCATGAAGCTTAAAATTCAAATGCTCTCTTTATTTTTCTTTCTCCCTTATTACTTTCTCCTCTCTTCTTTTCCTACCTGTTTTTCATTCTTACAGGACTAACACTAGAGTAAAATCAGGCAATGAGGAGTGAATTGTATATCCTTTTGCCTACCACCCCACTTCTGTGATCGTCTAGCTCATAGATGTTTTCAATTACCCTGCTGTTTGTTTTGCCTTGTGATCTTGCCTAGTCAGTATTTAGACAGTGATGCAATGTATGTACAATCCCTTCAGGTATTTAACAATACCTCTTTGCACTTTATCAAGCCTCTTCCCACAAATATGCCTTGAATAGCCTTGTAGCGCGAGGGCAGATTAATTTCAAGAAACTATAATAATAAATCTTAAAAGTCTGTACTTTCAGGTTCACAGTTAAAATAAAAAAAATAAGGGCACAAAATCCCTCTCCCAGAGAAACAGATCAAACATTAAAAAAACTCCCAAGCTAACAGATCTGCTTCATAGTTTATAGATGTGTTTTACCTATGCTGGCTAACAGTTTCTGTGTGGAAATTTGGAGTGTGGACTGTTTGTTTACAGGGATCCAAACATGTGTATTTTTATAACTCTCTGCTGTCATAATGAATTACCAGCCATAAGCTGTCCTTTGTTGGTTTTGGTGAAAATCAAATGAAACCCAGCAGGAGCTCCCAAAGTGCATTGTCCAAGAGTGTAAAAATGCTGTGTTGATGACAGATCATACTGTTTTTATTAAAGCTAAGAACACTGACTTTACTTTGCTTTTTGACCCTAGTGCTTTACTGTCAAGGTGATTTTATTTCTACAAATTTTCCTTCTGCAGGCCTCATCAACGATTCACCATAAAACATTAGACAAATTCCCATCATCTGTATATGATTAGAGCAGGTTCTGTTGTGCTGCTCACCACAACTTAAAGCCATGTTTTTCAGCTTTGTCTAAAAAGGAGTCAGTTTACCAGTCTTCATTCATAACACAATGCCTCCTTGTTTTCATATCAGTTTTCTTTGGTTCTTTCTAAGCTGATAAGGACATCATTGAAGGAATTTTAATGCACTATTTGCTAAAGACTGCAACAAATTTTTCAATTCTACTGCCTAAAAAAATTTGCTTTAAAAAAATGTTTTTGTACAAATGCCCTGACAGATGAGCAGGATGCACATGTGATAGTCTGCTCTGAGAAAACGATAAGCTTATTGAAATACTATTCAGAAAAATCTTCCCAAATTAAACACATGATGACAGTACGATATGCATAGCCACTTTCAGGTTCTTTTCCATGGAAGAATTTATAACTGAGTAATCATCAAATCATATACTAAAACCAACCCCATGCCAGAAATCAGAGTAATTATCCTGCTATAAATTGTTCACATCTCTATTTCCCAAAACAACTAGCTTAATACAATATATGTGTATTAAAACAATATTTTTTTCCTTTTCAGATAGAAGTATTTTAAGAATACAAAAAAGGTTTTCACAGAAACATTTACATTGAGCAGTTTTTCAGCAATAAGTTAGAAACTCACTGGTAGTGTGTAACTATGAGCTGAAAGAGGAAAAGCAAAAAGTCTTGGTTTTATTTTTTTAAATCAATGCATACAATCTAGTCTTGTATGTTACAGAAATGAGCTTGACACAGAGGGCTGTCTCTGACAGAATTAACCATCCTTTTCTTGAAAGAGAAAGACTGGCTCAGTGAATCTTTCATGATGACCTGGACTTTCACCAATTATAGGCTTCTAGGATTAGAGATTTCTTTTCTGATCTGCAAAGAACTCAAAAAATTCAGACTCACAATTCCAGACCTTGTCATTCTTGATGCCTTCTGGTTTAAGCGCTTCATGACCAAAGAAGCACTCAGGTGCTCTTATACATTTTCTCACATCCACACAAGCAACTCTATTTGGCATCTAAGAAGCCTTCAATTAATTTATTTTTTTCTGTTTTGTTAGGTTACTGAGTTCTACTATGGTCATAAGCTGCTTCTAAGTGGTATATATATGCTTATTGACTTCTTTACAAAATCTCTTCTCTTGAATGAATACTTCATACAATGCTATACGCTTCAGATTTTCAGTGGAAGTTTTTCTTTCCATACTGCTAATTGTGATACAAGACAAGATACTAGTGACTCATTTTAGAAGACTTCAAGCTACCTTAGGTCACCTGTGATTTATGTATAGCTTTATTGCAATGTGACACTACTGATGATGGTTTTCTCTGTCAGCATCCTGTGACATATTTTTCCTCATTGCACTACATCTTCTCACCATGATGGAGGCCAAATCTTAAAACCCAGGGATGAACCAGCTATAGGAAGAACTTGTTCTTACAGTTATTTTATTTGTAAAATTTAGCAAATATATGAGAAATCAGACTTTATACACAGCAATAGACTTTTATAGAGACAGTTTGGCATTGAAATCCCCAAAAATGCTTCATGGCAAACTGCAGAGCAGCCGTATGCAGTAAATTAATGTGTGGTATGATCTCATTTTTACAGCCCTAATTTGAGATCTGTTGGCTTCCCTCATCCTGGAAGACTCTCACTGGTAAACATAGTTAAATGGTCACTAATACGGTGAAGATCTTCAGAAAATTTGCATTTTGGCAGCTAAAAGGGAAATGCCTATGTACTGAGGTAAATGTTTAATAAGAGATTGATTGCACAACAGCAGGCTGAATCTCTGCTTTTATTAGGAAATATATGTGTGTCAAAAATCAACACAAGTTTCAGATGCCAAATAACTTGTGGACTGAGGCCATTTTCCTCTGCATTCCTTAGTCTGTGAGTTATGTCGACAGGAAAGCCAAGCATTTTGCACATTTTGAATTGCTGACACAATCACAGGTTATTCAGTAGGAAATACATGGAGACAAACCGTGTACTCAAAAGAAAATAAAAGGTAGAAGCACCTTTTAGACTGGAAAAGCAATTGTTTCTAGCCCTACTAGGTCTTTTATTTGTCTTGTTCTCAAGGTAGATTGGTGCCTCAGACCCCAAGCATTCAAACAGTAGCGCTTATGCTGTAAAGAGCATTTAGAGATATGATTTTTTTGAATAGGGAAAGACTAACAACATTTTTACTGCTCATCAGTGGCAAATATCTTTTGGCTTATCCTAAGCAGGAGGAGTTTTGCCACATATGTTGTCTGTTGCTCAACCTCTTGAAGTTCATCAGTAGTTTTGGGGATCTGCATATGCAAAAGAGATAGGTCAAAACTTAAACTGGAAATAAGCTAGCCCCAGGAAAGCTGGAGGGAAGTAGGGGTTTTTAAAGAACTTCCATTTAGATACTCTTTATGCTACGGAGTCAGCTGGAGAAATGCTCTGGACCTGAGGTCTGTAGTCAAAGGTGAACATGGAAGAGAAAGGCTGGATTTCAGGTGATTGTGCTGGGCAGCCTGTGGCTGTCATCACATTTTTCTTTCAGCACTGGAGCTTTCATCCAAATGTAGGGTTTTCTTTGTCTAAGGTCCCCATGTAGAAGAGCATCCAATACCCACTTCTTCCTGCTCTCAGTCTGAGCTGTCTATGGCTTCTAGCTCTGGGTGAGCAGCTGAACCAAAGGCTTAAATCTTCCTCTCTGTTCTAAAAACCTGTTCACTGGAGAGCCATAGTAATTCAGTTATTAACCTTTTAATTTGGCCTTCTCCCTGGGAGGAAAGAATCTGCCTTGGAACAGATGTACGGCTCATTTTTCCTCTGTTTTCATTTAGTTTGCATTTTTTTAGTAACTAGAAAATCTGTGATATAATAATTCATTGTGCAAATGAGGGTACTGCCTTGCTGCACTCTTTCGTTCCCAAGTAGGACTCTGGAGTCCATCCACCAAAACCTTGTGATGGCCAGGAGTCACTGCTTCCCAAGATTATTGACAGCATCTTGCTTCTTGATCCAGGGTGATCTTGGCTCAAGTGTCAGGTACAAGCTCCCACCTCCTGGTACATCTGTGTCTTGGGGGTTCTTTGGAGTTTTTTTCCCACCAATCATTCCCATAAGGTACTTAAGGTCACTGAGCTGCACAGTCGCTTCAAGGATGTCTGTGCCCTGGTTTGGCCCCTGTGCTGTGTGGTGCTCTGATCTGTGGCAAAATATGTATTTTAACAGCATAGCTATGGAAATCTGTGCTCTATATAACCCTTAGGCTATTTGAAAACAACCCTTAGAGGAGCTTTTTTTTTTCCTGAGAAACAAATTCTGAGGTGATGAGGTTATTGATATTCTTGTTTTAGTAATATATAAAAAGTGCCATGTCTTTATTATGAAACAGAAGTTTATATTTATTATACTAAAATATTTTATTTATGTCATACTTCAGCAGAAAACAGTGCACTTTCTGAAGAATGTTACATTGTAATTAAACCAGCTACTTAAGAAACCAGTGATATAACTGTGTTTAACTTGTCTACTAGGAAGAGGTTGTCACAAAAATTCATACTGTTCACTTTTATTTCACTGCAAAATTTTCAAGGCTCTTTAAAGACTGACTTCCTAATCTTTTATGGTGTGTTTATAAAGATATAAATCAGGAAACACAGAACCTGATGTACAAATTTGAACATGCTGAAAATTAAATATGAAACAATCTAGTAAATTTGAAGTGAACCTGTTAAATAGCAGACGTGTGTGTGTAGTGGTCGCAGGGGCCCATCATGCTGTGTTTAGGCAACCTACCAGCCATTCCAGCAGTACATGAGCTTTGTGCTGCAGAGTTCAGGAGAATGGCTCGGGATCTCGTTTCTGCTCCAACTCTCTCTGACAGACTGATAAAATTAGCAAGTGATGCAGAGGATTATAACTGTAAAAGGGGATTTTCTAGGATATTTTTCACTGCTCGCCACCTCTGTGAGGCTGAACTAGGCACTGGGATAGTCATGAAACAACTTGTATGTCTGAGTCCGTGGTAATGTAACTCACTTAAAATATGTATTCAGAAAATACAAAATTCTTTGATTTAGTATCCTCATTCCTGCAATTAGGGCTGCCAAACTGGCCTTCTACAATCAGAAATCTCATAATGCGTACATCTTTGTGTTAACACAGATATGTTCCAGCAGAACTAGGCTGGATGTGCATATGTGTATCACAGTAGCAATTACACCTCTGAGTATGGCATAGTACAGTGTTGGCCTTATCTGTGCTTCTTTGTGAAATGAGCAGCTTCAAAAATTAGCTTAAAAATAATTTTTTCTGATGGTAACATCTAACTACAAGTTTTGATGTCCCTTTTTTTTGGAATTCGTCTGGTTTTAGTTCCCAATTTTGTCTTTGTGGTTCTTTGAAATGTATATTTTTTAAATAAAGGAAATAATTTGCAAAAGGGATGTTTTACTTTCATGAAAAAGCCATCTTGTAGTCCTGAAGGATTTAACAATTAGTAGAAGGCAATTTTTGTGCTCTTGGACATTAATGCACTATGTACATTGTGTAGGCTATGTCTCTTTATTTAGGTTTAGTTATGTATAAATTTCTCCTCTCACTTGAAGGAAAAAAAGATGATTATGACCAAAGTGGACCAGACTGACAATTTGGGGTCTCAGGCTCAGTGGTAGGTCGATCTTAGCTGCTTGCCTGATGCCCACCTAGTTGCTGCTCAATCAGTCCCCTTTCCCAATGGGACTGTGTAGAAAAAAAGATGGAAAAGCTCACGGGTTAAGACAGGGAAATCCCTTAACAATTACCATCACACGCAAAACAGGCTTAATGTGGGAAAATTTAATTTGATTTATTGTCAGTTAAAACAGAGCTGGATACATAGTTGGACAGTGAGATGCAAAGACACCTCCCCTCTGTACTGGAACCAGCAATGTCCAGCACAAGTTAGCCCCTGGTCTCTTCTCACAGATCACTGGGACTATTGGGAAGCCCTGCTTCTCCGGAGAATTCCTGATCTCCAATGGGCTCTCTTCTGGTGAGGGCAGAGGTCAGCAAGGGACAGGGATAGCAGAAAGGAGAGTTGTAGGCAGACCTCACCTTCCACATTGTGTCAGACTCTCTCTGGCCTGATTTTGAGGAGCAGCAGGAAACATATCAGCTGAAGCCAAACACCACCTGTGAGCTTCCAGCACTGCCTCCTCTGTACATGCATCAGCCTCAGCTAAAGATGGCTGCAGAAACACCTATTTGACTGGCCTTGGCAAATCTCTTGGTTTGTGTAGCTTCACTTCATGGCATCTCTATGTGACTTTGTTGCAGTAGAAAAAGAAGAAGGTATTATCTCTGACTGTCATGAGCTATCCTTTAGACTATCCTTTCCAAATGGCTCAGATCCTCAGGTGCTACTTGTCTTGCTCTATGAAGTGCACACAGCATGTACAGGGTACCATAAGGAGTTTATCTGAGAGATTTTAATACTTGCACAATTTCAGGGTCTGCTGGCCAGGTTCAGCAAAGCACATAAATACCTGTTTAATTTTAAGCACATGTTTAAGTACTATTAGTATTTATGAGAGTACAGTGTGCGCTTATATGTAGGTACTTGCTTAAAAATGATTTATTGAGGAGAGATAAAATTAAGCCTACACTTAAGAGCTTTGCTCATTCAGAGAGTGGAATATTTACATTTGTTCCAAACATATGTTCAAGTCATTAGGACTTCTGATATATACTTGTGATTTGCTACTTTTTTGTTGTCTTGCAGTTGGTTAAGGAGAGACCAAGGTGCACAAGTGTGATACTTTATTGATGGATTCTCTATGAAAACAGTCCATTAAAAAAAAAAAAAAGAAAGGAAAAAGAAGTCATTTGTTGTACAACCTTGATAAAAGCAGGTGGGTTGGAGTTTCATTTCTCTGTCTCTTTAAATGTGGATACTGGGGCCAGGTCCACAGCTGGACAACAGAGAGCAGGGTGCTGAGCTCTCTGCCTCAGGGAAGTCTCCACTGTGAGTGCTGCCTTGGAGCTTGCAGGTACTGTAACTGGCTTCAAAGTTTCATGGTTTTTGATTTTTTTCCCCCATCCTTCTGTTGCGGCTGAATTTATGTGTTCAGAAATGCTAGTGATAAGTTAGGGCTGTGAGTGTGAGTGCAGAAAAGCTGTGGCGCACAGTTGCCTAATGGGAAACAGACGGGTTTGTTCCGCTACTTTGCAGAGCATTTACTGGAGAAGGTAAATACTTAGGAAATTAAGGATAGCATTTGCATGCTTTCTTGTTGGGAGAACTGGAGTTTCCTAAAACTTTTTGACCAGATGGAGTGATGATTTTACTGTGGGCTTCAGAACAGTGTACTATGGATGGTTGCTCAGATAACTTCTCTGCTGCCAGTTTACTGTGTTACTGAAAATCTGAGCTGTTTCATGTGGGGTTTTTTTCAGGAAAAGCCCAGCTCCTGGAGACAAGTGGCAAGGACTGAGTCACAGCCTTCGTTGGGTAAAAACGCCTGTGCTAGAGCTTAGTATTTCAGAAAAAAATCCCAAAAAACAAACAGTTAAAATGTGAGTTACTGTAAAAGAGACCAAATTTTGGTCCTATGTTGGGATTTCTTTAAAGGTTTCTTTCATGATCTGAGGTTTCCACTCGTGGTTTATCCTGAATGCTTGGGGTTTGGCACTACCATTGCTGCATAGGACCAGAGGCATTTGATATACTATTTGCTTCTCTTGATTCTGAGTGGTTTAAAATATATATTTAGTTTTATGGTGCAAAGCAGCTATTGGCTTTCTGGAAGGCTTCCATAGCAAACTGCATCTGTGAATGTGCACATGTGCCCCTGAAGCCTCCTCACACAGCCCCAGTCTGTGAGAGTAATGCATGCGGGAGCCCTGAGCTGCCAGAAAAGCAGATATTTGCAAACATTACCATAAACCTTATTTGCATATCAGTCTTTCGTACTTGAAAGCAGAGGTTAGTAACCCTTTCTTTTTGAGCTGGTATGCTCCACTATGTGTTCTGCCACTATGGCTTTGATCTGTAGAAAACCATGTTTACTTTTAGAACCACAAAGCAGTAGTTTTCTTTTAATTGGGATGTGTAACTCTGCTAAGTAAAACAAAACAAGTGAAAAACATTTGAAATGAAGACCTAATATTTTCAGGTGAGGGCTGTCTTTTATTAGCAAGAAAAATGTGCTCTTTAAAGATGTAGGCTAGTTAATATATAGATGAGTCCACTTCATCTCAGGTGTCTTTCACTTAATCAGCAGGTGCTGAAAATCTGAGCTTGTCGTTTGGAGGCATTAGGACCATATAGAGCAGAGCTGATTAATGTGTGCGCATCTACCTTGTTTTGTCTAAGGAAGCACCTTTGGCAGAAATGGCATTGCTTCCTGAAAAACAACTTGTACACCAGATTTATTCTGCTCGTGGCATCTGTTTATTAGAGCTTTACGTGGCTTTGTAGGCCTGTGGGTGCAACATACCCTTGCTAAGGAAACCTGTAACTACTGAAACTGAGGACAGTGGAAGCAGGCAGTATTGTTCACAGAGTAAAGACTTGTGCCACATACTGCAAACTCCTGGCTTTTCGTGACCTTAGGCACGTGCTGACCTCCTCTTGTCTCACTCACACAGCTGTAAAATTGGGTGAAGCAGGAACTCTTTGAAAACTGCATGATGTACCCGAGCTGGGCTTCCTTGGTAGGAAAATGAATCCTTAAGTTGTGTTTCTTAACCTATATTTGGTGTGCAAGTGTATTTTGGCAGTTTCTCCTATTCACTTAAGGCTGAAGGTAGTGCAGAAGAACGGGGATCATCTTATGAAAATCACCCACCATGATCTCTCCACAAGTGCAGAAGAGAAAATTGAAAAAGGCCTGATTTAGTGTGGTGGATCAGAATCTCTTCAGGGGTAGATGATGGATATTTCTTTTTATTAAAAACCTCTGTGAGAATTAAAAAGAAGAACCCAGCACAAGCCCATAGTGTGCGGATCTGAATTTTTTGTGAATATGCCTGGGTTATTCCTCTTCCTTTTATTTTCTTTTTTTTTTTTCCTTTCCTTTTTTATACATAGCTTGTGGGCATGAATAGTCCCATAAACAGGAAGTCCTGTGTGTCTCTTGGAGACAGGCCTCAGAAAGGGAATTTTCAACTTTCTTGTGAGAGGCCACATCGCATCAGCTTAGAGTTTCCTTTAAGACTTGGATATGAAATTATTTGCGTGTGTGTTTCTAAAATAAAGAACAGGATTAAAGAAAAGTTTAATCAAGTTTCCCAAATGTCATCACCATCACAGCTTGAATGTGGTTAGCTAGACATAGGCACAGATGTTACCGTCTCTCAGTATTCTGTTGCCAGTGGAAGCAATGAATAGTGTTGTAAAGTCTACTACACAGAAACTGAGAAAATTGCTTAGAAAACAGCTCTGCAAATAGCCCTCACTGCTGGGCACACCCCATCAAGAATGCTTGTTACAGCTATGAAATGCAGAGGGAAATTCAATTTAAATTTCTTGTTTCTTTTGGCATCGGTATCTTCTGTGCTGTTGGGATGAGTATGGGATGTCTTTCCTGATACAACACTGCACTGTTCCTTTGATTTCAATGTATTTCAGTGTTATGAAATAGATGCTCAGAATGCCTATTTCTGATTTTTCAATAGTATAGAAACAAAGCTGAAAAGATCATTAATTAGTAACCAAGTTCACCAATAAGCTTTCAAATTAGTAATGAGTGTATTAATGTACTAAAGTAATACAACACTGTAAGCAAAACAAGGTATTTCTGGACAAGGGTGAAAAGGCTCCAAATCTAATAAATCAATAAACCACAAAAACCCCAAACACCCAGAGTGGACCCTCCTCAACAAAATCTCAGATCAGGGCTGCTATTCTACACAATGGAATGGTTTTATCTTTCACCAGTTTAATTTCACATATTGCATGTTAGTCAAATCTCTTAACTTGGCACCTGCTTTCTGCTTTAAAGGCAATTCATATCCTGCAGCTGAACATAGTGGCTCCATAACTGTAGGTGCGATGATGGCTGCTTCCAAAGCATCCTGCCTCTGTAGGCATTCTGCCTTCAAGCCCCTGTCAGCACACTTTGTTTTCTTCTGAATGGTCTCAAAGGTGTGGTAGCACGTGTGCGGGAGTCATGGGCTCTCTTCCTGACTGCCTTCCTGGCCTTCCTAGCCCTTCTTTCCTGAGGGTAAGGAGGGCAGATCTGTAAGGGTACAGGGATGGGATGGCTCAAGCCAGGACATACCAGTAGTCTGAGATGGGTTCCATGCGGCAAGTTGCTACATGGATCCTCTTTTGAAGACACAGAAATGTTGTTGGGTTTGGAGAGAGCTAGAAATCATCATTTAAACTGACTTTGAAGTAGAGAGGGCTCCCCCCATCCCCTCTCTCTTAAACTATGTTGTTACATGTAATTTAAGATAGATTGTCCAGTTATAAGTTTAAATATGATACTGTAGATGCTCTTTCTATAGTTACAGAACAGACAAGCATATTTTTAAAATATATACCTGTGCATATGTATATATGAATATATCTAGACATCCCTGTATATTTCTATTATCTATTTTTATTAAACAACATGAATATTTTCTGCCAGAAAATCCCTGTTTTTATTAATCTTTGATGATGAACAAAAGGATGTATTATAAGCACCTCTTCTTTGTAAGGCAGGAGATTGTATTTGCTTTTGTTCATTGTTAGTACCAATCTATTCTGATGGATCTGTGACACAGATAGAAAGCAGAAGCACTTCGAGTACTGACTTCAACATTTATTTTCTCAAAGCAGAGGGCAAAGAAGCTAAACATTTAAAATGCATGGATTCCTCTGAAAGCTTTAAACCTATTAGGGCAGGCACACGGCAACTTTGCACACAGATTGCCCCCAAAGTAAGTCCTGATTTTAGGACTAAGCCAAGCTGGCATGCAAGAGCAGTTGCTGTTGATCTTTTATACTAATTTTGGATTAATTGTGATCTACAGCACTGCGTAAACATGCTAACCTAGTACTTCAGCTTCACCACAGCTAAACATTAATCCTTCTTAATGCTCTAAGTCAACTTTTAGTCCTTAGCAGAATTTACCTTAATCTCTGGCTAGGAAGCTAACTGATTTACAAAACATAATCCAAGAGCTCCAGAATCTTAAGGAAAATATGCAGAGAAGCAATTCATCTATGCAGAATAATATGCTTCTCTGGTATCCTTCCTGAGGCGATACTGGCAGTAATTCTTCAAAGATATCAAGATCTATAGCATAAAGGTGTCTTTCCTTTTTAAAAGAAAATGCATATATAAATCCAATTCACCGCGTTGTCTGTCTTACCTTTCTTGTCTCCCTTTATCTATGTTACTGGTTGCTACAAAAATGGATGAATGTAGTCTAGTTAATCTCATGATACACTCTAATGCATTTCTGTATGCAATATGTGTTACTCGCTACAGATAAACAAGTCTTTGGTGCTGAAATATTTGAACTTTATTTTATTTACCTCAATTTTGCATGGCATTTTAGTGATGTTCTAATCAGCTTGCCTCAGAGAGCTTTGGTGGTAATCTGGAGAGTGGTGGTTTTCTTGTGTTGCTTTGTTTTTGCAGAGAGGTGTTTAATAGCTGGGGAAACCAGCTCATGGCAGGGAGTGTCTGAGGAAACCACACACTCAGAGGATGTTTTGCAACAGAGCTGGGAGAACTCCTAGAGGAGGACCAGTTAATACTTCAGACTGCCATCACCCAAAATGTCAAGACTCAAAAAAACAGAAGGTGCAGAGCTGCATAAATGAATGTGGAAGGTCTCAGCCTGGTCTTCATCAGACTCTTGTATAGTCTTATTTTTATGCATTTCAAAATGTGGGCTGTCCTGCAGCCTGTCTATTTACAAAAAATCAGAGTTGTCTTCAGTCCTTGCTTATGGCATCAGTGTCTGGAACTGTTTGAGTGTCTTCCACCATGCTCTTATGCTTTAATTTCTGCCCCCATCTTTATTTTCTTGTATACTTCTTTTCCTTAAGTCATCTGACAGATACATGAGCTTTTGCTTAAAAAAAAAAAAAAAGGAGTAGGACCTCTGCTGAGGAGGTACAGAGAGAAGATGTAGCATCAGCCAACAGCTCACTCTCACCTGGTGAAGCATTCCCAAAATAAGTGAGGCATGCTGATGCTTTGGGAATCTCCCCTTGAACCTGAAGGAGAAATCTTTGCTGTGCACTGTCTTTTGTTTTTGACAGCTTCAGTTCTTCTCCAGATTTCTGTCCCCTACCTATCAGTGAGAACCCAGTTGTCACTGAGAAGACTAGTGCAAAATTTGTGTTCTCTATAGCAGATTTCAGAGCAATTTTTGAGGTGTGGACATGCGAGTAGGGACTGCCGTGTCTGGGCATGGATCGGGGGTTTTGATTCTGTCTGGTTAAAGTTCAAGCAGCCTGAAAACTGCTCTATGTTTTAGCTGAGTGAGATATGTCCCTGAGAGGACAAGCCACTAGGCAAGGCAACTTCTGCTCCAGCTCACTGCCTGCCTGGTGGCTGCAGGGAAGGTGTTGAGCGAGCGTCACCAGCCGTCTGGAGGGTGCTGGACAGGGAGTCCCAGCAAGGGGGCCTGTAAAAGTAGCTGTTTTATAGATGCCAGCAAGCAGCAGGAAGGGTGCCAGCCGTGGAAGCTGCCCCTCAAGGTTCAGGTTACTGAACTAAGCCGGCAATGGCCTGGACCTATATTTAGGTCTGGAATCTGTACCAGTGTGGTAGAAAGCTCATGTACACACCATCCTCAGGTAACCCCCTCTGGCCATCACCCTGAGAAAGCCTCTTGACTACTTTTCAGGGTCCAGCTGCGAGCAGCTTTCCTCCCATGTGGCACGAAGCAGTGTGGGTTATTTTCACCTTTTTACATGCTTCATGCCCCCACAGGAGGTTCCCGGAACACCCCTTGTAGTTTCTGCACAAAGGCTCCTGAAATGGGTGTGATGGGGAAGAAAATTGCCTGTGTGTGGGCTCAGCACATCTTGCCTCTTATGGCTCTGAGGGTAGAGAGGCTCACATGGATCCTCTGTACCCCACCAATCCTCCCAACCCTGCCTCAGGCAGGACAGCCACTGGCTGACACCTTCGCACAGGTGCAAGGGAGTAGAAGGAAACAGCAAAGAGCTGTAATTCTCTGCCTTTAAATCCAAAGAGGAAATCAGGATGTCTTAGGGATTTTAATTTAACCAGATGCAAAACTCCAGACCACTTTATTTGGGTCAGTTTGTGATAGGTTTTAGTGGACTGATGTTTCATGGGTGTCCTACTCTCCAGTTTCCTTATTGATTGCATTTCCTGTAAGTCTAGGGAGCAGGATTTTCTGTAATGGGTTGTTCTAATTATTTAAAATATATGTATGTTTTTTTCACTGCAACGTCTTTCTTCCATCATATTTTTACACTTTGCTTTACCCTGTTCTTTGGCTGGTTAGCATACATGAAAGGAAAGGAAAAAATTGTAATTTTAGGCAAATCCCTTTAAAGCTGAGCACAAATGGACTTGGATTCTTGTAACTATATCTGCTTGTCTTAAAATGGTATAAAATCCATGTTGATCATTCACAAACTTGTTTTTACCAAAGCTCTAAGTTTTCAAACAAAGGAAACCAGATTACTAGATTCCAAGATTCACTCTTCCCTATGTTTTGGGCTCTTACCCAAAATGTTAGGACTTTGACATAAAATTGGCAGGAGAGTAATCTATTCCCAAAGCAATGTCTTGGATTCATTCATTTTTCAAAATGGGTTTCTGCCCGCATTTGTCTGTTAACACTCATAACGATTTTAAAATAGCAATAATCTGGTTTGCTTGCTTTGGTAATTTTTTTTCACCCTTTACAAGCTGGGCCAAACACTCAACTACTAAGCAGAGCAAATTTTTATCTGCAGGGCAGATATGCACATTGGAGAGAACTGGTCTTAAAATGCACTGCTTTATATAATGAAGCTGTTGATAGTTATCAAAATTATAAGATTTACAAATTATTTATGGTCATCCTTTTTCTTTATGTGTTATTATATTTGGAACTTTTTGCAATCCTGATGGAATCACCTGGAATGATTTGTATGACACAGATTACTTCCTTCACTCATCCCAAATTAGTGGAATAGACTTTGGGAAAGACTTCATTCAGTCTTTGGAAGGGCGATACAATGCCTAAAAATGCAGACACTCAGGGTCAGGTGTTCAGATAGGCAAATCCTTTCCTTCTTGGACAGAATCTAGAGTTGGGAGATGTAGTATGAAGTCAGAAAGGGAGAAAATTATTCTCCCTGGTCCTAGAAACAGGAGATCTCTGGTGTAGGGTACATCTGGGAAACAGGTGCATTGAATAAAAGGAATCTGAGAGGAAATTTCATCCCTATATGTTTTCAGGATTTATTAGTTAGTTTGTTTGTTTATTTTATCTTTTTGGTGGTCTGGAAGGTGCTTTTGTTTCATGAGTGGATCCAAGAAGTGCTTGGAAATTGAGGGTAGCCCAAAGCAACAGGGCTTTGTTGTTCAACAACTGCCTGATTTATTCTTGGATACATTACTTGCGCTTATATCTGACTGCTGAAATTCATTAATTGTATCACTTATTGCTTTAATTTATGTTCTCCAAGGCCTGAGGAACCCACAGCATGTTAAATGCTCACATGGCTCCAATGATTGGGATGACTGAACGGTTGTTTGTTTTCCCCCCTTGGGTTTGTGTTGCAGTTGTCACACTGTTTGCCAACACTAACCAATTTCTATGTGCTGCTGCTCACACCAATTCAGAGGCGGGCAGAGAGAGCACTTAAGAGGTTTTGGTCTTGTCTGAGAATTGGGAGCATATTATGACTCCACAAACATTTTAATCTGAGGCAAAAGAAAGTCTCAGTGCTAAAAAAGGCCCATTTAGATTTCCTAGCAGGGATGCTGCTTATTAATGAACTTGGGTTTGATTTAATTCAGTTTGAGCTTCTTAACCTGAGAAGTGCCAAGTGAGGCCCCACAAGCTTTCCTTCCTCCACATTAACTGACCCTGGAGAAGAGGTGCAGAAATGGATCTGACTCCTGCCACCTCATAATCTTGGTAGCTGTAAATCCTTTCGTCATGTACTAGAAGCTTTATCTGAAACAGCATGGAGGCTCAAGTTCTTTTAATAGATACTTGTTATTGAGACAACATAATTAGCCTTAATGATTTTTTAAATTTTCTTTTCTGTTTTCCTTCCTTCTTTAGCTTTCCTTAGGTCCACTGACCACCATATAATAAACCATATCATCTTTGGGACTTTCTGGAAACTAAGATAGGCCTCTTGGGGGTATTTGATTTTTTGCTATATGGCTACAGCAACTTGCATACCGTAAAATGCAAAAAAGTACCTATTTCTACAACTTTATTAAAATTCCTATGCCATGTTTCTGCAGACCACTTAAAGAGTTAAAAAAGAGAGATAGAGTAAAAGTGAATACTGCATGCTGTGACCCCATTCAGGTTAGGCTCACAAATAGTTATTAATTATGTTATATTTTATTTCTGAGTTTGTGCAGGTGACAAATCTTGTCCCTTTAACTAAATACAGTTAATAATAATAGTTTGAAGTATGACTGTAACATATAAATCTTGATCATAGTGACACTTCAGAACTGGAAGTTGCCAGAAAATAAACTCCTTGCTTATACCTAAATGCTATGGGATATGTAACCCACATGGTATGGTTGTTAAGGAGAATAAAGAAAAGTATCTGTACCTTTTTGACAGGCCAATGTATTTTATGATGCATAAGCCAGCTTGGTGTAACCATGTCGATGTGCAAATCACATGGTGGATGGAAAAGATTGACATGTGAGTTAAAGAAGCAGATGTAAGTGCCTGATCTGTTGTGCATCTGCAAGCCTTTATGTCATCTTCCCAAAGTCCTTCCATGTCAATAGGTATTGCTAAATGCCACTTCTTAAAGGGATCGTGTCATACTTGTATTTCTGTCAGGTGTACATGATTTAAAATGGGGTTTTAAAATCTTTTTTTTGCCATTTAAGAATATATTTACTTTAATACGGATCACAAATATGGGAATATTACATCTACAATTAGTGATTTTTTCCCTTCTTCAAGGGATGTTTTAATATAAAAGATGCAGAAAAAGCAGAAGTATTTTATTCCTTAAGGAAATGAAAACATATATGAGAAGAATATATAATGTCTAAACTTGTTTTGATAATGTCTGTGTTTTAGGGCTATATGGCATTACCAATATTAGCTTAAACTTTTTTGGGGTTTTTTGCTAGTAGAAGTCCTGTGAGGGGGTGGGGAGGAAGACACTTCAGGATACAATGTAAAGCATTTAAAATTTTCTAACTTAAAAGGTAAAAGTGACATCATCCAACCTCTGATTTATTTAACTTGAAGGTGATGAATGTCTTCTTACTGCAGGTGAAAATATCTTGCCACCCTACTCCTGGAGTTCCCAGCAAGGTTTACATGCAGGGATGGTGGTACTGCAAACTTCCAGGAAGGCCAAATAAAAAAGGATTAAAAACTGACAAACACATGAGATAAATAGACTTCAGTGTGTAGTGCTGTATCACACCATCAGTTGAGAGGTTGTGAGGATAATAATGAGTTTTGTTTGTACAGAATCAAAAGGTACATCCACTGTTGTGTAACTGGCATACTTCTGTTTTAAGTTAGCTCAATTGAAAATAAGTTGAGTAAACTATGTAGTGTATAGCTTATAATATTTAGTCTTACATATACATGCAGATGGATACAAATATGTGCATACACAAGCCATTTGCTATGATTAGCTGACAAGCTGAGGCACGATACAACACTTAATAATGTCTAGTAAACCTCTAAATGATGTCAATGTATCACAGAGCTCTTTTCATGATATTATCAGCAGTCATTAAAGTTATTTATTGCTGTCATCATGCATTTCTGTTACCCGTGGCAACTTGGCAGAAAATACATTGCTAGCACAGCTGATGATAGATTCAGTTTCAGATTTTGGATATGACGATCTGAACATCTTAACGGTATTTTTATGCTTATTGACAAACTGTGCTTCTCAAGGCACGCTGTATTTCAAATACAAAAAAAAATAAGTAAAGTATTTATGCATCTTTCACACTGCATGTTAGCAGCGTCTGCCCTTTAATAANGAAAACGTGTTTCATGAATGGAGAAAAGAATGATGAATAAATCAGCCCCGCACATGACTTGTCAGATGCCTTAAAAAAAAAAAATAGCTCTATCTAGTAAGATTAGTATTCAACTTTCATAGTTTTCTGTTTTGGACTTGCTGCTGAGGGATACACTGGGGTCTAAATTTATATCTCCCAATAAACTTCTTTTTCTTCCACCCTGAATATAGGGCGGGGATAGGTTTCTAATTAACAGTATAGCAGTCACAGTGTACACAAAACAATATGGCAAAGCTGTGGTTATGATGTATTTACAGAACATGGTTCTTACATGAGAGTGGAGCTATGAAATGCCTGAGGAAAGCCCAGGTTCAAATGGAATTTGATATTTTCGCCTGCCTTTAGGGCTTTCAGCTTCTCTGAATTTCTTCCTTTTTCAGGCTATGGGCTCTGCCTGGTCAGGGAGATGGGCACACACTGTGCATTGGAAATGGGGAGAGTCTCCACACAGTTAGTCAGCAAAGGGCAGGTCAAATCTGAAATGCAGTTCCATAACCTGACCAAATCATTTGGCTTTTCATGCTGAATGAAAGTGTAATTTATGCTCAAACACCATACTCATCTACTTAGAATAAATACAAATTATTCTGGCTTCTGAGTTTTGACATAGTTTTTGAAGTTTCCTAAAAGTTATTGTGATCAGATGAACTTAATTACGGAGTACTTTATATATACTCATCTGGTAAATGTCATACAACAGACAGTCAAAGGGAAGGTATGCAGGATTTTCGGTCTCCCTTCTCTTGTTATACTCCTTTATGTTGCCACTTGAGCTTTAAGCATGCCTGTCTGAACTGTTTCTCCTGTTAGAAAAAGAACAAGCCCTCTACCTCCTCTTTATCTCCTTTCTGCCCTTCCCAGCCCCCTCCCCCTCAAAAAAAAAAAAGACAAAAAAAGAAAAAAAAGCAAAAAAACCCCCAGAGCAAAACTCAGACTGTTGCCTGTTCAGAAAGGGAATGTCTCCCATTTCACAAAAATAACTACCTGGAGAAATCCCTGGAGCAGGCAGAGCATTGCCCCTCCACTGCTTACTTCCCAATCTCCCTTGGATGGGAAGGATGCAATGTGCATCTCCCCTCTGGCAGTGGCAGTTTTTCTGCCTCTCTCGGTATTGGGGAAAGATGAAGGGGCTGGGCTGGGATGTGTCTGAGAAATCAAACCCTGTTGGAGCAAGGTTGGCTTGCGCCCCACCCTGGGAGCAGGGCCAAGGTCTCCACCTGGGACATGCTGGCCACAGAAGGTGAAGTAACCTCTCCTGAGGCATGTTCAGCTTCTCCTAGGAATGTCTCTTTTATGATGCTGTTCCGACTTTTTCCTTAGACTTTTCACTATGGCTCGGAGCTTCTAAGAACTTAGTATTTAAGCAGATTTTCTTTTTCTTTGCATAGAATGCAGTTCAGTGTGTGTATGTGTTGCTGCTTCAGAGTGGTGGAAAAGTGGCCAAGTGGTTTATTTAGAACTGAGTCAGTGCAATTTCCAGTTGTACTGTATACATTAGCAGTGATAAGGGCATCCTTTAATCTACAGGGTCATCTCTTCCTACTGTAGTAAAATAGTTTTAGCATGTGTAAAGTAAGTTTGAGTAGCTTCATAGAAAGAGGGTCTGACAGTTGAGTAGGAGTGTGTAAATATATAAATATATTTAAAGACACAAGGTTAAGCTTCTTGAGGCACACACCTACAAATACTATCATGTTCATATTTCTTTTCCAAGTGATGTTACACGAGGTATAGCAGTACCATTTTTTCCTCTTACAAATGACTGAGATGTGTACTCTTGTTATTAGTCCAAAGTTTCAGAGTGCATTTATGCCCTACAGGATGTTACATACTGTAATTGGTACTGCACCTTTAGGTAAAAAAAAGCATCATCTGGAATATGCTGAAAAAAATCCATTTCAAAGGAATATTCCAGAAAACAACTGCTAAATTGTTGCAATTTGTAGAAGTGTGAGCACTCAAAGAAAAGGTAATTATTTTCTTGGAAAATTCTGCAACTGGAACAAATGAATATTTTCTCTCTTTTGCTGGCTTTCTCAGAAAGTTGTTTTCAGGTAGCAAGTGTACAATAGTCTTTCTCTTGGCACGTTTTATCAGACTCCTCATTGAAAATCTTGCTTTTTTTTTAATTTAAGAAGCATCTTGACTAAATTGTGCCATCTAGCTAATAAGTAACAAGTGACTAATAAGTCTGCTGTCATGAATTTTATTTACAGTATATGCAGAAATTAAGAGAGAGGGGGAAAACAAATCTGGAGTGAATTTCCATCACCCATAGTGGTTTTTGCTAAGAAAACGGTCTTTCAATGTAAACAACATCTGTATTTTTAATCTTCTTTCTAAATAATAGTTCTGTAAATAACTTGCCCCCAGAGTAGGGCAACAGTTAGATTCCTTAATCTCTTAGTCATCCAGGGCTCTGTGCAGAATGCAGGCTTCTAGCATATTTAAACATACATCTCTCAAACTTTTGATATCTTTCCTCACGGCAGGATTTCAAAAGGTGGATGACTGCAAAATGCACTTTCATTCTCTGTTAGTGCCTTAACATTAGCCTGACTTTAATAGGCTGGGATGATTTCAGCTTATAAATCTTCTACTGGAGGATAAAGTTCAAGTAGATAAAATCAAACAGATGTTGGTGGGAGGATTTCTTCATGACCCATAAAAGTGCTATCATCAAAGCCTAGAATCATTTGTTTTGAATTATTACATTGTTATCAAAAGGACTGTAGCAGTCTGTTTGTTGAGAAATTGGATCTGTTTATCTGAAAACAGAACAAAGATGCCATGTTAAGACATCCCTGGGAAAGTGTGGGTTAGCTGATGGCTGACACGGTAGGGTAGCTGTGAGACATTTTGATTGACAGCTGTCCAAATAACTGCCAGGCCTGGAAGCTTCTGCATATGATTATATTATTGAAAATAGCATCTGATTAAATTTTTAGGTGTTGTTCATTTAAAAAAAAAATATTTCCCTGTGTTTTGAGTAAATGAAGGTTTTTGAAAGCTTTTCTGCTTTCCTTTTTTTTTTTTAACAGAGTGGTAAAGTCAGGTTTACCTTTCAGTAGTAATGTTAAGTCATGACTGAAAAGTGTTGAAGACTTTGCTGAAGTGACATTTCATGCTTTTACCTAAGCTCAAGCATTGTCCTGTTAAATAAGTTGCACCTGCATAAATGAAAAAAATATTTTCTTTTTAGTACTCACTGAAAAGCCTTTACTCTTTTAATCATAATTTATTTTTTAAAAAATTGGCATGTAAGGGAAATACTTACCAGTGTTTAGAATGGATCCAAGGCCAGCACTCAAATTTAAATGGACATCATGTAAAAGAATGAGAAAATAACTTTTAAAATCCTACAGCTACTAAGCTTGCTCTCATGTGTGTGCGCATGCGTATGCACACACAGCACAACTCAAGCATCACAGGCAACACCGGCTCTAAGAGCCTTCCCTTTCCTTCAGAAAACTGCTGACTAGAAACTGAAATGGGCCAGGAGAACATTTTGCCTCATATATGAATACTCTATAGGAGAACTTATATGTTGCCCTGGAACCCTCAGTGGGGAATGAGGTGCAACATCTGCATGAGGCTGCAAAGATGTGATTCATTCCAGGGACACAGCTTCAGTATGCAAATACTGAACTTTGAGATTTTTTTCTTTGATGGATGTTAGAGTTGAGCCTGGAGAGTAAATGCTGTGAACTGCCCCCACATAAAGCCACAAATGTAGAGTTCAGCCCCATCTACCCCAGAGACCACAGAACTGTGCAGATGAGCAGCTGAGTTCTTTTCCTGAGTTTTTTTCCAGTTAGAATATTTACAAGTTTCTCCTATTGTCTAAATAAAAGTCACAGTAACATCTGAAAGAAAGGTATAGATGTGGGTCCTTGCTAAACATTGCTGTTTTCAGATTTTCCTGGACACTTTCATTGGGTGAGTACTTTCATCCAGGCTTCTTGCCAGTGTTTTCATGGTCTTCGTGTTGTGCATGGAGGTTGCAGTGCACCTAGCCTGGTGCAACACTAAGTGTGCCCTGGGCAGGGGTTAGGCCATGAACAGGCATAGGACAAATGTATGCAAAAATCAGGCTTTTCCCAGGGGACTGCCTTCTCAGTTTGCGTGGAGGGTCAAAGGCATGCAAAAAACTTTTTATGAGCCTAATGCTTTTTTGAAGTCAGTTCTTGGCCTTGAGAAGGCAAGCTTTTGGAAATTGCATGGTATGACACCTCTTGGTCCTATTGCAGTAAAATGCCTTGGCTTAGTTTTCTTTTAAAAGACTTTTATCTTATGCATTTGAGTTGTGACAGTGACTGTGGCTCTGTTCACGCTTCAACTGATAAAAACCAGTAACAATGAGTTTGCAGAGATGCTAGTGATCATGTCAGGTGTAGGAAAATACTTTCTTGAGTTCAAAACCTATGTTTAAATCTCCAAATAACACTGAACTTTAATTTGCAAACATTATCAAGATACTTACCTGAGTTTACTGGAGATCATTTTCGTGATAATAGATAATAGTATTTATATGCTGATGGTTTTTTTGTTTGGTTTTTTTTTTTGTTTTTTTGTTTTCTGCTTTTGAGCTTTATTTCGGAATATCTGTCCAACTTTGATCTAGAAGGTTTAATTCTAGAGCTGCAGCTCTGTTTTGAAGGAAACTTGCACACACACCCTGACCTAATTCTGCAGTGGTTTTGCAGGTTGTTCTGTAAAAACTTTGCCAGGCTTCAGAAACAGCTTAGAGCAGGTCAATGGGACAGTCCTGTATGACATGTGGATTTTACTCTAAATGTAGAGAGAAATAGTTCTCCCTTTAGTTTAATATTTTAAAATCCCACTTTTTTTTTCTGCTTTTGGAGACTAAAAAGCTTGCTATGACCAGACATATAAAATATGGAGTCCTCATGGCCCATTTCATTACCACTATGAGTACAAACTCTTCTTTCTAACAGCCACTGAGTCCAAAGGAAGCACTCGGTGTGCTTAGAGGTGTCCCCTTTAAAAATGAGTACATGAAGAGACAAGGTTGGGAGCAGTTCCTGAGGGGAGGGGTAGATAGATGTTGTAGGTGATGAGTGGAGAATCTTGTTGAGATCCAGGATGGACAGAGGACCCTGCAGCAGCCCTTCTAGGGACTTGGTTTGCTGGAGCCAAGAAGGGAGTTGGGAGGAGCCTCTCGAGAGGAATTTGGGGACTGTTTAGGAGCATGTCAAGAAGGTCTTACTTGTGTTGAGGAACTAGCAAGCTAGCCAAGACCTGGACATAAGGGCATTTTGGATGGTAAGTGAGGAAACTGAGGCATGCCTTCGAGGGCATGTCTTTAAGTTTTGAGAACTTTGTAAGTGTTACTCTGACAGTGAGGGAAACTAGTGTTAAATCTGCTCTCCTCAGGGTAACTAGAAAACTGAGGGAAAGCAAGACTCCTTGCCCTGCCATGGGACAGGAGCTCCTTCACAGAAATGAGTCGAGCAATAATGGATTACTGAAGTATATTTTGAAGCTTGCGTGGCCAAAACCAAACTTGTCTTAACTTTAAGATATTTCACATGGTGAAAATATATGCCAGCAGATTATAAAAATCAGTTATTCCAAACTGTATTTTAATGCATTGTTTCCTCAGAGGTACTGAACTTGCTGATGGTGCACATGCTTTTGAGTTGAGTGAACAGCTTTTTAGCAAGGAGAAGATCAGAAAATATTTATAATGCCTAACCTCCTTGTGGTTCATGATGCTTTCCTGCTTGCATTGCCAAGTCCAGTAAATTACTGCAGTTTAGAGAGCCACTTTTTTATAGTTTATGAAAAAACATAACTTTACAGGTTTTGTTGAAAAGTAGTCTTGAAAAAATATTTTCAACCAAGGCAAAAATCACCTCATATTGTGCAAGCAGACCAGGACTCTTGTTATGTTTACTCTGCCCTGTGAGCATAGAGCTTAGTCTTCAAGACTTTGCTCAGTTGAAATGAAGATTCAGACCTCATACCAATTCTGAATGATCAAAGTCATGTGAGACAAATCAAACCAGAAAACAGGCAAAATCTCCTGTTTTTGGTTAATTGGGAATGTAGGGACTGAGTTTAGCCTTTGTTTCCTTAGGAAATCAGTTCCTTTTGGAGACCTATGGTTAGGGAAGCATGGGTTGTTATTTTCACTTGCAGTGTGTCAATGGTGTAAGAGGGTTGAAAAGGAGTCATGCCACTTGACTTTTCTATCCTTGTTCCTAAGTCACTTGTTCCAGTTGTCTTCTGATGTCAAGGTAAGATTAGATAAGTTATTCTGTAGAGAATTCTCCCTGAGAAAGCAGACTTACTCATGATACTTCCAACAGAGTTTAGGGATGACACACAGGGGATCTGACTGTTTTAAAGCCTAAGATAAAAATTAGTTGTTTGGGCACAAGGTGAAGGTGAGGGAAGGAATGCTGCTGAGGAATGTTGTGGCCTGAAGAAGAAAATGCTGGAGGAATAGATGGTTGTAAGCTGCTGAGTTTCATTTATCTAAACAGTCACCCTTACTCATTAAGGATCTCCCACCTCAAACCAAGAGGTGTTATACCTCAAAGGCAATTAAAAAGCCTAGAAGAAAAATAGTGGCACTGTCTTCCTAAACACAGAAGTAGTAGCATGTCTTATAGACAGACACCTTGTGTGGCTATCAAGAGTACATAGTAAAGCTCTAGAACTATCAAGAGCTCTTTCTTTTATAGGGCACCATTCTGTTACCCATGTAAGGAGGCTGGCCAGGGAAAGGCATAACTTATCAAGCAAGAAACTGCAGAAACAGTTCAGAAAACTGTTCTGTTGTGCAGTTTGGCAGACCCGTGTGATGATGCTTATATGAGGAATTAATCTATGTTTACTTTAGAGGGGGAAAAAAGGATGAAATATGCACGATCTCAAAGGAGAAGAATAAAATAGTGTATGTTAATTTTTGTAAGTCCTGCCAAGGTGTGCAAAGTTAATGAACTTACTCATGGAAATGAAGAATGGAACCAGAGCAACCTCTGTGGAAATTTTTCAACTGACTACTGAAAAGCTTGGAGAGAAAATCATTGTAATGAA
>VWZD01006475.1:290-263605 GCA_013396695.1 Sakesphorus luctuosus
GGGGGGGGGGGGGGGTGGAAATAGGTGCTGTGATGTCATTAAACCTCTTTAAACTGTTTTCATTTAAAACTGGAGGTAGAAACATGTAAGTTTCTATAGGCAGTTTTACAGGGCTTATATAACACTTGGGGCTATGTGCAATTTGCTAGGAGTGACAGATGATTGATTTTGTGCTAAGAGAAAGTGGATGGTTGCAGTCGTGCGTACTTGAGTTCAAAAGTCCAGACGTTAGGTATGTTGGGGAAAAAAACATTATGATGAAGAGTTTGTATTTGGAGAATAGAAAATAAAACAGAGGATGTATCTAATTAGTAATGAGTTCCTGGCTGTGCTTTTTTGCCTTTTTTTTAATAATTTCAGTTCTCTGTAAAAGGTACTAAAATAAAAACAATTTATACCTTCTACTGCATCTTGCTATTTCAGTGTTAAGAAGCATCATGTCTCTATTTGTTATAGTCAAGAAGAAAGAAATAGAAAAGATTAATGACCTAGAGTATTTGGTGGTTGGTTGTAGACTTTTGTCAGGTGAGTAGGTGTTTGCAACTTGATACTGAATCAGAGGGAAAACTAGATTTTTTTCAGTTTTTTAAATATTCTAAAATGTGTGTGATTCTTTTTTCTGTTGTACATTTTTTCATTTTAGTTTTCTAAAATCTTTAATTCTTGACGTAGTCAGGTGTCCATTTTTCCCAATTTACTTACTTAATTTCCTTTCTAAGACATACTCCTCAGTAAAGTGAGATGAGGAGTTGGAGGAAAAAATGCTACCCAAGAGAAGCAGATGATTTATGCACTTAACACTTGGAGAAAATTTTTAATTGTTTTGTTGGGGGGAGTTTAAAGTAAAAAATATTGGGATTTCCTGCCTTTTTTTGGAAGTGGGAAAATAATATAGATGTTCTTGCAATTGTGTAGTTGTCTGACCTTATTATTAATCATAAAATTGTCTGTATGTCAGTCTTATTCCATGGAGTGCTGAGAGACAACTTCCCCTCATCACTGGACTCCATATCTGCAGTTTTTCACAGTTTTTGGGGGCCCCATGGAGAAGTTTCTGAGGGAAGTAGATTGCTCTGTGGACAGCTGTTCCTCTACCCAACTCACTCTTTTATTACTTTTTTCCTGATCTGTGAGGCTTAGAGAGAACCAATGGGTTCTCTGTAACATTCAAAAAGTACTGTCTTGGTGTGTTCTGGTCAGAGTGGAGAGTCTTGGGTCTCAGGTCATTCATCTTTTAAAAACAACCTGCAGCTCATTTTTCGCTGTTTCCCTCCTTATTTGCCTGTCTATTGATACTGGCAGATAGCACCACTCTCCATGCTTGGTTCTAGTCCTCCACCTTCCAGAACTACATGATATTTAAGAGCAAAATTGCTGGTTTTGCTAGGGGAGAATTGGCAAGGCTCACTGATGGTTTCAGCTTTGTGTGGCGTTGGCAACAAGGTGGTTTTCTGTGTATATTTTTTCCCTCCCTAAAATAGCAATAAATTATAATAGCTTAATTTTAGTATTAATATTAAAAAATATTTAACTTAATCCATCTTTTCATGTCCTTTTTTCTTAGTCTGGGGTCCACAATGTGACACAGCACTGTGAGTGTTTGGAGATCTTGGCTGATATGGATTATATGAAAGAGGTATAATGAGCTTTGTAGGCATGTGCATTCAATTTAAGGGCTGAATCATACCCAGAAGCCCATGTTGGACTTTTTTTTTTTCCCTCCTTGCCATCTTATCAGCACAGCTTTACTTTTTTGCATTTATGCAGCAGTGCCATTCAGCAGCTTGAGGGAATCTTTAAATAACACCTTTGTTTGGGTTCTTATGCAGGAAAAGTACAGGAAGGAACATTTTTGGAATTGCCTTTGGGGAGCTAGATATAGTCAGTGCTGACCCTGCAAATGTGCAGAGATGAAAATAATGGCTGGATTACAGTTATTCACATTGCAGGAAGGAAGCACAAGATTGCACATTTAAAAAAAAATAGTTCCTCATACATTTTTTTAAAAAAGCTATAAATTCTTTCTTGTATCTTTTTTTGTAATTTTCTCTTAAAAACACCAGCTATACTAATTTGAAAAAACCTCAAGTAAGCAAATAAAAAACAACAAATAAACAGAAAAGAAACAAACCTCAAACATCAAATAACTTTTTCAGTGCTTTATCCCACAACAATCTGTTGTGTTTGGTGTAAGAATGGCAATGAAGAATTGTAGAGCCTGAGTAATGTTGGAGGTTAAACAAGGTAACAGTCCCTTCAATCCTCAGAAATGTATACTTCTCTGTATAGATAGATACAGAGTAAGACCATGTAAGATGCGTTAATAGGAGTTTCTTACCGTGCCATAATTAATCATAATTAATAGCCACTTGGGAATAATCCCGAGTATAAATTAATCCTCTGGGATTTGGATTTGTGTCTTTTGAGTTGGTAATGAAATGAAGCCTACAATGAAATGCCTCGGTGGGAAAAGACGGTGACAGTATTTGGTGCATCTAGTTCAGCAAGTAAGACCTGTGATTCTCTTCCTTTGCATGTTGATGAAATCATCTACAAAATCATGAAGAAACTGCCTAAAGGCAAACTGACTTTGAACGTTATGTGATGGTTCAATTTCTAGCAAGTCTACCAAAAACCAAGGAGTGAAAGAAACTGTAGAGGACTAAAAGCAAATTGAGCAATGGTTTGGAGTACATTGTCATCAAGGGAGAGGCTGCTCTTTGTACTGCAGTGTCACATTGTAAAGGCACAATTGGAGGTCCTAAAAGGGATTATGTCATGGGCTTCTCCATCTCTGATAGCTGACTCCCAGTGGCAGCAAAGGTGGGCAACAAGGGTAACCTTGATGTACTGCATCATGCAAGGTGCTTCCACTGCTGCTTTCCAAAAAATGAGGAAAGGATGAGCTAGAAGCAGTAGTGGCAGGATCTTCCTCAGGCTTGGGGAGGCTCCAGCTTCTCTGATGAGCTTTCACTGTGAAACCAGCTGTTCCCTCATCCTTTGGGAAGGAGGAGCTATTGTTACCCAATATCGTTACCTGCTCTGCAGGCTGTCATCTCTCACCAGAGAACATGCTGAGGTGTGGCTGGACCACGAAGTGCTTCAGAATAACATGATTTGAGATACCTTTGGGTCCTAGAAGTTGGTGGGAGCTGTGGCTTATTGCAAAAAAAGGGCTGAAGGCAGTTAACTGTAAATGTTTTAGCTATCAAGAAGAGAAACAAGTGTAAAAGATAAGGAGGAATGAGAAATTAGAGAGAGTCCTGGAGAACTTGTAAAAACAATGTAAATAATATTGCTTGGTAAGTTTCACAAAAAAACAACCAACTAAAAAACAAACAAACAACAACCCAAAACCAACTTCCCATTTTTAAAAATAAAATTTTGTTTTGTGGAATGCCATGAGATTTAGTTATGTACATATTCAGATCTCTTTGCCCAAGAGGGGAATGCAGAAAGATATACTGAAGTTTACTTGAACAAGTGTTCGATATTTCTAGTTTACTGCAATACTTTTCCATCTTAGTCATTGATGGGGACTTTCTTAATACCCAATCTGATGAATTATAGACAGGTAAGTATAGCTTATTTCACATACTAAGTTGATATGGAAGTGTTTGTTTAAACCAAACATTACTGAGAGTGCATGTAAAAAAGTTGTGAAATGTATTGGAAAAGAATGAATGGTTTGCAAGATTGGAAATTAACTAGTTTTCAAAATGAAACCAGTTCTTGAATTATAAAACTTTTCCTCTTGTACAAGTTACCTACATTTTTATGAGCTGTTTGTTGAATTATGCAGTGCTACTTGATTAATAGAGGAAATTAAAACCAAAACTGTTTAGTAGTGGTTAAGTAATAATATAAAATATGAAAGCAGGGCTCTGAAATCTAGTCCTTTAAACCTCTGTTGTTAAGTGTTAAGATAGTAAAAGTTGCCAGAAGTCCATTTGGACTATATAAGGTGTGAGAAGATTAATTATGAATGAGTAAGCACACTCTGGTTGGCATGAAAATACAGAAGCTAATTTTGCACCAGTCATATTTTAATGCTGCAGTTGCTTGAGTTATTAGCTGTTACTTTCCCATAAGCTCCAGAATCCAACCTTCTTCCTCTGCACTTCCAAAAATACTAAGTTGTGCTTGCAGAAAGGGACACTGTGCAAATGCTTCCCTGTGGGAACTGGGTGTGTGTGCAAGACTTCATGCCTGTTGCTGAAAAATGTACCTTGTTTGAACACAGGTAGCTCATCTTCTGACTTTTATCCTCAATCCATTGAAAACAAAGGTTTCCAGATTACGTAATTCAGAGGGCTGGAAAGTAAACAAAACTCCCAGTGTACTCTAGATCATTTTTGTACACCAAGTTTTCTGTAAAGCTGGCACTCCTCCAGCTTTTTTTGCTGAGGAGTCCTGGTATGTATGATTTTTACGGAGAAACTGTTTCCGAGAACAGACTTGAGCTGCGCTGAACTGGATGGCTCTATGCAGAACCAGTGGCTTGGGCATATGGAGTACACAGTGGAATCTGAGTAATAAATACATCTGGCCCTACATTGCAGCTGTCCTTTTCTGTTGTAGCCATAAAGCAGGTTGGGTACAAGCTCGCACAGGGAAAGACCTGATGCCTTTTCTAATTGGGAAAAAAATAAAATATTTTGGCTTCACAGTTTTGTAATTTCTCCTTTAGAAGAAATATCAGTAGTTGGACATACAAATAGATGTATCTCAATAATACCTATCTGACCACTTGTAGTTTTGACAGGAGAAACTAATTCAATTGATGTCTGAAATGCTGTTAAAGCCCACAAAAGATATTATTTTCAGGGCATAATTACATACCTGCCTTGTTTTCCTGCATTAACAGTGTAAGTTAAGTTTCTAAAGGTTGCCAGTGACATGAATTATTGTGGAGCTGAGAGTCTGTGCAGTAACAGTATATATTAAAAAAAAATATGCAATTTCCAAGAAGTGAAAACTGAGTGCCTTTGACTCATATGGAAATGTCATGAGTTTATCGGTCCCTTGAAACAAGGAAACTTAAGTGGCTTTGCTTTTTTAAAAAATAAAAATCATTCAAAATATGGAAGTTGTACATGTACATGTATTGTGTAGCGACGAAGCCTTCCAGATGAAGTCTTAATCCACTTGAACTTCTCAGACCAGTGATGTGAGAACATGCTTTCCTCTAAAATTTATTGAATTGGATATTTGGGGAGGGGATGGGCAGCTGGCAGATTGGGCCAGAGGTGGGGGACTTGAAACCAAATAGCGTGTTTCTATTGAATGACTTGAATATGGCTTAGTGCATCTCTACAAGGTCATATTTGAGTCAGTGAAACTATATGATAGCACAAGTTGGCCATCGTGATTATTCTAACAGGATTAATGTTGTAGCTCTGAATTCAAAGGGCTTTGCAGCTGCCCATGTGTGCCTTGTACATAGCACTTGGTAGGCAGGTCTAGTGATGGGGAAAGACAATGCTATTTAATACATTTTTCCCCTGTGAATTTACTTGATTCTACAATCTGTTAATAAAATTAAAAAGAGTATTTTCAAGCTAATTGTCATTAAATCTTTCAAATTTCAGAGAAGAGGCTCCGAGTCTTTAGCAGATGGTTGGAAATGAAGTGCACATTGGGAGGAACAGAAGCTCTGCCAAATCTGGACCTTGAACAGAACTAGACAAATAAACAGAAGTGAGACACAGCAGGGATGGTTTGGAATAGGCTTTATTATGGCCAGAAAGCTTCAGGCTGTGAATGACCTAATCAACCTAAGCTCCAGACATATACCTAAATTAGCTTCAACTCTACAATCCTCATGGCACTCTATTTTTCTTCATTCAAATACCATACTAGCAAATCTGAGTTCTTTTAAAAGTAGAAGGTTATAACTCTTCTTGCTTGTCCTCTCATCTTCGTATTTGTCCTATTCAATTCTCCTAGTCCCTGTATTCTCAGTTTTCTCCTTTAGTTCCCCCATTGTTTCCCCTGACTCAATGCTGGCACTTTTCATGCATTTTTTGAGTTTCAAATGACTTGTTCTTATGGTTCTGTGGGAACAAGGAAGAAGTAATGGGAGCAAAAGCTGCTCAGTGTTGAGGGGCTCTGAAAGGCCATTCAATTCCCACTTATCCCAAAGAATTTCTGTGTGACTTGTCTCCTGCCTCATTTCCATGTTTGCAATGTGGGAATGAAGTAACATGCCCTGCCAGAGAAAGGGAAAGCATGCCTAATGTTACATGAAACACCATTCCAAAGTGGTCTCTTGCTGTATGCGTTTGCTGCCCTGCATGGTCCCTGCTGCACTTAGGACTGCTGTATAGAACTTGAATAGCAAACAAGCTTGGACTTGTTTCTGTTCATTTCACTAGACTTGGCTTGATTTCATGTGTGCAGCCCACAGACATTGCTGTGCATAGCCCTGGTAGGACAGATCTGCAGAGTGTGTCTGTGAATGTCACATGGATGTGTACTTGTTCTGAAAACACTTTTCCAGACAAGAAACTAAAATAAACTAATACGACTCTGATTGCTTTTAAGCATTAGCCAGGGCAATGGCAAAATGCTAGAGCATCCTCCAGTTAATAGCTAAATAAGGGCTATATAGGATCATGTTGGTCTCCAATATTTAAAGAATGGTTCAGCATGAAATTCAAATGGCAACAGCTTGTCTGTCACTGTGTTTTGTGAATTTGATCAGCAAATTGGCCTAGCTTTATTTAAAAAATAATGTTTATCTAATTCATTTATCTATAGTTATTATGTATTAATATATAAGATACTACATATACTGTATAAAACTTTATGACTTGATACTTTTTATTCATGAAAGATAAGTCTTGTGGCCTTTGAATAAGCCTCTGCTTTATACCAATGAATGCTTTATACCAATAGAACTTTAAAAGTCTTTTTTTAAAAAGTAGATTACTTTTCAGATGGAAAGAGACTGTTTAGAGGTTTTGATGTGGCTACATAAGTAGTCACTTGAATTTATAAGAAGTCATTGCTCTGAATTTCAAGGGGACATGAATTAATCTGCTGTACTAGGTGCTGCCTTGTGTTGCCTGAGGTGATACTCCTCAATTCTGTGCCATAATCACAGTCTTAACGTGAATTCTGTGGTTCACACAGAGGTATGCAGGGGATCGTCTAATTTCCCTTTGTCATTTCAGTTTCAAATGAACATAGTTGGAATGATTTACCGGAATTCTAATTCCCTTAACAATTAGTAGGCCCGCTTGAGCCCAGTGGGTTTTATTCAGAGCCCATTGAAGCTAATGGAGGGGAAAAAAAATTCCCTTTGACCTCATTTGGCATTGGCTCAAACTCTCTTTGCTGCTGAAGCTGATGGCTTCATCAAAATCCACTTAACCTTCGAGGGATGAGTGTGGCAGGGACTGCTCAGGTCATTCTGGAGCTTCATGGTTTTGCTGGGAGGGGCTTTAACACTTTCCCTCGTTATTCCCTTTATTACTAGTCTAGGTGAAAGGAGCAATTTGAAAAAGTAGCAGAAGCCAGTGTGGTGTGTTATATGGTCCAGTGTGATGTCTTATGTGGTCTCTAATCATGTGGTCCAACCTCAGCCTCGTTTGGGTAGCACAGGCTTCATACAGTTAATACTGAGTGTAACAGAGAATATGCCTTGGAATTAACTTTCTGACATGTTTCTTTTCCTTTTTTCACAATTTTGAAATATCCTGAGGTTAAAAAAACAAATTGTGCCCCTCCCCAGCCTGTTATTTAATATTACCCCTGAATCTTTCCATGTTTTCGATGTCTTTCCAATGAACAAACCTACCCAAATAAACACCTAAGTATAAGCATCTACATAGCATGCTGATTTGAAACTGATTTCTATTTCAAGAAAATAGAAAACAAATAGGAATAATACAGATGAATAGAAAATGACCTGCCTCCTTAACCCTTCCCCAGAGACACGTGACAATTTCCATGTAATCATCTCTTTAATCTAATGCTCGGCATTATCATGTAAGCACTAATTTTGAAATGTTATTATCATATTAAAGCTTTTTTGTGTCCTGGAAAATTAATTTATCTGAAGCTCTCATCTTAGGACACAGAATGCAGCTTTTCATAGAGACTACAGCCCATCAGGACACCTGAAGCTCATCAGGAGGATCTTTGTTATTCCTGAATGTCATGTTCTCTTGTATGATAGGATAGATTTAATGAATCTACAAACTCAACCTTGCTTTGCTGCCCCTAAGGGTTAGGGAAGAGCTTTACTATCACAAACATGAGTGCAAGGATGGTCTTGGACAAACTGCTGTAGGGAACCCTCCTTGAGCAGGGGGATTGGACAAAATGGTCTCTGGGGGTCTCTTCCAACCTCAACCATTCTTTGATTCTGAGCTTTGTGGGTTACTCTGTTCACTGAGAAGAAAAGGAGTAGGGTTGTTGAGCCCTCCAGGGCAAAATTGAAGGGACAGATCTCTGTCACCTTTTCATTGCACTGATGTACTGAGATGGGATGCTGCAAATAGCTGCTTGTGGGATAACTGGGCTTTGCATTTCTTGGATTGGAGGCATTGGACATGGATCTTCTGAAAGTATATTCCTGGTCCCTTTGATTAGTGCTCCACCACTGAGAGGTGTGCTTTCAAAGCAATGTGCAGGGCTTTGGAATGTGGCACCATTAAATGTTAAGGTGAATTTTCAAATAAGAAGCCTCAAGGCTACAGGTAACTCTTTGATCTTTAAAAAGCTTGCCTTATAGAGGAGTGAGTTTGAATGTATACTTATATCTGCAAATACTTGCAGGTAATTAGATTTTAGTTTCAAGGCTGCAGGATTTTGCAGAAATTATTCAGATTTCAAAAGGCTCAAAATAAACATCAGTTCCTATTTATCTCAAGGGATTGAGAGGGGCATAAAACAAACCTTTAATGGCTTGAGCCATGCTTTATTAATTGCTTTGTTGAAGAGATAAAACCTGTGGGAGTTTGTGTATTAAAATGGGATGTGAACCAGCAGAAATCTAAGCAGCATCTGAATTTTATTTAAAAAGAGTAAGAAAATACACAGCTGGGCTTTCATCTGTGTTTAAAACATTATTACCTGTCATATATACAGTTTCTTTGTTTTTAAGGAAGCAAGTCTGGATTGAACCATAATTATACATGAAAGCATTTGAGCTTGTCATTCAGTATTGAAGGAGTTGGATCTGTCTAAACAAAGTGACATGCAATTAGAGTGTGTGGGTGAGTTGTCTGTTTGTCATATCTGAAAATAAAATTATCAAATTATTACCCAAATTGTTCCACATCTGCCAATTGTATCTACAAAGCCTTCTTATGGAAACTTTGCAAAGATGGCTTAGGACTGTATAATGTTTATGACAGGGGACAATGGAACACAGGAGTTTCGTTGTATGTTTGATTTTTTTTCTCTCTTCAATTGAGACTTTTTTAATTTTTTATATGCAGAGTTCCTCACTAGGAGGATTATTGATGGAAAGTAAACATTTTTCCTTGTTGGGTTAAAAATGGCCTATTTAGACAAAATAAAAGGTATCTGACTGCTAGAGTTCTGCTGGTGTTTAAAATGATACATTAATCAATCCTTTAAATCAAAACTGTTACCTTGTTGAATTTTCCCCTTTTGGTTTTTTAGTTGCTTGAATTTTCACTGTGTTTTTTTAATATGAAGAATGCCAGGTTTTGTTTAATCCCATGTGAAAGACATACTGCACAGCAATCCTTAGTGTATTGTATATCTGTTATTTATTAATTCTGTTATTAATATATGTGAGCTTGTTGCAGACCAAGTTTTGCGTAAGTCTAGTGTGAACAGTTCTGCTTGTTCTGGTTATGTTCTTTTCCCTTCTTTTTCTATTGCCCTGTTTTCACATAGGTTATGGGAGTATTTTCTTCCAGCTCCAGTTCTCTGGTGCTCTGTGTTAAATCCAGGAGAGCTTCTGTCTCTGAAAATGATGCAGAAAACACTAGATGGGTTCAAATTATCACAATAATTAGCAGATATGTTTGTAACAAGTCTATGCCTTTACATGTTAAACTGCTAGTTGATGAGAAGTGAGTCACTAACCAGGTATGACAAGTATGGCCTTGACACCGTCACTCTAGCTGTCTTCTCAGATTGCCATTAAGGAAGAAAATCGCATTCTTTGGGATTGTCAAAAGCATTCCAGGTTTCATAAACGTTTTTCTGGATACTGATTGAAAAGCAGCATCATTGTTGACAAAGGGAACATGTATTCTTAGTCTGTTAATAATAGATAATATAAATAGTATCCATTTTAATGGATCTATTTGGGCAATCTGTTCTCTAAAGTGTCTTTGCTGAATGAGGATACTGTTTCTGCACTGATAGTCCCTGTGGGTCCTGAGCAGCTTTATGTTTTCATCCACACTCCTCAGCTTGTCCTGTATACCATCAAGCAGTTGCATAGCTCTAACCCTTGCTTGCTACAAGAGTGAGAAACAACTCTTTCTTAGACTGTTGCTGTCTTGACCAGTGAGGGCAGGAAGTAACACATTTGAAAAACTGAGCTCAGCAAGACTCAAGTCCTGAATTGGCCTGTAACGGAACTGGTGATTGAAAAACACTTGTACCTGTTCTGTATCTGGACCACGAACTCAGTTTTCCTAACAGCTCTAGGGTTATGTTTGAGGTTGATGGAAAGGATATCATTGGGAAAGATGCTGCTGCCATCGTCCTCATGGTGTGCTCAGTCTTCTGACTGCTTGCTGGGGAGTCCTGTATCCTTCCATTTGTGAGCATCTTCTAGTACATCTTGCGTAGTGTCAGTGGATGATGGAAATTTTGCAGAGCATTAGGAAATACCTTCCACTTAAAAGAAAATTCAGTGACAGAGATACTGAAGTGGGTCTGAGTCATTGGCCAGAACTATGGTGATTTAAAGGCTGAGGACTGTGGTTGTACAGTGCCATGAATCTTGATCAAAGCCTGGGATTAGAGCCTAAAGTTGCATAAATTTGTAACAAAGACTAATAGCAACAGGGTCTCAGTTCTGATTCCCAAAATAATCACAATTAGTTAGAAAAATTTGTTTATAAACTATCTTGCTTGTTTGCTGTCATGTTAGATCTAAGAGATCTGTAGGTTTCTTTTTTCCTATGGCTCTAAAAATGCCACTGTGGCTGATGAAGAGGGAACACGCTGCCCTAAGAAATGCCTGAAAGAAAATTTTCATCTTTAAACTGACATCAAACTGCATTCACCTTGCTTTAGAATGGGAATTTTCAACTTTTTTCAATCCAGTCCCTTATCTAAACCATTAAATTGCACAGAAGAGTCTTAAAAATTGGTGTTTTGGGGCTAAATAAGGCATTTTTGTTGGAGGTTATTGAGACATGAAATGATTACTTATCATCCCTTGAAATGACATTACATTTAAATGCAATGGTACATGGGCACTTATTGCTACCTTCATCTCTGTTAATCCTTGCTCACAGCCTGCAAATTGAACATTCTTTCAGCCTTATGGGATGCACTGAAATTCTCAAGAGTTATAATTGCTTTTCAGTATGCCATCCTGCAAGTTACACAATTTGAAGAGGCTTTCTTCCAAACAGAAAACATTTAGTGAACCCCTCCAAACAGAAAACATTTAGTGAACCCCATGCTGTGTATTATTTCCCTTTTAATCAGTTTTAACCTTGAGTTCACCAAAGATTCAAAGGAAAAATAAAAAATGAATTCATTTGATCGTGATTGATTTGAAAATTCAGGAGGACAACCTATTCGTTAGTGATGGCTTTTAAGTTGTGCATTGTTACCTGGGCATGCCTGTGAAATTCATCAGCATTCCACACCTCTCTGGCTACCTCTGTTGTTTGCTTAGAGATAGCAGCTGTAAATTTAGATGGGCACATTATAAACTTACCAAAGATATGCCATTGTCTGAAAGTCTTTGCAAGGTCTGTCTGTATAAATGAACCCCTTTCCACAGAGGTCCATAGGAACCAGAGCAGAAAAATCCTTTTTTTGTTAAGGAGAAAACAGTGGCCTAATCAAGTTTCCCCACATGATGGATGTTGCTCAACAACAATGGCTGGATTAAAAAGAGAGGGACTGGGGATGGGGCATTTCACTGATGCAGATGCTCATGGGTCTTGCTCCAAGGTGGGGGCAAACTGTATCAATTCAAAGAAATTGGGACTATGTGAACCATAGTGGTGGGAAAGCAGGAGACAAGAACTTAAAAAGGGCTGACTCTGACCCTTAACTTTCCTTTTTACATTCGTACCTGAATTAGTGAAAAAAAAATTGAGGTCAAGTGTGAATCCCCAAAAGGAAGCTTATTGTTTTTGTTCTTTAAAGTATCTCTGTTAACACTGATCACCTCCACAAAGGCAGAGTAAGGTATTAGGAGTCTTCACTTACAGGTCTGATATGTGTCCATGGTCACAGGTGTGATGATGATGATAAGCAGTTGGTGTTGAGATGCTCCACTGAAGTTTGCAGCAGTGCTGCTCCAAGCATACCGAATTTGAAGGATGCTCAAGGTGTGGGGAATAGCATAGCTGTCCATCTGTATGAAAGACTCATCCAGTTTGGAGAAGTAGGATGGTAGGTAGTAGGGATCTGGTTTAGGGTAGGAAGGCCGTGCAGAGAGAACTGGACAGGCTAGATCAAGGGTCTGAGGACAGTTGTATGAGGTTCAACAAGGCCCAGTGCCAGGTCATGCATTTGGGTCACAACAACCCCATGCAGAGCTACAGGCTTGGTACTGAACCTGAAAACTGGCCCAGTGGCAAAGGACCTGGGGGTGCTGGTTGACAGGAGGCTGAACCTGAGCCAGTGTGTGCTCAGGTGGCAAAGAAGGCCAATGACATCCTGGCCAATGGCATCAGAAATAGCATGGCCAGCAGGACTAGGGCAGTGACTTTCACCTCAAATCTGTGTTCAGTTTTGGACCCCTCAGTATAAGAAGGACATTGAGGTGCTGGAACATGTCCAGAGAAGGGTACTGAAGCTGAGCTAGGGCCTAGAGAGTGAATCATGTGAGTGGCTGAGGGAACTGAGGGTGTTTACCCTGGAACAAAGGAGGCTCAGTGGGACCTTATTGCTCTCTCCAACTACCTGAAAGGAGGTTGTAGCCAGGTGGGGGTTGGCCTCTTCTTCCCTATAACAAGTGACAGGAAAAGAGAAAATGGCCTCAAGCTGTGCCAGGGGAGGTTCAGACTGGGCATCAGGAGGAATTCCTTCACTGATGAGGATGGTTAAACATTGGAACGGGCTGCCCAGATAAGTGGTAGAGTCACCATCCCTGGAAGTGTTCAAGAAATGATTGGACATGGCACTTATTGCTATGGTTTATTTGATGTGGTGGTGGTTGGTCAAAGATTGGACTCGATGCTTTTGAAGGTCTTTTACAGCCTCAGTGATTCAATTATTCTATTCTGTGATTTGAAGTAGTCAAACTGTGTTTCTGCCTCATTCACCTAAATATTAGGAGGCAGAAGATGTAATAGCTCTACTTAGATTGTTGAAACTATTCTTTTTCCTAATTGAGCTAGAAAATGTATTATTTTTTCACCAGTTGGGTTAGTTACCTGAGATGGTCTGCTCCCCTCGCCTGCAAATAAAGCACTTGTGTTTCCCAAACTGGTTTTCGTGTTCTAGTCAACATGATAACCTAGTGCTGCTGCTGTTGTGCAGAAAGCTTTTCTTTATTTCTCTCCTGCTTGGTGTTTTTAGTATAAACTTGATTCTCAGTGAAACAGGTATTTACATAGCATTTAAAAAATTGTATTTATGCCACTTGGAAAAATTGCTTCACCAATGAATTCCTGGACAATCTTAACACTGAGTAACATCAGCAGAAAATCTGCTGTTCCTCCTCTGCATTTTAATTTTCTGTTGGTAAATGCCTACAGAACTCAATCCAACTGGCTCTGATGATTTCTGTGTTTTAATTCTAATAATGATCCTGGCAGCCTTACTGATGGGCGCACATACATTAGGGGTTTTTTTGCCTGCAAATTCAGTGTGTTTTTTTTTATTGTATTACCATATTTTAGGGCAAATACCATTCCATTTTTTGTAATCCATGGTTTAATTGATAGAGCTTGGATCTCCTTCAGTGATGACCTCTAGTGAACAGAGCATGCTTGTGGCAAAGTCTGATGCTTTTTGAAAGGCATCAAGTTTGTGTTTTAGTGTGCACTGCTAGAACTTCTGAAATATTAAAAGACAGTAGATCTTTGGAATATATCAACTTCCAAACTTGGTTTGAAACGACTGAGTAACAGGTCTCATGTAGGCCAGGATACAAAGGATGCTTGTGATGATGTGATGCTGTGTGCCATAGAAAAAATTGTAGAAAAGGCCATAGAAAAGTTTTTAATTTATTTTCATAACATAACAAAAACTGCCCTGTGCTGACAAAATCTCTTGCCTGTACAGAAGAGTAATCTCTGGATACCTTTCCCTGCTATGATATGGAGGGATTTATATTGTATGTTCCCTAAAGTTACATGTCAAAGGGGCAAACTTCAGGTATAAAACCTGTTCCATTCACTGGGTCAGCTTTGTAGCTAGATGCTCTCCGATTGAAGACCAAAGTACTTTTATATTAACAGTATCTCAGAAATGTTGAAGGGAGAGCCAAAACAGACACAAGAAGCATTATATTCTGAGAAAAAAAAAGTAGTAAGAACCCCTGACAACTGCTGTTACAACTGCTGAGAATAAATTGCAGCTTTGAACAATGATACGCTTCTGTAGGTTGTGCATTGGAATATAAATGTTGAAAGGCTGAGTCAGCACATCCTTTTGTTGTGGTCCTTTTTTCCTTTTCATATAGAGTGATTTCAGTAATTGTTGAGATATCAGACTATCCTCGTATTCAGTGGATTTCTGTAATGGATTTGCTGTTCATTGGCAACATCTCATTCCTCTCTTACAAAGGTATGTGATATAACAAAAAGCATATAGTATAAGATAAAGTGATAGGTACAATGATTTTGTAGCTGTAGACATTATGGCTCACCCAAATGGCCTGGACTGTGACAGAAATGGAATCTGAGAACATTTGCTCCTTAAACCTCATACCATTTTTCTTTAATTTTTGTTTGTAGTTGCTTTAGTCTGATGTTCTTTCACCCTCTGAAAACAAGAATTGCTTCTGCATATTTTACTGGAGCTGCATTGATGATTATTTGAAATTCACATTTTGAACCCAAGTGTCTTGTGGCTCAAATTCTACTCCTACTTTATTATTATGAGTAGGAGTTATATGACAGACATGCTTGTTTCGGTATAAAAATAAGACCCACTATTGAATCAGTTTTATGAGATCCCCTTGAGTTATTCAAAATTAGACTTGACCACTTTTTGTGAGACCAGGTTATATGTGCACACTGTATCATAAAAGGCACTCTAAGTGCACTGATTGAATAATACTTTTATGCCTTTACAAGCTTATGAAAGAATACTTATGTAATTTACAGCCACCTAGGAATGGTTCATAATTAGCTAACTATTGATATTTATTTGCAGTATAGCAAGAAAAGAGAAAGGAATGTTGTTTTGTTAAGTACTTTCTCTAGTGTCTTATATCTTGAAAAATATGCCATGCCTTTCAGCTAACAGATGGAGTTCACATCTGTGCATGTACGTGTAGCCAGTCTCTAGGGGGAAAAAAAAGGAAAAAGAAGGAATTCAATTTTAGAGAAAAACAGGGGGATTGTTTGGTTGGTTTTTGTTGTTGTTTTTCTCTTCATATTTTCAGGAATCATTTACTGAGATGCTAAGATATTCATGGTAGTAAAAATGGTAGTAGAATCGAGTACTAGATGGTAGTCCTGGTAACATTTTTTTGTAGGAACTGTTGATACAGAAATAATCTCTCAATCTCTTCCAAATATGTAGCCATACTCCATGTTACTGCATTTTTTGTGCATTTTTTTAAACTCTCACAGAAGCTCCTCCTTCTCCCATACACATATACCTCATTGGACTATAATGGTGGAGGTTAATTTCCACTGTAAATCCAGGTATGTATTTCTTGTCTTCTCAAATGAGAATTGTAGCTGCAGAAAGCAGGAGAAAAACAGATGAAGTGAAAAGCATCAGTTGTCACTCCTGAGGACTGTTAGAGGCGTGGTACAAAATGCACGGTTTACGTCTTTAAAACAAAGTGTGCCATTAAGTGGGTAATGCTAAGAGGAATTTTATCTAGCCTATAAATACCAGTGAATCTTCAAATCCCAGTACAGAGACAATTTACAATTGCAATCAAAATGATGCACACAATTTAACTTCAGTACCATCTGTAACTCTGCTGGTATTTTAATAATGAATAAAATTATATTTTGGCAACAAAAGTCTTGCGTAAATAAAATACCTTTGAGTTCCAAGTGAGACGTCTAAGAATTAGCTACAAGGCCTGTGGTTTACCCGGAAGTGTCCTTCATATTTACTATAAAATGGATATGTGTGTATTTAGATAGTTATCAGTGGCAAAAGGTCTGTGTGATTCTGTGAAGCCCAGGGTAAATCACCTTTGAAGCTCAGGGATCATGGTTCAGGCAGAGGCTTGCCCAGCTGGTCACAAGCACTCCTGCCCTCACTGCACCACTTGCGTCTGGTTAGCAGAGATGCATGAGCAGTATCATGCCAGGCCCTGTGTACTGGAAGAAGAACGCCTACAGGAAGCAGTTACTTTCCCTTAAAAAGTGTTTTATTACCAGAGGATTGTGCAGGAGGCATATCACTTACCCTCTTCTGAATCTGACTTTTGGACTCCATCGTGAGACCTAATCACACCAGTCTCTGGTTTATAAATTTCTCTTCTTTTCCATGTTCTTCAGTTTGTGTATTTTGTGGAGAGGAGGTAGTTTTGGCTCTGTTAATAGTTTGTGTGCTATGTCCTGTTGCCTACCCTTCCTTCAGTTGCATTACTGGGTGATTCTAGTCCCATGTTCCTAATCTTGGTACTGTTGCCATGGCATTTTTATTTATTTTGTGATGCTTATGATCACTAATAGAGCAGCTGCAGCATAGACCTGCATCTTACTGAGGCTTGTCAGATACTTTCCTTTGAGGGTGATATGAGATTTCTGGTGCAGGTATGAGTATGATAAGTAATTACTTATTATAATGATAGGAAATCTTGACTAAAAATATACTTCCACATAAAAATAATGCAAACTTCACAGCCAAATATTTTCTGCGCATTTGTGTTGGTTAGGGTATAGCATGATGTTAGGCAGTTAAAATCTGATGTGTGGGAAATCTGTTGAGTCCAGGGATTGGTGATCTTTCACTGATTGTGTCCTCTTCATCAAAGCTTTTGTTAAGAAAATGCTAGTGACCTTTCTGAATGGCCTTCACAAGTGGAAATCAATGTGTTTGGTTCCACTGACTCTTGAAGTGGACCAAGGAAATAAGAGCAGGACAGGTTTGTTAACACATGTCAGTTGTGGCTGGTAACAAACCTGCCCTGTGTTCCAGGGATTGATTGCCTTCGAAGGACATGCTGTAAGAAACATTGAAGTGACCGTGATGTGTTTCTGGGGTTTGTGGTTTTCTAAATATCTTCAGTGTCCACTAATCAGAAATCTTCTAAATTTATACTGATTGCTGCAAGTAAATGCTATCTCAGCCTTGAAGAACGTTATAAACTGGATCATGCCATGCCTACCAACACCAGTGTAAAACATGTACTGGCAGAACTAGTAAAGTTGGTCTCAATCTCTGATTTCTATGAGGACTCAGTTTTGGTTGTATATTAACTGTGTTTCAGAAACCTGCTGTTCTTCAGGAGCATTTCAAATCCTGTCTCTCTAGGACTTGTGTACATTTATCTCAGTTATTTTTTTGTACTTGTCAAGGATGTCAAAGGCCTTCACAAAATACAGAGCTTATTCAGATATTTGGGCAAAAGGGCTTTTCTAAAGTTCTGTTTTGTGTACTATTAGCTAAAGCTGGTATTATCTGGCATGTTTTGTAGGAGCCTAAGAGTTAGTGCCTAAATCTCACTTGGATGTTTTTGAACTGATAAGATTTATATTTGTCAGAAACAATTTCTTTTAAATTAAAATACACAGGGAGAGAGGAAGAAAAGGTTTCCTTGTTTTAATTTGGAGGGCAA
The DNA here is from genome assembly GCA_013396695.1 of Sakesphorus luctuosus. Taxonomy (NCBI): domain Eukaryota; kingdom Metazoa; phylum Chordata; class Aves; order Passeriformes; family Thamnophilidae; genus Sakesphorus; species Sakesphorus luctuosus. The sequence goes on from VWZD01006475.1 coordinate 18,400, forward strand.
TTAAAACTACAAGAAAGGAATCAAAACCAATCAATAAAACAACTTTGTAATAGGCTGATGAATTTCTCTTTTGTTTTTTTGTTAATTTTATTCTTATTTTCTAGAAATCACTAATCAATAAAAATCAGAAAAAATCAACTTAATACAGGTAAATATTTTTCTTCATTTCAGAAGCAACATTGCTTATGAAACTCCTAGTAATACACTTGACACTATAAGTGCTGTACATAATTGCTTTTTTCTCAGTCAATCAACATATTCAAGGTCAGCTACCTTTTCTTGAATGCAAGTCAACATCTGTATTGTGTTTGCATGAAGATGATGGCTTATAGATGCAATTAGACCCTCTTTTTCAGTATTTCTTTGCTAATTATCTTGTCAGCAAGGAAACATATGACAAAGCAACTGGCTAGTAGATGCTCTTTTATGAACATCTTGATGTTCTAAATGGTTCTGTAGTGTAGAATTTTTCATTGTTAAAACCAGTGTTTTTAACAGACATATAATGCAGTGGACTCAAAGAAGCAAAGTTCCTGTTCTGACAGGCAAACTTCCAAAGCAAAAAGAACTACAAGTCAGGAACTGTAATTGTGGGAACACCTGCAATAGTATTTTTTTTCTGTCACACTAAGTGAGGGAGATGAACTCTCCTGAAATGTGCGTGCTGGAATTATATGGTGGGAATCAGGATACCTTGACTTTGCTTTTGGTTTTACCATGGGTCTTCTCTGATCTGGCATAAGCACAGAATGTTTCATGTCTGTCTTGTCTGCACCCATCATGAAAGGAAATATGACAGTAACAACCTTTCTGGGAGAGTTTTCTAATCCTGGGAGATGTGTGTTGGGTGGTTTGTTTGTTTTTCAACTCCATTCTTATGGAATCAAAGCCAATGAGATGGTCCTCACTGAATGTGCACATTCCACCTTTTTGAACTCTGTACCCTATTTCAGCTATGTTTTACAAAGGGGTGTCAATCTTAAATCTGGGAAGTTTGTACATGTAGGATCTTTGACAAGGGATGCATCAGAGCTATTTGGCATATGATCTGGGTTGTTGTGCATGTGCGAGTTGACTGATGCATTCCAAGGACTTGACTGTATTGTATTTTGAAATTTCATTTGGCATGTAAAAACTGTGCTATGTCCTGCATTGTAGGTCTGTGCATGTAGAGCCATCAGTGCAACCTCTGGTGTTGCAACATAAGTTTTGACTGAGGGAAGGGCAGAAGAGTGACCTTGCATCTTGTCAGAGTATCCATGCAAAAATAACTTTCACTTGGAGGAAATTCCCGCATGCTTTCCGAGTCAGTCAATCATTACTCTCTTATCTGTTGGAAGTTGGACTGGATTAGTCCTGGCGCTCTCAGAACTATCATCAAATTTTTAATGCTGTCCTAAATCCTGAAGCCTTAAACTTACTTTTTTTACAGTTAGATATTAATTCAGGGAAGATTCCCCCTGCCCCCCTTTCTTTTATAGAAGAAAACAAAATTAGGATGGCTGAATGTGATGTGAAGATGACATTGTAGTGTTATAGCAGCAGAGATCCAAGTATGTGTGTATAAAGACAGAAGCAGAGGATGAGGAAATGTAGACAAAGCATCTGGTAGCTAGAACTAAGTGTCACTTTTCAGGCTGGAGCCTCCAGAGATCCAAATGTGTTGCTCTGAAATGGTTTACTCTTGTTGCAATACTGAGATGCTTAGTTTTTCGTTGGCATCCAATTCTACCTTTGGGCAACAGTGAGAACCCAGATATTGTTACTGTGCCTCTTGCCATGGATGACTGTGGAACAGTCTGATGTATTGAGTTCTCTTGTGGTCCAGAAGCAACCACAGGGAACTGAAGAGAGCCAGCAGTCTAAACACTATTTAAACTGAAATCTCTTCATTCAGTTATTTACACCTTAATACTTTGTTTCCGAATAGTTGTGTAGACCTGTTGCTAAGATTTCGAACCTCCTTTTGAGACATTCCAAACCTCTCTACTGGTATTTAGAGAATGCAGAAGTTTGGGCGTACTCACCATTTGAGATCTTTGTTTAAGTATCTCTTCAGGTTGCAAGTGACAGTGAATTTAAGACCCTGGTTTTAATTTAAATTTTTTTTTTTTTAAAGTCAATATAAAATAGTTATAGCCTGATCTTACTGTGTACCAGGAGCCTGGCACTCCCCAGACATTTCTGCATTGCCATCAGTTCTCTTTGAGATTCAAAAGGTGCAAGTCACAGAGAATCTTCTCAGGACCATGGTAACTTCTTTAGTTGTCTAATTATCCTCATGACTATGTCAGTGGCACACTTGTCCCTAGTTTGTCTAACTTGAAGGTCTCATTAGGCCTTTGCTCTTGGAAATCAAAGAGATGGAAAGGGTTCCGTACAGAAGTTTGCTTTTTGATATCCATCATTCAATACACTGATCTGAATTATATTGATTATACTGATTTTCTTTAATATAGAGCTGGATTTTGAATACAGAAATATCTGGGTCATTTTAGAGAGTCATTGTAGTAAAAAAGATGAGAAATAGTGTAATCTGGCTCATTATGGAAAAAGCATCACTGAGTTTAGGAATATTCTAAATTTGTTGGCGTAACTATAAAACAAGTTTTGCTTTTATTCAGTGTCTTTTGTAGCCTGAAATATCACAAATGTATTATTTCTCTTCCCTTCCCCCCAGCCCCCATACCCAATACTTGCAAATTGCATATTTACTCTCTGAGTGTGAGAACACTGTGGTAGTGAGATCCTGCTGACCTGCAGGACTTTTCCAGTAATTAGATCCATGTTTGCTCCATGGGAGATTCAATTAAAAATTAGAGGGGTTTATTATTATTATTATTCCCTACTGCAACCCTACATTACGATCTTGAGTATGTATGTGACAGCATTGTAATGATCAAACTTACTCTACTTAATTCCATCTTTATTCAAACATTATGGGCTCAAAAATTCAGTTTGAATGTTAGCCTAACCTGACTGTCCTCATGCAGATGTGAAAGAAGGAGGGGAGAGACACAGGCTACTCATGTGAGCAAACAAAACAAATTTGGCTGTGCATGCGTGTGTGAGCTTGGGGAAGAAATGAAGGAAATGTTCAGGTTTTGTGATCATAGTGCATCATGTGATTATTGTGAAAGCATGGGATGTGCTTCTACATGTTGCAAAAGGCCAGGTGGCGTATCCCTGTGTCACTTCCACACAGCAATATGAAGTTGTAAGTCCTACATTACATACCTGTGCTGTGGTAAAACTTTCCTGATCACACCACTTCGGGTGTCCTCCGTAGTTTGCAAGGGCATTACTGCAGTCTGCCAGTGGCTTTAGTAATAAGAGTCATTACCCTTTTTAACTGCAGTGTAGACTACCAAATTTCATTCACTGAAAGGAAAACATTTTTCAGCTTCTCAAGTATTTAGTCTCTTTAACAGCTGCTCCCATCCAGTTGCTGTTCCACTAGACTGTCATTCGAAAGGGTAAATTTAAGTCTCACACGTGAACAGAAGCACAAGTGTGCTCTGTCTCCAGTCTCTGTCTACTAAGTAGAAACAAATGCCACTAGGAGATAGCACAAGTTGACATATGTGTTGCTCATATGATGACCTCTGTATGTTTTGTTTTTTTGCTTTTTTTTAGATAATTGTGATGATGCATTGGTATCTCCCTTACCTTCATCAGCCCTTACCAGTTCCTCTGAGCTCTTCAGTACTCACAGTCCCAGCTTTGCAAAGCTCAACAGGAGAGATGGTAAGGCTGCAGTATGAAATGCCTAAACTATTCTTTTTAATTACATTTGCAAAGAGTAACTTTTTGTATTGTTTCTATGCAGTGCATTCAGAGCCAAACTGAATAGAGCCATTAATTTATGTTTCTGAGAGTAAACTGTGTAGGAGCAATTTCTTCCTTTATTATAAAAAGCTTCTACTAAATTAGAGGCTCTTCCCTTCTCTTGCAGAGATATCCTTACGGAAGTTCGGATAGTCTTTTTGCTTTTGATGAGTCTCTACAATTTTAAGAGCTTTAAGGTTGTTAGGTTTGAGACCTTATTCTCAATTGTAGATGTTAAAGATAATAGCAACAAGATATAAAGTTCCAGTGGAATTCAATGGTTATACAACTCTGTAGAAATAGTGAACATGAAAAAAACTTCACAGACATTTGAAATAAACAATGTTTGAGGCCCAGATAATGAGTTCACACATAAGGTGAAACTATTAGGATCAAACTAGGTACCAGAAAAGAGAAAATGGCAGTATCTAGGGCATAGCTTGACATCTCATTGCAAATTTGGGTTATTGGCTTCCATTTTGTTTCTAAGTTAGGGCCTCTAAAGGTGGAAAGACCTGTATTACTATATTACATATGATTTTAATGTTAAGAAACACAGAAAGTATACTACTAGAAAAAGAGATTTTAAATGAAAATAAATGAGCATTTTCATTCTTGAACATCTCTGAAGTGTCTGTTTTAATCAAATACCATTTGACAAATCTATAGAAAGACAGTAAAGGGCTCTCAATGATATGCTTAGCACTAATGATAAGGAGTTGCTAGGTCATTAGAGAAGTGTTAGATGGGAGTTATATAGTAACGCTCTATATATAGTTATTTATACTCTTGAAACCAGAGTTTCTCAGCAAGTAAAAAGTCATGTAGTAGTTGCTCAACAAAAGAAAGATGTAAACATTAGGCATGATATTTGGGTTTTCCCTGCCTTTGTCTTCAGCTGCTGGCTGGGATGGTGAATAGATATGCTTATGAGATCGTGCAAATGGCTCTAATAACTGGCTTTATTTGCAGAAGTGAGGAAGAGATTCAAAGCCAATATTATTGCAAGTCAGGCTCTGGTTTTACTGTATTTTAAAGTGAAATTATCAGTATCTAAAATTATGACAATGATTTCAGTTTAAGGTCAGAACTTGAAATAGGTCATATTTAACTGCCATACAGTAGTTTTGTCTTGTGGTGAGGGGTAAGGTATTGTATTTAGAGATTTGGTATTGCTTGCTGTTCTTTAGCACTAATCGTGGGAACAGGAAGACAGAGTATTGAAATCAAGCCCTAAGTAAAGGAGTTGTTTCAGCAACTTTTGTTTTATGTTTTTAAGGCTTATGTGGTAACTGATGAGCTGAGGTCAACTCAGGGACCAAGAAGCTAAATTCCACTTTGCTTAATTCTTTTGTTGCATAGACTTTTGTAGGAATGTGGAGACATAGTGACAGCAGAGTTCATATGGGTACTTGTTGTGGTTTAAGCCCCAACAACAGTGAAACTCCACACAGCCGCTCACTCCAGTGTGGCCTTACCCACAGCCACAGTCCTTTCAGAAGTAAACCTGCTCCTGCCATAATTATCCATGGCTGCAGTCTCTACAGGGGTGTACCTGCTCTGTCATGGGTTTGGCCTTCGCCACATGCTTTGACTGCTGCATCATGACCTCATGCACAGCCATAGATGCTTCAAGGTGTACTTTCTCCAGTGTGGACTTATCCTGGGCCACAATCCCTTCAGAGATATGCCAGCTGTGTACAGACATAACCACAGCCACAGGCGCTTCTAGATATGCCTGCTCTGGCATGGGCTTATTCTGAGCCACAGACACTTCTGGGTGCTCTTTTGCCTCATGGGCTCATCCACAGGTCACAGCCCCTTCGACTTGAATTTACACTGTCCAGTGGAGCAGCACAGGAGCAGCAGTGATGCCCTGGCCATTTGCCAGCCCAGGCACATGGCCATTGCTGTTATCAGAATGTTCCCAGGCGCAGCAGAGTCGGATGATAAGCAGTACTGCAAGCACCAAAAGCAAAAAGTAGCTACTAATGAGCCCTAGACTCTAAGAAACAGGAAGGGAAGCAAGACCCATGGCAAACACAGAAGCCTGCTGATTAATAGCTAAACAGCAGTAACAGCTATATCTAGCACATTCCAATCAACTCTGTAATTATCTCAAAGCCTTTGAGACCCATGCTGGGCACATGTCACGGCTCCAACCCTAGAAACTCAGCCCCATACCACCACTTACTACCCCCTGGTGGGATGGGGTAGAGAATTTCAAGAGTAAAAGTGAGAAAACTCATGGGCTTAAAAGGCATTTTTATAAGTAAAGCAAAAATCATGTGTGCAAGTAAAGCAAAACAAGGAATTAATTTACCACTTTCCATTTCCATGTTCAGCCATTCCCAGGACAGCCAGTTTCCATCACATGTACTTCATAAGGCAAAACACCATCATTTGGAATGCCCCTGCCCCTTCCTCCTTTGTCTTCCAACTTTATATGCTGAGCATGATGCACATGGGATGGGATATCCCTGTGATCAGTTTGGGTCAGATGTCCTGGATGTGTCCCCTCACAAGTTCTTCTTTCCTCCCCAACCTGCTTACTGGTGGGGTGGTGTGAGAAGCAGAAAAGGCCTTGGCCTGTGTGTAAGCTAAGCTCTGCAACACTGTTTCCAGCACAATTCCAAAGCATAGCCCCATACGAGCTACTTGAAGAAAACTAAGTCTACTCCTGCTAGAACCAGCAGAGTATTTCATCTTGGGTTGGAGGAGCAAGCAGTGGTAGATGATGGCTGAAGAAACTTTCTTTGACTGTCACTTCAATGCAAACAGTAAATATCTTTACTAGAAATAATATTCACTAACAAAGATTGGACTATGGCTTTCCTATAGTGTTGGAGTCTTTTAATGAGTTGGTTTAGCTTTGTAAGTGATGAAACAGTGCTGCAAGAAACAATGCCTCCAGGTAGAAAGCCAGATCAATATATTTGTTTGTGTAAACATGAATGCAACAGGTGAAGAAGAATTTATAAAACACAACCCAGACTTTCATCAACAGGAAGTTTGAATTCATCACTGATTCAGTAAAAGATAGCAATAGCTGTTGTTTAAAAAAGGCCTGTAGTAGCGGAGGGTACCATTTAAAAAAACAAACACACAGACCACCCATAAGTAAAGCTTTGTGTGAACAACAGAAAGTCCTCAATTAAAATACTGATAAATCTGTACTGGTAATAATAGAGCAGCTAATATAATTCTGATAAATGTTATTCTGAAGTATGAAATATATTACTTTTCCAAGAGAGGGATTTATCAGCTTTTTTGCTTACAGTAAATAAATAATGGAAAATAATGAGAAAATTGCTGTAATAGCACTGTATCACCTAAGATTTTTCAGTTCTTATTAGTTCTCAGCCTAGATAGTCAGTATAGGCAATTATGTATGAGAATATAAAACATATATAATGTCAAAAATAATTTGGTTTATGGCCAGGAAGTGTTTGATCTGGGCATTAAAGTAAAAATCTGCAGCAGGGAAGCACTTAGTTACAGCAGGAAGTCCAGGAATTTTTAGTGCAATTTCAAGGCAGTTGAGCTGTTTGAGAGGGAAATAATAATTCCCTTTTCTTTGTATTAAGGAACTACAAATAAGCATGGGCATCCTGAGCAGCCCTGGGGAACACCAAGAGGCATTGACTGTGGAACACTGGGTTTAAATGCAATTTTTGAAACAACTATGGCAAAATGTACAAATAGTCTGAAAAAGAAACAAAAGTATTTGATCATATTTCTTGGAATCACGTGGGTCTCCAGCAGAGAAACCATCAGATCTTTGCTCTCCTCATAGGACTAGCATTATGATTTGTTGCCATGGAGAATATGAGCAATATATCAGATTCCTGTGGTACTGTTTCTTCATTGTGGTGTTTTCTCCTTACCATGTTGAACATCCACTTTGAAATGATCCATATAAAATGTGAAATGTGTTAACTGTGAGGAATGATGCTGTAGCACAATGTGCAGAGTCCTATCAATGCCAGTTGGAATCTGGTGGGCAGAATGGAGAAATTTTATGTCCCTCAGACATGTTGTAAAATACCAACCATGGACTTTATTGAACATCCTGTCTCTCTTGTTTCCATGTGAGAGGCAGTGTGACATCTCCATACATTATACTTTCCACATTACCTAAAGCAAATGTACAGATCTGGTGGGCGTAATCAAAGCCAAATTTTGTTTGGTTTGTGCTTGTATCACACTTACTAAAAGTTGTATCGTCCTCTTCAATTTCCTTGTGCCCAACTGCATGAAAAGGTGTCAGGGCTATGCTTGCATCTGTTCAAAAGAGTTGATGTCCTTTAAATTGTATCCTCAGTAGCCCGTGGTGTTGTCTATTAGAACCTTCCTGTCCTTTGTCTTGGGCCTGCACTGGCAATCAGCCCTGGACAAGCATCACTAGTGGGCAGAGGAGCAAATGGCTATAAATAGTTGCTCTGCTTTGAATGTGCTTTTTTATTGCTTACTAAAAAAAGTATGGGATGCAGTGTTGCCACACTGTAAGGAGTGGTGTACATTAAAGAAATGAGGAGACATGGATTGTGCTGGAAAAACTGCCAGCATCCCTTGTGCCACCTGCTCTGTAAAACAGAGCAAATATGGAGGAAAAAGAACATTTATTAATTTTTTTTCACTTGCATCTGTATTTGGTGAGGATTTGGGATAACCACAAAAGCAAGCAGAAGCTACATGTTTGCTTTATTAGCAGAAGTGAGAGAGGCCCGATGGGAAAAGCTTTAGTTCTGCCCTCAGTCAAGCAGCCAATGCAGCTTTGCTGTTGCAGGGATTTTAGCTTCCATTGTTACAAGCAGTAGAATTACTGTCCATCTGTGGAAATGGTAATGATGGAAGGTTTGGAAGAGGGAAGTACAGTGGGCTTTTTTCTCCATCCGAACAGATACATGAAGCTGCTGCTGTTCTGTAAAGATACAGTCTGTAACTTATATCTCTCTTTCAAGACCAGCTCTGGAGAGGTGATGCTACCTAGGAGCAGGTGTCAGTGCTGTGTCCTGCAGTGCATACATCTGAAGAGTAACATTCCCAGCAGACAAATCTGCCCATGCAAAGATTTGTGCAGTTCAGAGAAACCGTGTAATCTGTGATTTTAGGACTCAAGCTTACCACAGATCTCCCGTATTTCTATTCAGTCTGTATGGTTTGTTTGACTTTGAAATTATAAGCTTGTAGTGTTGTGCTCAAACTGGAAAATAGCAGTAAACAGTAAAACCAAACACTTTGTGGAAAGTATATCACATTCCTGCCACTTCTAGCAGCAGAAGGGAGACAGCATAAAGTACATAGAGTAGATATTTAGTTATGTTATTTGATACACTACTGAAAAGCACCTGTGCTAATAAACTTGGCTTAAAATCTTACGTATAAACTAGAACTGAGAAAGCAAACATTTTTTTTAACATGGAAAACTCAACAAATAAATTGTTATAAATGATTTTCTTCACCTAGTTTTTGCTGTTTATGTTGTAGAAAGACAATAAAGGAAAGATGAAAATGCCCAGATTTCTTTTAATATTTACTGAAATAGGCTCTTTGGAGTCTTGAAGAAAGTAACTTTGTTACCAGACCTTCTGAACCAAAATTTTATACCAAGTCAGTTCCTGGAATAAAACTAAAAAACCGAAGCAGCTATTGCGTTTAGAGTCTATTTCAGATATTGGATATTACAAGCCAAAGGAATTTTGCCTTTGGCTCCCAATATACATTATTCACAATTCCATCACAATGATGATGACTTCTATTGTGATTGAAAAGGGTAAGATAAATCATGGCCCTAACACGCAGTATGCATTGGTTTGGTTATAAACTATTTTCCCGGGAGAGTTCTTGCAGAGGAATGAAGACTGAGTCATCTGAAGGAGCAGGGTCAATACTCAATTCCAGCTGTGAATACTCAATTCCAGCCTTCTTCTTCAGAAATTAGGATAAGTCCTATATTAATGTATTTTAAATAATGAAAATTCTAGCATTTATTCTTAGACAAAGAGATTTAAGTTGTGAGTTGGAAAGTACAATGCAATCCAGGAAAACAAATAACTTTTTAAAGTGCAAAGTTACTGAAATTGAGCTCTTTGAGATAAACCACATATTAATGTTTCAACTCTGTTCACTTCAATGAACTCTTTATGGAACAACTTTGAGATAGATCTGTTAATAAGATGAAAATAATAAGATAAATACAGCTATTTATAACCAAAGTTAAGTGATGCATTTTGTTTGGAAGTGCTTATTTGGAAGCATTTTTCTAGTTTACATGAGGAATTTTCAATGCTTTACTCCCTGCTCTGTGTCGCCCCGTTTCTTTCCCAATGAGATTGTGTTCACTGTAGTCACACAGAAGTGTTTTTGTAAACTTTATTAATAATGACAAAACAAAAAGATGACGGGTTGCAGAAGCAGAGGCAGCTCCAAAATTTGCTGCCTTGGATACTTTGTTGATGGCTTCCGTGTTCACAGCTGCACTGCTCGCCTGTTTGTAAGGCTGAAGTGAATGCTGGTTGTATACGGAGAATAACTGTGTGCAAATAGAAGCAAGTTAAAAGAAAATAAACATAGCCTATAATTTAATGGTATAAAAGAAAGAAGGAGAACATAAAATAATATATTCCAGTCTGGAATTATTTGCCTTTTAACCATAAGCTCCCATTTATTGTTGTGAGCGAAGCGGTAAAATGCAAGCAGTGGTTGCAGTTCTGTTTCATGGGCTTGGTGTTATCACAGGCCTAGAAGGAATTCAAGGCATAGCACATATCTTTACTTTTAAAGAACAAACATGAATTACAAGCTTATGTAAGGGAGGCTGCTTTCCAGTGTGAAGGCACTTTTGGTTGTTCAATCAATTGGTTTCTGGCTTTACAACAAATTATCTGAAATACATTTACAAGCTGTGGTTGAACCATTCTTTCAAATACTTAGTAGGGTTTAAATAAAGATAACTAACACTTTTGCATTTCTTTCAAATCATAGCAAAAAAGAACATATCAAAGCAAACTGGGAGTTACAAGTCTGCATTCCCAGAATTGCAAGGAGGGAATAGATATGTGGGGGGTTTTTTGTGACTGAGGATGTGCCAAACTCAGCTGTTTGTCCAGCTGAAAAAGAAAGAATTTCCTTAAAATTTCTTAGAAAATTGTAATTCCTTAAGAAATGTAGGTTAAAGGAGAAGACCTGAAGTGAGCACACCTCGTGTAGCATATTTTGTAGTATAAAAATGTGAACAAACAGCTGCATGTTCAAGAATTAGAGTCATCTCTGATGACCTGAAAAAATTACATGGTTGTACATCAAGTATAATCTCCTGGGCTATCATTGTCATCTAAATTTTTCTCCAATCTCTTTCAGGAGCCGGTGGCTGGGCCCCGCTGGAGTCCAATGAGCAGCAGTGGCTGCAGGTTGATCTGGGGGACAGAGTGGAGATTGTGGCGGTCGCTACCCAGGGCCGGTACGGGAGCTCTGACTGGGTAACCAGTTACATGCTGATGTTCAGTGACACTGGGCGCAACTGGAAACAGTACAGACAAGACGACACCATCTGGGTAGGTCTGAATTGTGAATGCCTTTGGCCCCAGATCTTTCTCATTCAGGCTCATTTTCGCATTTGGAGGCACACCTTCAGATTCACGTCAGAGTGCTTCAATGGTGAGAGAGCAGACTTGAGCGACTCTGTGGGGTGTTTTGATCTAAATGGATTATGTCTGTGTAATACAAGTTTAGGCCCTCAGGACTACACTGTTTTTCAGACTGTGAGGATGCTCAGGGCACTCAAAATGACCTGCATGCTTCTGTGCCTGGTTGGCTTTGATTCTGGCACACCAGGGTAAATAGGGCTAATCACCTGTGTGCTTTCTCCAGGAAATATGGAAATTAATTCTATGTCTTACACACATTTGGCCAGAACAACAGAGCTCATGCTGGGGCAGATGGGTGGTAAATGGCTCCTCAGCTGGAGAAGGCTGGAGCTGCAGCATGAATTGAGGTATAATTTAGCAGATACACTAAAAGTGCTCAAGGCTTTTCCTAATATTTTAATGCAGATTTGACACTTGCTGTGTCTCGAGGTCAGTGTGTGGCCATGCCAGGTGCTGTCATTGGGAGTGCATGGAGTAGCGCTGCCACCACAGGTGTGAATAGAAAGTTTATAAGTCTTCCTTTCGTATGGAAAATGTCAGTTGTTGGTGAGTTGGTAAGAAATGGCAGCATCCTTTCTGTGCTGTGTTCTGTAGTTCTGAGGACCAACAGCCCTGGTAGCGTGCGGTGGTAAAAGAAACAGATTCTTCATGAAAATAAGAGGGAGCAGGATAAGGGTAACCAAGTAGACTTACGGTTTTTCGTTGTTAACACTTTCGTGAAATGCTGTGTCACAAAAGCAGATTTTGCTTCTACAAGATAGTGACTCTGAATGGTGAGAGCTGAGGTGCAGCAGGAAGGTGGGAGAAGGGCTGCTTAATTTTTCTCTGAGCGTGCTGCAAGCAGTGGGGATGCATGTACAGGGAGATGAACTTCTGTGGTTTTAAAATCCATTATATTGTCACTATCTTTGGTTTATCATGGTTTTATGTAAGGAAAACAATTGAAATCCTTCTTCCTTTAGAAAGGCAACTTTGGCCTTAAGATAGTCGTAAAGTTTTCAAGTGCTTCACCTGTCACTTAAAATGTTATGTTAAGCTGTCTTTGTTCCAGATACTTATACTTTTTTATATTTAATATATTTAAAACCAATAGAATTTCATTTTGGACTGAACATAGTGATCATATAATCTGTCTCTTGACTTCCACCCTTGGGAATCAGAAATCCACAACTGAGGTATTTTTACAGATTTGTTGTCAGTTAAGTGCCTCTTTGCCTGAAAATATCATGTGGCATGTTAACATTTCATATTAGGACAAATTAATTTTTTATTGTAAGTCAAACTTTTCAGTCCTTTCCTTTTTGTAAATACTTGAACTTTTATTTTCTTTTGTAATTTTTAACTCTTAAAGGGAAACTTGGAAAGACAATACAGAGAATTTAACATAGCAAATCTTCATGTCCTAAGGATCTAATTTATGAGTTTTTGATCTGGCACTTAATATTGCACACAAGAATAAGAACAAGCCTAGCAGGCATTTAATGGTAAATTAGGATTTAGTAACAACCTGAACTCTCTTGTTTGACTAGACTGATCAGGCATAAAGCTGATTCGGGGCAGATCCTGACATGAGTTCTAAAGCTTCAGCAGATCTGGAAACTTGCTCACTGGAGAGATAATTTTTGTACTTGTTTCTAATAGAAACTACCATAGGCTACAGAGGATAATTTTCTATATAATTGGGGAAGAATTAAATAGAATTTGTATGTGGAAAAGGTAACTCTGAGGAAGGATTTGGATATTTTCCCTTCACATGAATTTCTAAGAGTCATGCTGACCACATGAACCAGTAACATAATTCCAGTCCAGAAGAACGATTTGCTCCATGTTCCCAGGGGGCTTAAAGGTTTTGTTGGGATGCATTGCCAGATTCTACTGGTGGAAATATCTGATAATGAAAATCCAAAGTAGGCTCATTTGGCATTTCATTAGACACTTCAGTCCACCTAAACTGGCAAGTCTCATTAATACTTAAGAGCTTGTATGCCTGCCCATGGAATTAGTGAAGATCAAGAATTCCTTCTGTACAATTTTTATTCTAACTAAAGAGTTTATTTTTTTTGTCCAGGCACTTTTTGATTTGCTGCACTGATATAAATTAGATCTAGAAAGCCATTCAAAGCACAATGAGGAAAGCCAAAGAGGTTTTCAGAAACATAGATAGAATTATAATTTCAAATTTTGCAGTGTTTCTTTTTCATTGGCCATTATCCTTTCCAGATGGTTTTTTTTTTTTTTCAAATGAAGAGGAAACAGAAGTGTGCAGTCCAGCTGAATGTTGGTTTTTCCAAACCCTTGGATGAAAGAAAGACAAGCGTAACATGGTGCTTGTCCCAAACATCTGGCTGTTGAATAGCCATAAGGGAAGTACAGCATTGCACACCTCTAGGAAAAAAAAACATTGCCCTTGACTTACAGGAAGGCAATGGAGTGGACCATTTCACAGGGCGAGGAAAGCAACACCCCAGGGCAGCCTCCACTGTCACAATCTGTGACAGTGTACACTGTACCAATCTGTTACAAGTTTCGTAGTTTCAGATTTAGGAATCTGTGTCTGTGCTTGTTTTGATTCAGTGATGTTGTTTGCTCAGCAATCATGAATACATCCCCAAATTGCCAAGACTGTTTCCAGCATGACCTCAAAACAAAGCCCCTTACCAGCTAGTCTGAGGAAAATTAACAGCTAAAACCAGCACATTATCCCCTTGGGTTTTTGGTTGGTTGGTTGGTTTGGTTGGTTGGGTTTTTTGTGTGTGGGCAGGGTGGTCTGTCAAAGGAGGATTTAAAGTAGTAGTTTCTTATGTCAGAGCAGGGTGGTAAGTTACCAGATTACCTCTCATCTGCAGGGAGTGGAGGGGTTGAAATATAGGTTATTGTGGAAAATTTACCACTTCAGAAATTCAGGTGGGAAATGCATCCTCCCTGCAGGCTTTAACTTTGAAGCTTTTTTTTTTTGCTGTTCTTAGGACAGGATTTTTGTATTCTCTATGTCCCCCAGGACTTTGAACTTTTCAAACTTTCCTTTTTAAATTTTTGTGTATACCTAAAAGGGCTATGAGTTTATCTACTTTATTGCTTTTTTGTTTCAGAAACTGTGCTGTTTTTAACTTAAGAGGTGATCAACACTGACTCGTAGCTCAGACGGGGCTGTGAAATCTAAATCGTTATTATATGGAGATCATTAGAAGACATCTGCTCTGTTGGTATAAGTTACCAATGTGGACTGGACCAGTCAGGTTCACTGGTATATCTTCTACTTTAGTAAAGCTTGCTGTAAGCTGTGCTTTGCTGTATGGATTTTAGTGAATGTCTCACACCATTTGCTCATTGGTGGCAACTTATCATTCACTTGCGGCTGTTGAAAGGGGAGATTATGTATCAGTATAAGACAGTCTGGTGATTTTGTCTGTTTTCTGAAGGCAGTGTAGCTATGTGGAGAAACACTTGAAAGAGCAACAATATAATGAATTGCTGAAAAGAAGAGTGTAAGAACTATCTGAGTTTCAAGGCAAGCATTTGATTTCAAAAAGAAATTTGAGGTTTCACTTTGTTTTCATTAGTTTGCATTTCCAGCAAAGCAAAATGGGGTCTTCACATGTCTTCTCCACTATTTCTGTTAAAGTAAAACTCGTAGTAATCCCTAATCTCTACTCTATCCAAGTCAGATTTGATCTGCATTTTTCTCCCATCCTATTTGCGTGACCCAGAGAGAAAGTCATGGCATATTCCCAGTTGGCAGAACTGCAGTGCTCGCTTGAAGGAGGATGCACTGGCCCAGCCTTTCCTCACTGTGTGATGGGCCATTGCCACACTCAGAGGAGACAGCAGGAAGGCCGTAGTGCCTTTCATAATCCCCAAGGAACTCTGCCAAAATGAAACTTTTCCAAATCTTGTCTTCACAAATATCTATCTGATGCTCTGTATTACAAATGGTGCTTCTGCGGAGTTGTTTCCAGCCATGTGTGTACAGATTTTGCCCACCAATATAGCATGTGTGTCCTTCAGTGCATCTGAGACCAGGGGGCATAAATTCTTTATTGGGATGCTGATAAGACAGACACTTGCACACCAGCATGTAAGACATACCACTAGTAAAAATCCCTTTCTCTTTATAGAGATTACAAGGCTTATTATCCTGCTGTCATGGCATGCATACAGCTCCCATCAACTTCAGCATTAATGAGTGCTGCACAGACAGATCGCGAGGAGAATCAGAAAACCTCTTATGTTTTCACTCAGCCTGTGTTTATGATGTTAGTAAATTCTGCATCTGGAGTTGAAGACAAGACAGATTAGCCATTTAAAACCAATTTTCCAACCCCATTTGTATTTAAATAATCTTGTTACAAAAGGACTCTGTGGTTCAGAGCAAACTAGACTTATAATTATATTTTCAATATGGATAAATCAGCTATGTGTGGACACACTAGCTATTGATTGGGAGACATAAAACATAAATCTTATTGCTTGTAACAAGTAAATGATTTTTCAGTGTTTTTAGGTATTGAATAATTCAGAATTTGCTTTACCTGCATACACATCACAGCTTGAGTCAGTCCAAATTATGTATTTTAGTGGGAAAGAAGTGTGGGCTGTGATACAATGCTATTTCACTTTAGATAGCAATTTTTATGCTATCTATATTGAAAAACGCAATTATTCAGGAAGGCACAAAGAAGAGGGGATGAAACAGGCATAGATGTATGCAACAAAAGGAGAAAAGAGATGTTATTTATACAAAGTTTTGAAAGGAGAAGGGGAAGTTGTGGAATTGGAGATAAAGGGAGACTGCTTTGACAGTGGCAGAGAAGGCTTTTATATTAGAACAATGAATCTGTGCAGAAAGGCAGTGAAGGTGGAAAATGGCATAGAGAGCATGGACATAGTTCATACTCTGTGCAAACACATACACGTGCTAGTACATATTAAGCAGAAGTTTGTGGCTGATTGTTGGCTGGTGAAGCTTCTTACAAATCTGCTGTCCACTGCACATGGAAGGCAGAAGGTGTCTCTGGGTAGAAGGAGGGGCTGTAAACCCTAAGCCCAAAGCTGGATCACAAGCTTGGAAGTGGTTCTCTCATGTTGAATGATGACACCTTGGTAATGCAAGGTATAAAGCAGAGCTTCCTCCATGGAGAAATGCTGCAGTGGCACTCCTGCTTCTTGCAGGTGTGAGAATGCTGTGGAAGGGCTAAAGGGTTGACAGGAGGCTGAGGATGCAATAGCAATATGTAATTCTCAGGGGAGCAGGAAAAGTATTTAATAGAGGTGATAAAGATCCTTTGCATCCCCTTTCATCAGGAAACTTCTTACTTGTGTATGTGAGCTTTTGCTGAACCGGAGGCTTTTCTAATGAAATCTAGAGTAGGGTCACTCTTAATTGGCTTATAAATCTACAGGGGTGCTGTAAACTTTCCCATTTCCACCCTAGCTGGATAATGACTCTGGAACTGTTTTGGTGAGTTAATTATTGTGAACATAGTTAGAATATTAATCTTCTTGTCAGATTTATAGTTGTGCTAATTTATTCCAAAACATCATTTTGCTTCTAGTCCTAATGCCCTCCAAGCAAGATAAAACTCTACATGTAGCAATGAGAAGTCCTACAATGTTTGCTTGGATTAGAGAATGAGTTTCTGCTTGTCTTGTTATAATGCTTCCTGCTGTACTAGTATTAAGCTGTATTTACTTTCCTTTATGCACAGTAATTGTTGCCAGCCAAATTGGTGTTAAATGATAAGTATCTATGGATTATTTTCTTTTCCATCGCTTTTGCTCTAAGAAAAGGGAAAAAAAAAGCTAGTTGCTACTTTGAAGTATGAATGAAGAAACCAATTTAGTCTTGCTGTAGGGAAGCAAGGTTTTTCAGAAGTTTCCATTGGTTTTCCTAGAAGACCTATGTTATTATATGTTTTGAAGAGCCAACCATTATCCATTTGTTGTATTTGGGATTGTTCTGACTTAAGACTACCTGATTCTGAAATGCTGTTTGGTGTTACTAATTTGCATCTAATTCTGGTTTAGCTTAGTGAACTGGCTGCAAACATGGCCTCCTAAGTGAATACAGGAATTCTGTCTTTCTTGATATTGCCAGGGCTGTTCTTTCATGGGGAGGATAATTGAAAGTGTCAGTATATCTGTTTTTGTTAAGTGCACTCTGTATGGATGCATGCCTGAATAAAATGGATATACTGAGATAGCAAATTACCCTTTACTGTTGAGATACTGGAGTTAGCCTTAAGCTAAATGAATTTTGTATGAATTCCATGACCTTATACCTTGCTATTAACAGGTGGTTAACTGTAAGGTGATAGTAAGGTGGTGTCTAGAGAATTTAATGCTGATATTAATGTAGTATCCATCAGTAATGTCTTCAGTAATTCTTTGTGGTTGGCGTTTGGCAGCAGTTCACCCTGACCCAGAAAAAAAAATGCAAGAAACATGGTTTTTGACAGTTTGTGCCGTTCTTACTGACCTCCCAGTCACAGACCTTTGCAAATTGCCCAAAATGCAGGTCTTCTGTAACAATTTAGCACAAGAAGGTTGAGAAATGTTGCTTGATTTCTCATTCCTACATCCCAGATTTTCTGAATGATCTTGTCTCTACACTGCTTCATGCCATGGATTAGAGGATATGACTGTTGAATTGGCCGTAACAGATTGGAGTGGAAAGAGTGCTTGGCATGTTTCTGATTGTTGACATCTGGCCCCAAAACATACATGTCTTCCAACCATCTCCAGCAGTTTTGTCTGCCACAGCCAGAAAGTTGTTGTTTTCTCTTTCAGGCATCTATTAAAAGAGTAAATGTTAGTGGTGACACCCTAAGATGACTGATGTGGAAAATAGTGGACATCTCCTCTGAGGCGATGAATTTTAACCAGCAGATCTTTTATTATCAGTTGACTAATTTTCATTATTCTTGTTTGCAAATTGTGTTTTATAGTATGTGAAGTCATAAATAGGGGCAATTACAAAATCTGAATAAATATAGAACAAATAGTTATTTAATCCATATGCTTCCAGAGCTCATTGAGTTTCTTTCCAGTTGTTTGGTATATTTTGGAACAACTGAATGGCTCTAGCTGTCTGAAAAGCTAATTCTTTTTGGAGCAAACTGACTATTGTGTACTGTAAAAGAAGACAGATTTTTCTGCTGCTAAAAAGTGTGTTGTTTCTACTACTTCACTGTTAGATTAGATTAATCCAAATAAATAAGCTGATTTGACTTGGAGTGTTCAGGTCTTCAGTAGCTGTTATAAGATTGTACTGGTTTTGCTCTGAGCCCTTTCTAAATGTTTAATTATTCCTGTAATGAGAAGCTTATGAACAGAGAAATAGAAACTTGTGCTTGTGGCTAGTGAAAATAGTACATAAGAAGGAGAGGCAAGCAATGGACAAGACATTGCAAACCTTTCTAAAACTGGCAAATGAGTGTGATGTTATGTAGACACCAGTTTTAGGGATAATACATACTTGTAAACTGGTGAGCACCTTGGAAGGAGGAGAAAGGAGAAAATTGCCATGATACTTGAAATGGAGATGAGGAGAGACAGAGGTAGAAAGCTATAGTCAGTGACCAGAGCTGCAGTATCTAAGATGGAAATACACCTGTTCCATTACATTTTCAGTCAGTATCAGCAGAAACCAATAATCTTTTATTTCTGCTCATCCTCTTCTTGTCTACATGCTTAGCAGATTTGTATTCCACTTTGATTTAATATACTCGGTGTTTCCCACTGTTAGACACTCTCAGCTGCAGAGAGGTCCCTACAGTTTCTGAGCTACTTCCTTGCAAAAGTCTTGCTTTCACATAAACTTTTCTTCAACATTGCGATTGGATCTTTGCATAGTGGTAATGCAGGAATGGGGAAATGGCAAATCAGATAGGTCTGCATGATTTATTAAAACTTTAATTTTCTTAAGCTATTTGTCAAAGGTCCCATGTTCTCTGCAAGTGTCTTTGGTTATGTGGCTATTCTGCTGCATTGCTCCTTTAGGGTCTGATTGGGAGCCTATTGCTGTCACTGTCACTGGGCCCTCCTCCTCAAGGATCCCAGAATCATACGGATAAAGCAATGTACTGGTTAAAAGTCTACTCCACAATCCTTTCTTGAATGCACACAGGTACCAATTCCTCTTTTGCTTTTTCTTCTTAACTGATGTGTAAGCTGAAGGTAACATTTTAACATATTAAAAAAAAAAAAAGAAAAAAAGATGCAATCACACAATTAGAATTTTCTGATGAGTAGTAATTTCTTGCTTTTGTGTTAACCCAGAAATTCTGTGGTGATATCATCTTTACAGTGTTGGAAATATGATCTTTGTGGACTTCCTTCCTCCCAGCCCCCTAGTCATTTCAGCATATTATTGATTTTTTTTTTCAGAGGCTGAAGAGAGCACTTTTTACTTTGCATATAGAACTTTAAAATGTTTGTTTTGTTCTCATTAAGAAATGCCTTTTATCAGATTATTATTTTTAAACTCTCAGTGCCTGTACTGGAGTATTCCAGATCTCAAATAGTGTTTCTCTAATGCCTAATGTAGATAAAATACATTTATTTAATATAGCTTATGCGATATGCTGCCTAATTAAAAAAGAAGGAATAGTGAGATTATTGATATTTTAAAAAATGAACACAAGTATTATTCTTAGTATGAAGGACCTCTTTTAATACATTGTTTTTACAAGACTGTAGTGCATATTTTATATTCTTTCAGTGGCTTCCAGGTTTTAGTGCATAACTTTAAAAACACTTACATAATCATTAATCTTGAAGATCATTATATCAATTGTACTTTTGATTCTCAAAGCTGTTTCTCAGGGAATGGGGAAGGACAGAAATGCTTAGACAATCCCTTGAGGTACAAAAAAGTAAGAACAAAATTTGTTATCTGTGGAATAAATAAGCCTGTCCATGTTCCTTTGAAGTTTAACTTAACTGTGGAACTTTTTGATGTGTGTCCTACACTTTTGGGGAGCTGCTGCGCTTGTTCTACAGGAGTTAGTTTACATTTGTGGAGTTAGTAATCCAAGGTGAAAAAAAAGTGTTAGCAAACCAAAATAAAGAATAAATCCTGATATAGTAGCACTTGGAGAACTTTCAGCCTTCAGGGAATAAATATTCTTGTACTGAGCTGAGGGTACAAATGCAATTCTGGAAATACAATGAAAAGTTCCATATATATACCTTTAATGTTGAAGGAGAGATGAGCTTTGACTCAAATAAAAAGAGTCAGTTGTTGTGCTGAGAGAACATTAAATGTGAGTCCATATTTTTAGTTTGAATATGCAGACTCCTATATCAGTTGTAATAATGAACAAATCCTCTCTGGAGAAGATACTTGCTGTCTGGGGATGAGGTTAGCCAGACTTTGGAGAATTTATATGGAAAGACTGACTACCTTGGAGTATTTCATGTTTAGTTTCAGCTCTCAAAAATAATGATTTCATTTACAATAGCTCCTATTTGAAAATTAGACCTACCTGTTTAAAATAAGTGTCATGGTTGCCTCAGGAGGGTCTTTGTCTTGATAGAAGGTCAAGAAAGCATCCAAACTTGTCCTAGTTAATTTAAGAAAGCTGATCCAAAAGAACTTTACACCTTCCACTTGGGAACTGTTTTAAAGACTAAAGCAACTCTGGCAATGTCTAGCAATTCTGTATAATCTCTTTCCATAAATCTCCATGAATCCAAGAGGTGCAGGTCGTTTTGGCACTGGGATGATGGCCAATTTTGGATGATGCTTTCAAATCTTTTCTCTGGATGCTTTGGGGGAAAATTGAGATTCTGGAGATTGTGGGGCAGGAGTTTAGTTGTAGTATCAAAAGAAAACTGAAATGTGTGTTCTGGATCCAGGTATTGTAATTCTATTTTACAGTTTGTTGACACTGAGAGACTTTCTAAACATCTGAAGCATGTTTTATGTCCTCTGTGTCAGACCTCTGTTTCCTTGTAGTCTCTGGGCACAGATGCTCTTGCTGCAATATAGAGCTGGTCCACAGTTACTCAGCTCTCCTTGCCAAGTCCTTCAGATCAAGTGTTTGTATGCCAGGCAGGACATATCTGTGCCCGGTGGAAAAAATCTTTCCATTAGCAGTAGCTATTAATGGTAATACTTGCAAGTTGCATATGCTCAGCAGATGCTTCTTTAGTGCTTTCTCATTTGAACTTCAGTTAAAAAAATTAAATAGGACAAAGGAAAGAAAAATTATTGAGAACATGGCTCTTGAAAAGCCTTCTTTGTACTCCATAAATGGATACAGGTAGAATTTAGTCAGG
Organism: Sakesphorus luctuosus; assembly: GCA_013396695.1. Taxonomy (NCBI): domain Eukaryota; kingdom Metazoa; phylum Chordata; class Aves; order Passeriformes; family Thamnophilidae; genus Sakesphorus; species Sakesphorus luctuosus. The sequence continues at coordinate 40,158 of VWZD01006475.1, forward strand.
AGAGCAGATACCAAGAATCATCCTCATGAAGGGTATATTTCAGATACTACCTTCTTGCATCAGCTGGTACTTCAGGGAAAAGACTCTCTCTAAAGAAGAGGGCACATATTGGCATTTCTCCTATAAAGTAGTATCTGGAAAAAGTCTATTCTTTAGAAACTTAGGAAAAATTTCCACCTCATAACTTCTGTGTTGTTTTACAACAGAGTCATTATTCAAGCATCTGTCACTGTGTTCATTATGTGTCTTTACAATAGGTAGTTTTCCTTGCTTTTAATTTGTGTCCCAGATGTATATATTCAGACTTTCATGTGCATCCAGTATGTGATCCTGCATAAACACTCTGTAATATCTTTACACTTTCTAACTTCAGCTTGTTTCTTGTTAAAAGCTCACAAATACACTACCAAACCCATGAGCAATTTATGCCAAAGATTTTAAGCTAGTGCACCAATTTGGGTAGCCATTTCTTGGTTTTGTTTACTATGGAAGGAAAATCAAAACTTGGTTCTGGTGTTGGGAAAAGTTTTATAATGTCTAAGCAGGCTTAGATCCATTCCCAAGTTCTTACTACGTCAGTGCAGACAGCTGAAATGTGCAGCTGACTTCTGTAGAGAGCACATCATGTTAACAAATTACACCCAACAAACCATAAGAGTTCAGTCATCCAAAGACAAAACTATTCCTGTAGAATGATTTTGAAAATTTCAAGTAGTTGTGATTCGTATAACAGTCACATAGTTCCTGATTGACGCGTTTACAGGTAACAACTGCTTGTTGGCAGTAAATCTCAAGATTAGGTACTCTGGTAAGGAGGAAACATTCAGATGTGCTCTCCCATTCTACTATCTGCAGAACCTGTGGGACTCGTGGAAATATGCACAAATAAAAGCAAAACAGTCATCCTCTGAGAAAATGATTCTTCAAAATCTGATGGCTATGAAGTCATGTCTAGTAGCTAATGGGTATGCTGCTGAATTTCCTTGTAGGAGAAAGGGAATTTTGTGTACTGGAGGAATGAAAAAGGCATGTTGTTCATGACTTCTCCCTTCATGCTGTTTCCCACACACACACGTTTTGTTTTTTTTTCTTCTCCTTTCTCTCATTTTACTTTTGCCCTTAAATTACTCTTCTGTTGCACTGGGCATGGCCACAATAGACTGCTTTTGTTTTGGTTGCTTCTCCAACTTGAGTATATATTAGAGTGAAGAGGATAGCAAGTATTACCTGGATAGCCTTTACTTTCCTGTAGGATTCAGAGGAATGTTTAATTTCTCTGTGGAAATTATCAAGTGATAAAGGATCTAAAACCAGCTACAAGGTGTTTGAAAGTTCTTAATGTCTCCTTTTTAGCAGGAGCACTTTTTGTTACCTCTACTTAAAGCAAATAGTAACAGATTTGAACAGTGCTTTCTAAAATCTGTGAGGTTATTCAGGTACAAGTAACCACTCATCTGAATGAAGATTTTAGCCTGTGATCCAGCAAACATATGGGCACTTAACTCATGCATTTACATTTGCAGAATGAGCCATGAAGCATAGCAATTTAGAAATGAGGAAATCTGAAATGTTGATTCCACATAACTCTATAATAAAACTTCCAGTAGTGCCAGGATTTCATCCCACACCTGTAATTAGGTACTGAACATAACATATTGTAGAGTAGGGGCTATGCAATTATGTACTTGCTGAACTTGAAAGTTACTTACTTAGTTTTCTCATTTGCTTTGAAGTTTAAAGTTTGTTTTTTCTCATTTTTTCCACCCTGTTTCTTTGCCAGTTTATTCATCTTGAGGGGTTTTCTCTTTGCCTACATCTTTTTGATTGCCAGAGTCATTAGAAGCAAATACATATCGGCAGTCCAGTTTTTAAAACAAACTGCAGCAGCAGCACATTGCCATGAAATAAGGCCTTGACTTCACACTATGCTTCACCTAACTTTGTTTCTTCTTTTCCCTCTACCAAGCTGGAGGTCAGCTTTGAGTGCTTAGCCTTAGTATTTGAAGGCTTATAATGGTACCAGTGTTTATAATCGATGTAGGTTATTTGGTTATAGCCCTGTAAAATATGTGCACTATTTCAGCCTGAGAAATATGTGCCTGTGATTATGCATACATCATTATAAAGGTCAACAGAAATGGTGATCTGCAAGGAATACTCTTACGAAATTAAGGGCTCACAGATATTTAAGGCAAGTTTGAAGACTTATTGGCAAACATGCAGAAGAGTTATGTGTGTGTGTAAAATAAATTAAATTCATAGGACAGTGAAAAAGCAAATCTGAGACACAGAGGGAAGGCTGAGTTTCAGGTGGCATTCATCCAGCCATATCTGCAAGAATGCAACAATGATGATTTGTAATTACTGTGATGAAAATAACAATGATTCTGCTGCCACATTTTTACCATAGCCTTGGGAGTCTAAGTAATTATGCGATGATCAGTTGATTCTACATATTCACAAATTTAGCTATTTATCATAATTGGTTTATTCCCTTGGAATTAGTCCAGACTTTTACTTCATACAGTTGTTTGTAAAAGGAAAGTGGAAGGAAGCAAATTTCCTCTAGCTGCATACCCAAATCAAAGTCTGGTCTATACTTACCGAGTCCTTATTATCGATTGCAATGGTTGTTTATTCTTCCTGGTTTTAAAAGTGTAACAAACAAAAAATAACAAAACAAACCCTCACAAAGAAGCCATCTATGTTTCCTCTTTGGAAATACTGTCAGAAATACTGTCAGAAATACTTTGTCCCAACCCCTCTACCCTACACAAAAAGACCCTACCAAAACTAAAAATGGCATTGGCTTTGAATTGAAAGCAAAGAGGCATGCTAAAGAGTAACTGATGGATGTCCATGTACACAGACAAACTATTGGATATTACTACACAATTCCGCATTAAGTTGAACACCAATTTTGCTGCTGTTTTCTGCAACATACAGAGTAATTAGAATCCTTTTGCTGCATTCTAGAGACCCTTATGCATTCAGGCATAAAACTGAATACAGCATCAAATGGTCCTAGAGGGTTTATTTGTCTGGGGAGCAGCAGGCACAGTGGTAAACAAAACATCACAATGACACAGATGAAGTAGCAGTGCACTTGGTCCTACATGTCTAGCAGCCATAGACAGTGAGCCATGGTCTGTCTTTTATCAATTTGCCTTAAATCACACAATTAGACATGTTTCTTTATCATATGTTAATCACTACCTTCTTGTCCCAATTATATGTGCTAGCTTTCAAGCACATGGTTATAGAAATGGGTTCACTGTAATTGAGATTTGGCAAATAGACTGAACTTTTCCCATGTTCTTAATAGCTGAATAAAGGCTGAAATTGCAGCATTTATATTTCTCAAATCACAGTTTTTTCATCTCTGTGCAGCCATATAATCATTGCTACAGGTGGTCAGTACCAAATACTTCATCTCCTGATGCTTTCCCATGACAAGGTGAGTGGCTTTGGCCCAGAGCTGCATTCAGGTTTCTTGGACCCAGTGAGCCAGAAAGAAATTACTGTTTTCATAGTGGGAACAATGAGAAAAATGGTGAGGCTGCCTTCAGATGAGATACAGAGCTGAACCCAGGTCCTTCACTTCCAAATGAGCACACGTTTCATTCCCAAAGTACCTGTTGTTATTCTTTTCTGATGACTTCCATTTGTAAAGACATCAAGGGCACTGCTAACACTGGACACTGCTGTATGTTTAGTAGGTCCACCTTCAGTAGGTACAACATTAGCAGCAGCAATATACCTGATTGCACAGACTTTTGCTGGTCTGGGCATCCAGAGAAACAGGGCTACAGGAAATGGGGGAATCTTTGTGTCAAATAGTCCTCCATAGTTCAATAGCCTGGGTCAACCAGATGCCTTTGAAATTCAAAACTGTTGTTCTAAACCTCTCAGAAAAGCATCTGCTCAAATCCTTTTGTGAGTCTTTAGATGAATCTAGTTTTATGGCTACATAAATTTTGGGGCAGTGGTAGAAGGGGCTCTGTTCCACCACAAAAGAACTGAAATAAGATGGGAGTAGACTTAGGCAGATCAATATCACTCTTCTGTGCAATTTTTAAAAACCAAAGTTGCAGCAGAAAAGCCAGTTACTGCAGTGCTATTTAATTCATTTAGCAATAGAGTGCATTGATTGATATTGTCATAAATAACAAACTGCTTTATCTGTGCCCCCTCGCTGCCCTATCATGTTACACATACAGACTAAGATGAAGAAACAGCTACAGCTCTTCTGAGCCTCAGGCTAACAAGCCTTATTGATTGCACTTGTTGTGAGTAATCTAGAGCTAAAAGATAGCAGCCCATAGGATTTGTATATAAGCATCACAGGCCAGGTTTGAACCTACTCCATTTTCTATGTGGGTAATGCCTGTAGAAGCTGTGCTGATGTCAAGGCAGTTGACATGTTTTACTGGAAACAAGTGCAAACAGAACAGTTGTGTTCTGAGCAGTGATTGGCAAAATCAATCTTAATTAGGCTGCAGATATTCAAGGACACTTCTAAACCTGAGCCTTTTTCTTGATCCTCTTTAATTATGTATTCAGATCAAAATGACACCCTGAGCTATTATCCTGCTTGTTAAACCCACTCAGTCACTTGTTGTTCTAGCAAATGTATCTGCATTTCACTAAGCCGCATAAATGGTTGCCTCTATCAGTCTCTGTGCTGTGGGAGCTGCAGGTATGTCCTTCAACACCTTGGATTCCAGAGCTCACTACAAAACTTTGGAGTTACTTTGTGCACATTGACTTTGCACTCAAACCCTCCTGAACTGTTAACTGGCCTTTTTCTTCTATGGGGCTTCAGAGGCACCTCCTTTCTGGAGGGAAGATCAGAGCATTTTAAAAGTATGTATATGGGAACAAAAAGCATTTCTTTTGTTTTTGTTTTTTGATTTTACCTCAAATATGAGCTGCCACTCAGGAGACTACTCATTCCTTTGCACTTCCCAGGAAAAGGCAGAGAAGAGCGTGTTAGGAGTGGGAGCTTTGTTGCCAGAGTTTACTAATTAGCAGATCTGACACTCAGGAGCAAGAGAGGAGCGAAGGCTATTTAATCAGTGTGCACTCTGGGGCTAATTCAGTGTTGTAGACATGACCTTTTCTTTAAAAGTCTGCTGCAGACACAGATTTCTTGGGCCTCTGTGGCATGCTGAGGTGCGAGATGGTCAGCGACACTGAGCAAAACACTTGAGCTAGCATAAAATTCCCTCAACCTGCGTATGGGTGAGATAGCAGGTGGAACAGGAAGGTTAATAATAAATCTATTAAAACCATATTTATAATATATTACTTTTTTTCTAAGAGGAGCGAGCAGAATATTTTTGAGGCAAGGCACCATCGTCCTGGGGTTGCTCATTCAGTGAAAGGGTAACCTATGTATGAAAATGAAAGCTAGTAAATTTGCAAGTGTTAAATAGATGCTGATGGGGGGCACAGTGAAGGTTATACCAATGAACGTGTTTGCTTCACATGGAGATCAGCACATTTTGCTGTTTATTTAGATCAATGAGTCATCTTCTCTGCTTATAGAGATTGGTAGAGTTCCTTCTGTAGAATGCCTCCCTCTTTCTTTCCCCTTTAATTTCTAATTTACTTTTTTTCTCACAATCTTCAGTGTAGCTTTGCTGCTTCTATTATTTAGTCCTTTTTGCCATTTTGCTGGATGCAATTCTCTAGCATACTACTTGTTGTAGTGTTTTATTAACTTTTATAGCACAGATTTTGTTGCCACTTAGCTACTAAACATTAATGTAGTGAATAAAAAAATTATAGTTTGCTACTTACTCTGATAAGTAGCAAAGGGAATACTTTGGTACCATTCCTGTGAGAAACACTATCATCTCAAGATTTCAGGAATAAAAACCAAGAAAAAAATAATCTCAATTTCATCCATTTTAGTTTTCTAAAAGTCACTGTGCCCTAATTTTGATAGAGGACATAACCACATATCTAGGGAGGACTTTTTTCATTTTCCTTTGACTTTAGGATACAACTGAAAATTCTGGTCCACTACTGTTCTCAAAATGAAAGCTGTAAGTAGGGCTTTTATTTGTGTCTGTTATATGTGACCTTGAGATTGATTCTGGCATCCGAGGGGTCATTTCCAGTGTTCATTAGTCCTTATACACTGCAATTTTCTATCAATGTTTGAGGCAGTTCTGGACCTGCTACACAGCAAGCAAAACTTTAAAGAACATTTTGGAAGTGCATGCTGATTAATAGCATTAATGTGCTTACATGTCATATGTAAGTCTGAATTTGCTTTGGGTTTTGATTACTCCAATAATGAACTAGCTCCAGTGTTGTCCAGTTTTTAAGCTCTTCTCATCATGGAAGCCATTCGTACTGGAGTGAGACATACCCTGGCTGTACTTCACCAAGGTGCTGAGGAAGACATTCAGTGCAGGTATCTCGGGGTGCAGTGCAAGCTGCAGCTTGAGCTCTGTGAGCTCTGAGTGGCAGGTCCCCAAGGGGACAGGCTGTGAACTGCTGATCCTTTGCATTAAAAAGGGCACAGGGACCTGTGGCCCAGCCAGGTGAGGGGACACTCAGAGGCACGGCAGGAGCTGACGACCCCCAGACTCCCATGCTTAGACTGTGAGGGTGTAAAAGCACAGAGTTTCCGTGGTTCAGGGTATCCCCGCCGAGGCACCAGCTTGAGCTGTTACTTAATTACTTAGTTGTTGCATCAGGATTACATTATTTTAAGAGCTGGTAAGGAAATTTGGTCTGCTGTATGAGTGTGGGGGCAGCAGTTGCCAAGCAGCCTCCGAACCAGCTCAGGTGGTATGAGTGGGACTGACGAGTGGCTCCTGGGTGGTCAGATAGGGAAGTTAATTCTTAACATCCTGACCAAAGAGGTAGGACTTGGAGGAAGAAGGGGATTGTACACCGGACAATGCAGTGTTGGCTGATAAGACTACGTGGCCCCAAAGGATCCTATTGCGTGCATGGATACTTACAAGATCTTCAAAAGTCTATTGTATATTGGTATGAAGTTTTACTCTATTTAATTTTTTGAACAGAGAAAAAAGCTTTATTTAATGTTTTTTAATAGATAATGTGGTTCTTTTGGAAGGTTTATGTTTTTGGGCTGTAAACATTGCAAATGAAGGGGTTTTGTCTTTCTTAGTGTAAAATTAAAGGGAGAAAAAAAAAAGAATTAGTTCAGCTGACAAAATATTAGGGCTACCTAATTGAGAGGAGCTGAAGCTATGTGCTGCCACTTAGATTCATTACTCTATTGATAAATACACTTTATCATCAATTTTCAACATGCAGCCCTGCAGTGCTATTAATAAATTATGAAACCAGAATTCCAAATAATTCTTTATTACTCGCTTTTGAAAATAAACTTGTCAAGATTTACCAGTAGGACAAAAATCTATCTTCTCTTTTGTTTGTTATCCTCTCTCCTTCCCAGCTCCCTCCNGATACCCTCAGAGTTAACATGCACATTAGCTGTATTTTCTTTTCCTAGTTTTCATGATCTAAGTGGCCTGGAAACATTAAGAGATGTGTAATGATGCTCACGGTCAGGACTGGATCTGATCTTTTAGTATCCATGACAAAACGAAGGCTAAATAAATCCCTTCAGAAAGGACTTGACATTAATTCCACCTTATCTGCCCAAACCTGCCAAAGGTTACTACTCATCTGGGCTATTGAAATGCTAGTGTTTGCAGACTCAGAGAAAATTGCTGGCTCTTGGCAGAACAAGAGCCAGCAAGCCAGAAGAACAGCCAGAAAGTACAGTTTTTTTCACTCACCACTAAAAATTTGTTTCTAAGGTTTTTCCTACCTTACATTTATGAAAGTCATGTTTTGCAGTGATAACTTGGTGCCACACCCAATCTTTATTTGAGATAATTAACTATTCTATCTTTGATATACTCTACTTTGACTTTTTACAGTGCATCATTATCTTTTCCAAAAGTATTGTATGGTGTTTTTAGGAATATTGGCTTTCCATCTACACAATGATCAATTATTTGCAGTAACTGAAATACTTTTGTTTAAACAGATGTGTAAGAGTTGTTACAGTAACGCTCAGTATGTTGTTACTGTCACAACCCAGTAAAGGATAGGCAGGAACCAAACATGGCAAAACTGGAGCACAAACAGAAAAAAAGACTTACGTGAAGACTTATAGAAAGCTGGAGTCAAATACAACAACACAACTCAATGTTTCTTTGTGGATTATTTTACTCATTGGGTACCACTCCATGCGTAGTCATGTTTTGGCTGGATGAGTGCACAAATCCTGACTCTGTTTTATCTTTGCTTTTAAGTTGAGGGAGTAAAGGTGTCTTAATTTGAGGGAAACCAAAATGTTTACCAAAACCAGAGGAGAGGATTCCTCCTCAATAACCACATCACTCGTTATTAAATTTAAGAAGAAGGAACTTTAATTAGAACATGGGTATAAGAAAGATCTTAACCTCTCTCTCTCTCCTTCTCTCTCTCTCTCTCTCTCCTTCTCTCTCTCTCTCTCTCTCCTTCCTTCTCTCTCTCTCTCTGAAGCTCAGGGTGCCCAGAGATGGAGGGGGAAAAGCAAAGACCAGAGCCAGAAAAAAAGAGAGCCCATCAGCAAGCAGTGGCTCCTTTTCTGCAGCTGCCCCAAAGAAAACCCCCAAAATAGTCAAACCAGCATACAGCGAACAATAAAAGAAAAACTTCTCCCCAACCCCAGGTGCTGGGGTTCTGTTTTCTTGCCTTCACCCCACCATTAAGCTTGAATCTGAAAGTCATCAGCTATCTTTTATCCTCCGTCCTGGGACTCCAAGCCTAAACCTTTTGTGTTGGTATGGTGACAAAATTCTCTGAGGGGGCTCCTCCCAACACCACCTTCCTGNGGGTGAACAACTCATGTGGTACAGAATGGAGCATTTTTCATGGGGGAAAAAGCAGACTCTCTCGCTCCTTGTCCTTTGTTCAAAAATAAGGAAAAGCTGGGAGTGGAGGAATGGTGATAATTCCCAGGAATCTCCTTGCAGTCCAAGTCGGTTCCCAGGAAGAAAAGGTCTGCAGTGTGTCCTGAAGCAGCTGTGACCCTCTGTTCTCTCTCTCTCTCTGAAGCTCAGGGTGCCCAGAGATGGAGGGGGAAAGGCAAGGAGCAGAGCCAGAAAAGAGCTCTCACCAGGTTAGCAAGCATTGGCTCCTTTTTCTGCAGCTGCCCCAAACTGAAAAGTCAAGCCAGTACACGGTGAAAAACCTTTCTCACCCCCAGGTGCTGGGGTTCTGTTTCTCACCACCCCACCATTCAGTTGGAATCTGAAAGTCATCAGCCATCTTTCGTCCTCAGTCCTGGCACTCCAGGCCCAAACCTTTGTGTTGGTAGGGTGAGAAAAATTCTGAGAGGCTCCTCCCAACACCACCTTCCTTTGTTTGAACCTTTAGCAAAGGGGAAACTCCAGTCAGTATTCTTAAGAATGTGTTAGACCTTTATGATGAAGGAAACTGATGTATTTGATTATTTTTTAAGAAAAACATAGACTAATAGATTTCCCAAGCTTCTTCAGCCACCCTAAATGCAGGACTTTGGAAAAACTATAAAGCACATTCACCTATGCACCTTGTCCTTGCCTAGCCTGAATACCACCATGAACCATGTCATCCTCCCCTCTGACATCTTTCATGGCATGCTTGTTGTCACTGGAAATCCAGATGCATTGGCCTGGAGTGGCACAGACACTTCAAAAAAAAATCTCCCTCTTGGGCATAAATGGAGGGCCAGGGTAGTGGGACCACCTCTGGGGCTCATTTGTTCTACAGTTCAGTCAGAACATCTGCATTTGCATTTTCAGACTCCAGTGGGGATTTCTATAAAGAGTCTATTAGCAGTCATGCCTGGTAATGTTAAAGATGCCTTTTCCTTATTGCAGGCTGACATGTGTGTGTCAAACTATAAAGTCATGCATAAAATTTACGACAGTGAAATACACCACTGACATACTACAAGATTTTGATTTGCTTCAGGAACAAACTCTTGTCTCTCATCAGCATTTTATGTAAACAGGATGATTTGTTTTTTCCCACAATAAAAGGCAGTAAAAGTAAGAATGCAGTTAATGTCCTTGATAAAACATTTTTAAAAAGAATTCCACAAGTGTTCTTTTCTTCCCTGAGGAGAGCAGTTAGAGATGGCAGAAGAAGAAGGTGTTGCAAGAAAATTGTCCCATGAACACTGAGTTTTCTTCCTGTTACTTCCTTAAGTTAGAGCTACACTGGAAAAACTGCAATATTAATCTCATATTCCTGAGGTACATGAGTAATTCAAACACATAAAAGTGTTGAGCAAAATTAATGCATATGACATCACCACTGGGTGGCCTGCCTAAGCACAGCCTGGTGTGTGTGTCCTTTATACTTTCTCTTCTGGTAGTAGGTGCTCCTGAGAAATGTGTGACTTTTCTGTTTTCTCTTTCCCACAAAATGCTCCACTCAGCAGTTGATTTTTTTTTTCCTTTTGAAGCATTTGTAGGTTTGCATTGCTTAACATATGAACATGAAATTTTCATCCATATTTAATCAATCTAGAAGTATGTCCTTGCCCAGGAGTGGGGCATCTTCTTCAGAGCAAGTGTGGACTGGCATTTCCTTTATAAAAAAGGCAGTGGGAGTATCTCTGGTTTTGTCGCCACCCGGTATTAAGCACTTTTGTGGTTTCATTATTAATGGTAGACCTTTTCTTCTTTCAGTTTCTCTTCTGCATGTCTAAGTTTATCATGGCAGTTTTGTTCCTTCACCCCATTCTATTCGCTCCATATTTCCTGATATGTATGTCTCTGACAAAATACTGCCTAAGCAGCTTCGATAAGTCTCACAATCACTAGCCCTTGCTCTCACGGGGAACTTCAACTTACCAGATGTCTGCTGGAAATACAACACAGCAGAGAGAAAACAGGGCAAGAGGCTCCTGGAGTGTGTGGAAGGGAAATTCCTGACACAGCTGGTGAGAGAGGGAGCCAAGTAGGGTAGACATCTGCTAGACTTGCTGTTTGTGAACAAAGGAGTGGTGGATGATGTAATGGCTGGAGGCCATTTTGGGCACAATCATGGAATCATAGTTTTTAATTCTCAGAGAAGTAAAGGAGGCAGGTCAGTGGAAACAGTGGCTTCCAAAGGGCAGACTTTGGCCTGTTTAGGAGACTGGCTGACAGAGTCCCTTAGGAGGCAATTCTGAAGGGCATCCAGGGTGTGCAGGGAGGGTCAACCTTCTTCAAAAGGAAAATCCAAGAGTGGGAAGCTCTGGGAAGAAGCTGATGGGGAAGAGGAGTGACATGACTGAGCTAAGAGCTTTGTCTGGAGCTCAGGTGATAAAAGGAGAGTTTATACCATTTGGAAGAATGTTCAGGCAACTCAGGAGGACTTATATTGTGAGGTGTTATGCAGGGAGAAAATTAGAGGCATCAAATCCCAGCTAGAACTTAATCTGGCTACTGCTGAGAAAAAAAAAGACAAAAAAATTGTTTCTATAAACACATTGCAACCAAAGGAGAGCTATGGAGAATCTCCATTTTTATTGGATGCTAGGGGAAACACAGTGGCAAAGGATGAGGAAAAGGCTAAGGTACTTAATGCCTTCTTTGCCTTAGTCTTTAATAGTAAGACCAGTTGTTCTCCAGATTCTCAGCCCCCTGAGCTGGAAGACAGGGATGAGGAACAGAATGAAGCACCCATAACTCAAGGGGAAATGGTCAGCAAAATTCTACACCCCTTAGGCATGCACAAGTCTATGGGGACAGATGGGATCCACCCAGGGGCACTGAGCGAGCTGGTAGAAGCACTCACTGAGCCACTTCACATCATTACTAGCAGTCCTGGCTAAATGGGGAGGTCCCAGGTGCCTGGAAGTTATCAAATGTGGTGCCATCTGCAAGAAGGGTCAGAAGGATGATACAGAGAACCACAGGCTTGACAGCCTGACCTTGGTGCTGGGGAAGGTCATGGAGCATTCTGAGTGTCATCATGCAGGAAAACCAGGGAATTAGGCCTAGCCAGCGTGGGTTTATGAAAGGCAGGTCCTACTTGACCAACCTGATGTCGTTCTATGACAAAGTGAGCTGCTGAGTGGATGTGGTGGACCATTGAGGCTACGGATGTTGACTTCAGTAAAGTCTTTTGCACTGTCTTCTGACAACATTTTCCTGGAGAAACCAGCAGTCTGTGGCTTAGACAGGTGTGCTCTTCTCTGGGGAAAACCTGGCTGAATGACTGGGCCCAGAGAGTGGTGGTGAATGATGCCACATCCAGTTGCATAAAAAGCGTCCTATATATTTTGGTGTTGTTTCTATTCAAATTTTATGTATAGTTGAAGACTGTACTGTTAATTTTGGTATTAACATGTGGTAAATTCTCTCACCACAGTAGGGAACACTCAGCTGTGGATATTGCAAAGTCACAAATCTATTAGTAATTGCATTCATATATAAAACCAGGTGCAAATATAAATAGCAAGGCTACAAAGCCAAGCAGAAAGTTAGGAAATTAGGAAATGATAGAACTACTTGCCTGGGCAACCTAAATCTGGTTTCTTTAAATTACTTGAATTTTGATCTATATTTGTTTCTTTTTCATGGTGCCCTGAATTAGAGACAAGTATTGGGGTGGGATCTCCAGTAAAAATGAACCCACTCCCCTTTTATTCCCCACCAATATAGAGGGACAAAATGCAAGCAGTATAAGTGAAAAATAACAGGTTATTGATAAGGAAATACCAGCAATCACAGAGTTACAAAGGAAACGGCTTACTCACAAAAAAGGGGCGTCCACTACCCCATGTGATCCCCTGTGAAAAAAGGGGAAAAAAATCAGAGTCCTCCCCACCAACCACCCCATTCTGCTCAACCAAACCAAAGAAACAACAGGGAAACAGAGGCAAAAGAAAAAAAAGAAACTAGGAAAATTGTGTTTCTCACAAGGAGTTACTATTAAACTGCCTACTCTATGTCACCTGGTCAAGTTCAGGTCTTAACTGCAGCGTCAGTACTAGCTCCAAGTCTCTCTGTTCCCTGCCAGGTGGTGTCTCCTGCACTGTGTGGAGAGTGGGAGGAAGTTGCATCTTACAGACAATCCTCCGAAACAATGTTGGAAAAAGGGAATAAAATACAACCACCCCTGCCTCCTGTAACTAGGACACCTGCATGGGGGATGCCTAGAGGGGAAAAAAATAGTTTTACTAACTCTCATGTGAAGTTTGAGATAACTATAATAAGGGACTGTTGCACAACTCCTTTAATAACCTTTATCTTTATTGCGTAGATGGAAGGAAAGGTCAAGATCTGTTCAACTTGTATCTTCGTGTGACAGACTTAGTGTTAGCTTCATGCTTTATATACATAATGTGTCCTCAGAGATTGCAAGGAAAGCAAACAGACCTCATCAATTTCTCTAATGATTCCTCTGAAAGATACTTTTTTTTCCTGGGTTTGTATTTTTAGCTCACTTTAACAACACCTCTATTACCAGGCTGTCAGAGGCCTCGTACATAGAATTTATGTTGGCTTTCATAAAGAAAAATTAGATGCTATCTCAAGGACAGGCTCTACTTTTAATGTCATTAAAGCTAAATGAGTTATTGTTGATATTCACTGAAGGAACAGCAAATAGAATTAGATAGAGAAAAATCTTAGTGATAAGATGATGTGGTGGCTCTAACTGTCCACTGCAGAGGAGAGGTAATTTATAAGCATTGCTTTCTTTAATGTATACGTAACCTGTACTTTATGCTGTATGGTTGGTTCTATTAATCCTAGGGGAGGGATGGAGGCTAGGGAGAGGAGGTGTGCATATTAGTCATAATTCTCTTTCTTGAGTAGCACTGAGTGCATGGCTGGGCAAATCAGCCCCAGGCATCCTCAGCACCTCCAAATGTTGCAGAGGAAAAAGGCATATTGGCTGCTGGTGCTTGTGCCCTGGAAAGAGGGAAGATTTTAAGTAGGTACTAATAGATGGTGTTCATCAACATAAGACTAAGTGATACCTCTGTTTGAGGTCTCTGTCATGTTTCACAGACTCACAGAATGGGTCAGGTTGGAAGGGACTCCAGTGGATCACCTGGTCCAACCTCCCTGTTCAAGCAGGGTCATCATCGAGCACATTGCGTAGCATTGTGTCAAAACAGCTCTGGAATATCTTCAGTGAGGGAGACTCCACAACCTCTCTGGGCAACCAGTTGTAGGGCTTGGTCACCTGCAACATTAAAGAAGTTCTTCTTTATTTTAGGTTGAACTTCATCTGTATCAGTTTCTGCCTAGAAAATTCCACGTTTGTTTCTTAGGGTACAATTAGTTATGACTGAATGCTTTTCAAGTCTTAATATGAAAAGCTTTCCTCTTTATTAGGATAAAGAGGAAAAGCTGGGACAGGAGTGTGTCAAACGCTAGAGGATTCCTGCATTTGAACACTTCACACTTAATACCATGCTCTTTGCTTTAAATTCGTTCTGTAAAAGAGAGAGGAAAAAAATAGCGTTGAAGATTTCCCTGTTCTTACCTGGCTTGGCCAGGCTCATAGCAAAGGCAGAGAGCTCTATAGACAAGAGATAATTTTGTAAAAGCCTGGGAAATGACTGTTTTCTGTGGTAATCCCACTTATCTGTAGATCTGTTGTACAGATGTCATCAACTTTGTTTCTTGTGTAACAAGAGAGCTCTTTAGCTGTTAAGTCCAAAGCTGGAATGAAACTGAATATGGTGATCCCACACATATTCTAAGGGCTCAGAGTGTCTGTGGAAACAAAAATGAGGTATTGAATTTCCTGGTAGGCAAGAAAGTGCTACATATTTCATTTTATGTGTGTGATATAAAGGCTGAGAAATTCTTTCAAGATCAAAAGCAGATGCATTTATATGTATCATTTTAATGTATAACTGTTTTGTTGAGGTATTGCAGACAGCTATTGCAAATGAAAATAAAAAATGTTAAAAGAACATTATTAAGCTCTGAAGTTAGAAACCTGAAGGATAGAAAATGTCACAGCAAACTTAATTAGACCCCCTAATGTGTATGCAGTAGGAAGGGCTTTAATTACCTGATCACAAACTATTTTTTGCACAGCATCCTCCACTCCTTTCAGCATAGAAACCGGATAGTCTTTAATTAACAAGCAACTATTCAACATTTTGTTTTCTCCTCAACATGCCGTCTTAAGTTTTACTCACTCTATGCTCTTCAAACCCAGCTCCAAACCCATAATTATTCATTTCATGATGGGAAATTCTTGTGAAGTGTACTTCACAAGAAAATTTATTTTACAAATATTTGTTTATTTTCACACCATCCAAAAGATTTGATGGGTTATTATGACTTTTTTCCAAAGCTAATTGTCTCAGAAAGAAAAATCATACATTAATTTGCAATCTTAGTTTAAAGCAAATAAAACTGTCTTTCAGGGGTTTATGTGCATTTAAAAAAAATTCAGTTTGCTTCAGTTGCATATACTACCTGGTGAAGAAAATGAGATCACAGCACTTTAAATAGATTTTTGTCCCTCTACCCAAGCGTAGGCTGAAAACAAGACTTTGACCAGTTTAAAGAAAAAGGTAAGTGAGAGCAAGAACATGCCTCGTGCCAGAGAGAGATGTTGCCTCCCTAGCTGTGTCATTAAGGCACTAAGCCACTCTCTATGAGATGGTAGAAAGCTGCATTTAAAATTGTTGCCGTGAATCAGAAAGACCAACCCTGGTGATAGTAAGAGGTAGCTATTGGAATAAAAATACCTTTTCTGTTCCCAGGAATGAATACTTGCTCTGCATTTAAAAATCGCGGGCTGGTATACAAGCATGTTCCTGGCAGCTGGGGCCTGAACCTTGTGCTGATGAGCAGAGTCATGCTTGCTCCTTCCTGGCATTTCCATCTGTGTGGTTTTCCTCATAGCCCTTCCACAAGGTGGCCTCACCCAAATAGTTCAAGACCAAGTAGTACAAGTAGCTGCCTGAGAGGCAGGAGAAGTGACCTGTCACTGGGAACACTGAAACCATGTCTCTGGCTTCCAGATGAATCTCTTGATAAGAGGATTAGTGTTTAAAGCAAGGGGATAGAGGCGCCAGCACTATATGAAATGAGCTGGCGTTCTATACTTCGGGGCACAGTTCAAAACAAACTTCCAGATTTCCACTGAAATGACCATGTTCCAGGTATAGATGAGGGTCAATAAATATTTGAACCTAAAATTCCAAAATTGTTGAAAGCCTTAAAATAGCAGTTATTGTGATTTGCTTTAATAGACTGTAGGAACTCTTTCCATGAATCAGCATTTTTTGATGAAAAATAAACAGTATTTTAGAACACATCTCTTCATTGTGTTTTTAATTTGTCTCCATAAAGCTGATATTTTGTAATTGGTAGTTCCATCTCTGAGTTGCGGGTTGGATTAAAGTGTATTTGCCCAAGTCTTATAAGTGAAACTGTTAGTTTTTTGTAGCTTCCTTTCCTCTTGTGCATTTACTGCTGACCTCCCAAATTATGCAAGGATGAAGGTGTTAGAGGCAACACCTGCTTTACTGAGGAACTGCATCTAACAGTAGAGATTTCTAGGAACATTCATCACTGCTGATTGAAGCTGAGGTCCTGCAGAAATAAAAAATGACCATATAACAGAGAGGAGGGGAGGAATCTACAGTAGACTCTGTGGCAGTGATTGCTGATGTTTCCCAGCTTTCTAATCTGCTTGGAAGCCCTAATATTTTTGCCAGAGAATGGTAGATGGATGGGTGTGTATGTGTTGATGTGTAAGCTAATGATATCTGTATGTCCATGCTTTAAAAAACAAACAAACAAACAAGCAGCCTGATTGTCTAGTTTTCTTCAGCCTTGCATGGCTCAAAACTAGGTTGAGAGGGCCATATCTGCTGCTATTAAATGTATCTGCAACAGACAGAAGCACCTTGCTTTTCCTTGTCTGACCATGGGTAAATATCCTGAAAAAGTAGATCAGAGTTTTTTCAGAAAGATCACTGAAGGAAGGTAGTAATTTTTGAATGAGATCAGCCACAGTAAAATGATATTATTTCTTCTGGTCAGCTCTATGAACTCTGCAACCTTTTGGATTGGATAAACCATTTGAATAATGGGCAAGGTCTAGGAGAAAAGATCCAGAGGGTAATATAATACCTGAAGGTGCTCTCGCTTATCCTCCCTAGCATGCCTCCTTACAAACATGAATTCTCTTCATTGGAGAAGGAAAAGATAAATCTATGATGAAGAATTTAACATGCTAATTGCTGTCAATTCTACCTTCAATCAAAAGCACAAAGAACAGCTACATGTGAGAATAATTACACTTAGATCCCCTAAAATCTGCCACTCCAACTTGTGTCAGTAATTTCAACTTCTAGCCAGGGAAGCAGCATATTTATCTTGTCAAGAAGTAAAAGTTACTCCAGGTTTAAACAAGTGTCTCATTTGAACCCAGCATATTTATTTTAGTTAGCCCTACTGAAAAATGGTTGAAGTGTATCTTTTGAAATAAAACATTATGTACCTGTTAGATGCTGGACTCTGAGTTTGTTTAATTCTTCTAACTCCTGGAATCACTTCTGTGTATTTGCTTCCTTTATACTTGAGAGGCTCCCTCAAAAATGTCTTCCATGAAAATACTATGCAACATCCAAGCAGGTTCTAAATGTAGAGACGTTTTGGGGGTTTTTTTGAAGGGGGAGGGGGGAAGGGATGAGGGGATATAGAAATTTATTCTTTCCTCTCACAAGCTGTTGATATTTGTAAAGTTTTGTAACTTCATAACATTGCTATCCATTTTTTCATCCACTGTTTAGCCGCTGCAGTTTCTGTATACCTTAAAAGTCCTTTATATGTTGAGTTATGGAACACTTTTTTCAATTTTTAGCTCTTTTAAGTGTTCTCAAGCTTCTTAAAACCTAAAATTAGTGGTAAGAGCTTGGTGGACTCTGGATAATGGTTTTCTAGCAAGAGAGAGAAAGATAATATGTTTCTGCATTAGTATCACTTTATAGGATTTTTACAGAAGTATATAATGAGTTCTCAGGTAAGATCAAAGCTGTGTGCTGCCTTGCACCACAAACATCCATCAAGTGAGATGATTTCTCCTTAAGAGAAGCTGTAAGTAGGTGAAAAAGACTGGCAAGGTATTATTTACCCCTTTTTGAAAGATGAGGAGCCAGGACCCAGGAATTGTCTGGATGAAGTGGCAAAGAAATAATAAATGGCTTTTTGAGTCCTGGTGTCCTTTTGTTATTCAATCCAGGGACCTGGATTTGGAGCATGTGAGAAATTTCTTATGGTTTATGCAGTTAATTTCTGTTGTCATGGGATGAAGAAATGTGAAAGGTGGATAAGCAGTCAGTATAGCATTTTGAGACAAGTCCAAGATATCCAAATAAACCAATGAGCTCAGTAAGTGTGCTTCTGTACCTACCCTGTGAGCAACCCAAATATGTTAAACTACAGCCCGGTGAACCTTATTCCTAGTATTCAACCCACTAAATAGCTGTAATGGGTAATTCTGAAATGTTTCTGTCTGTTTGTATATTGCCATCTTAACTGGAAAATGCCAAACTTAATCATATATAGAATCTATTATAAAATGCTTTTTCTCACTCAATGAAAATCATGCTGGGTTTTTTTAATGGAAAAAGAGAAACCAGAATGTTATTTGATAGGAATAACATCATGCTTTTTGGAGAAAGACATTCAATTTTTTCAATTCAGTCGACACTGGAGGCTCATGTGCTTTTTCTCACTTTAGTGGGATCACAATGACTTGAAATTGGCTAGAGATGCAACAGCTAAACATGTCACTTTTTGGCATTTATTTGAAAGTAGACTACACAGGAATGCTGAATTAGCCCTCCTGCTGTGCAGCCTGAGGTGAGCTGGAGTTGAGTGATTGTTAGTGTCAGAATGAGTAGTAGTTCAATGGCATATAAGGGATATAATTTCTGTGGGTACCTCAGGATGTGAACAGAATGAACTGGGCTGTTAGTGGAGATCACTTGTGGGAAGAAATATGATTTCCTGACTATCTCTAATAATATTAAATCTAATTGATGTTTTCATACTCATTGCTAAGTATTATGCAGACTTGGCAAGTCATTAAGGACAGAGTTACTGTAAGATACAGAGCATTGAAACACAAGAAATTGAGACTCCAGATTTAAAATCATAGATCCCAGGGTCAGAAACAGGAAGTTTGTGGGACAGGTGAAATGAACACAGTGCCATCTTGGAAATTTTAGTGCCAGATTGTAGCCTGAAAGAGCTTTTCCACTTTAGCTGCTTTTCAGTGTAAAGTGTCATATTACTGCAATAAATTAGATACATTTCTTGTACACTATTTCAAGGGACAATGGAGGATAAAACAGCTGTGGAAAAAGTCACACTGTATGTCTGCATTTCTGCACATTACAGAGTTTAAACTGTCCCATTTTTTAAAAAAAATGTCTGCTGTCCATCTCCTCGACCTACCTGAGCGCCTTTTAATACAACAATTTACCACTAAAGGCAGTTTCAGCAGTACTGCTGCTTTTCTAAAAATAGACTGCCAGAGCATCTTTGTTGTCTGCAGTGCAAATTGTTTGTTTTAATAGGAAGATACTTGGCTACGGTATAATTTCTTAAATTGCATGTTACTTCAACAACCATATCCACCCAAAACATAATGATTGTTACTGAAGAAATACAATTCTGAATCCTGAAGTGGAAGGCACAGGAGTTTAGATCCAAGTGAAACCAGTTTTCATGTTGCATATATACACACAAGAATTCTGATTACAGAATATGCAATGTCTTGTGTTTGTAGCAATGCCAAGCCAAGACCAGGGTGGATGGGACGCTGAGGAACCTATTCTAGTGGAAGATGTCCCTGCCTGGGGATGTCCCAGTGAAATGAACAGAGGAATTTCAGTGATGGAGGAATGTATTGCCGCAAGTCATTTTAGTGATACTGTTTAGTCACGTTCTTGGAAGGTGATGTATATTTCAGCAGCTGTAGGCTGGGTCTGCCAGTATTGTCCGGGGAAGCATAAACTTTGAGAGGTGAGTCGGCTTTGTATAGTCATAGCAGTGTGTTAGCCACTGCTTGTTCCTTTGCTCCTTCTCTACCCATCTTGCCTTACAAATCCAGGCTGCTTGCAAAGACCTCCTGCATCAAACAGACCAAAGACCAAGGACTGGCAAAGCCTCCATGCTGGTGCAGAACTTTTGGTTAGTGTGATTAAGACAAGTTGGTGGTACATCGGATGCATAAAAAGCCTTGGTGGTGGTTGCTACAAGAACATACGAATGGTTTTCATGCTTCCAGCACTTGATAGTGGTAGAGCTGGTCATCTGAGAGAGTCTGAGAGACAGAATTTTCAGTAACCTAAAATAGCTTTGCAGATAGTCAGTAGGGCAGCCTTTTACTCCTCAGCAAAGGTTTTTGACTCCTTAGTGTAGATTAGATGTGGTTTTCACAGCTAGGAATTTTTGAATTTTGATGACAACGTGAGCACCCACACATGCCCACCACCCAAGCCCCACCACTCCAAAGAAAGGAGAAAAAACCTCATGGTTCCAAGATGCCATTAATTATGTTCTGTTGAGTTCATAGTGGGACAGTTACTAACAGTGGTCACTGTGATATTTTTGTCTAGAAGTAGTTATGATAGCCACTGATTGAGGCTTTGTATTAAGGTTCATGCAATAGTTTCTTCTTTTCAAAAACAAAGACAATAAATTTCAATTCCTTATGTTGTCTTCCTTAAAATCCCAAGGTGTTGATGAGAGTCTAAGCTACATAGGATATAAGGACAGAGGATGTCTCTACCTTGTGTATGTTAAGATGCTTTTCAGTATTCACCTGGATTCAGTGGGGTTGCAAAACTCCCACAGTCATTTGCAAGTTCCCTCATCCAGTATCTTCAACAGAAATAGGTCAGGTATCATTGTTCTAGAAGCAATTGCTGCTAATGATGTACTAATAGGCAAGTGTAAATCAAAAATATGGGACTCAAAGAGAAACTTGAGACAGAAGGGTATTTTTTCCTCTAAACTTTCCTCTTGCTGTAACCCTGTGTTCAAATTCTAAGTGAAATAAAATCTACTAACAGTCCCAGTGGTATGCTGATGTACAGAGATGCTACTTGTTAGATTTCACTGGAAAATCCCACCTACTTTTGGAGGTGAGGGGCCTGATCAGAGTTATTATCCAGACTTTTTCAGCTTCCAAAGTGTTTACTTTTGAATTTTGGCCCTCTGAAGGACCAAGGATGTTTAAAAATATGCTCTGGTTTTGATTTTTATTTTAATAAGAAGGTTGTGATTTGAGCTAAAGGATTGATTTTTACATCCGGATACAGGCTCCTGTCCTCACCTTGGGGAAGTTTCTTCGTGGTTTAGTGACCTTTTATAACAATAGAGATGAGCATTGTCTGCATTCAGGCTTTTGTCTTGTCCATGTAGATTTGGGAGGATTTTGTGGGGAAGGATTGTTCTTTAAATTCCCAGAAGAATGCAATCAGACTTCTGGTTTGGGGTCTTTTGTATTCTGGTGAAATACTTTTCAGTGTGCTGTCATGTCATCTGGGATAAATGGTTGAATAGCTAGAAATTTGGTATTCTTTTTCCAACATCATTGTTTTCCTATTTATTTTTTTTCGTGTTTCCTTCATTCAATATTTAAAACTAACAAGCACAAGCAAACGCAGAAAAAAAAACTTGAAAGGCTAAAAATCAAATCAAAGGACCTTCCCACTTATATAATTCAATTAAACACATTCTTCCCATGATGCATTGAGGAAACATATTATTACAGACACAAATCACTTTGTAGTGTTGTATTATTAACTCCTTCTGGGGCCAGATGATTTTTCTGCCAGATTAGAAGGAAGGAGCAATAGGATGTAATGTCAATTAGCCTAATTGCTGTGGGTCTTTCAACACTTGGGCTGATATGCATTCTCAGAAAGGGGATACAAATATGTCTACATTTAGGATTTCTAGATCTTTGGAGAAAGTTTAAAATACCTTGGACATCTCCCTGATGATAGCTCTGTGCTCATCTGCCTGAGTATTAAAACTAGGCTATTTTTATTTAATTGGATGATGGAAAGCTAGAGATTTCTCACATCACTCCGATGGCAGATTTAAGGTTTTACATATGTCAAAACAGTGCCATCTGTATTTGTTTATATTGCAGTTAGCCTTTTGCAGGAGCCCAAGTGGCTATTTGAAAGACACTGTAGCATCAACAGAACAAGTAAACATAGGTCATGCATAGCCCTTTCCAGTTTCTTGGGCCAACGTGGGGAAATCTTTTCTTCCACAACTGCAGGTTAAGTGTGTCTTTGCCAAAAAACGTTGTGGAAATGAAGACATTGTCATAAAAAGACCAGCTGGACATATGAAATAATATGAGTTAAAAGAATGAGTCCCAGTTTTAAACATTCCCATTGTCTTGTCTTTCTATTTTGATTGTTTCACCTCTCAATTCTGTTGCACTATATGGGCATAAATTTAATTTTTGCATTTCCAAATGCAAGATTTGACCAAGAGCAGATTGAGTTTTTTTAGGGTGTTTCACATAAATAAAACATTTTACTTCTGAGTTAAAAAAAAAAAACAAACGAAAACACCCCTGCTTGAAATAACAGAAATATGTTTTAATTGATTGAAGGCAATTAACAACATTGGTTGCTCAACTCTCCTCCTATCTAGTTGGGAATTGTACAAGTGATAAACTTGGATGGTTTGCAAATTCCTGGTAGATCTCTGATTTGAGATTATGATTTTGTAACAAATTATGACAGAGCAAAGCTAGCAGATGGTTAGCCTGTCCTTCAAAGAGACCTCCAACACTAGCTGGCAAAACTTCTGTTTGTCTAGGAGGCCAGCAGTCTCATAATTTTATGGTAGTTTGGGACAGGAGGGACTTAGCAAAGCTCACTGAAAGAGAAGTTAATACATAAATAATACATAACTAATGGATCTCTCGAGCACAGGGTAGGTTAGTTTGTAACATTGGGTAATCAGTGGGATTCAGAATCTTTTAGGTCCACTTCAGTTTAATTTTCTTTAATTGACAGAGCTCACAGGTAGGGTTTCCTGGCTCTGTGCTGTTATTTCCTTAGTCTAGACTGGGGTTTTGTGTCAGCTCACATGTCCTAAGCACCAGACATGGAATTTGCCATATGCAGCATGTGAAGATGCTTGAAATAGTTTTTATTTGGTGTAACCTGATTGATTGTGCCTTGGGTGGTTATGATATGGAAGTGCATAGTTTGTGATATTTGACCTAACTGTGGTGAAAACTAAGGATGACCTTAAAAATAGGTCTTGTCTTTTCTATGTACCTTTATGGTACAAAAAAACAATATGAAAGACGAGTTCATCTGCTTAAAATGCTCTGTTCTGTTTTTCTTTGGTAGATAATGGTAGCTCTCACAAATGTTAGAAGTGTGTCCTGACCCTCCTGTTTTCTGCCAACTGCTCTCCACTGGATAAGAGAAGGCTGGTAGTGGAGCTGTTAGGCCTGGAGACCAGAGTGTTCCCCAGTTTGTCCCTCTCCATCTGTTTGGATTTGGAATTGGAAATAACTTTTGGATTGGGAACCTTGCAGAAAGTCAGCATTGAGCAGCAAATTCCTGAGAGCTGCCAAGTGTGGTACTTCCTGGTGGCTGTGATAAAGCCCTATGGCTTGGAGACAGAGGGGAGGATAAATAAGTGATTGTCCTCACTGGGGTGCAGCTGAGCTTGCCTAAGCCATGGCAGAACAACGGCATAAATTGGCTGTGTTAAAGAAAGGTGCTGCTTTTGTAGCATCAATTTAGTCTAAATGTGATGGTGATGAAAGATATTTGGGTCCTCGTGTGTCCTCCATGCCCCACACACACTCTCTCCCTTTCTGCTGTCTCTGAGGGAAGGGCAGTGTGGTTTGTCCTAAAATAAGAACACCAGGAGCTATTGCAGAAAGAACTGTCTGGACACTTGCACAATTAAAGTCTTCCAGAGACAGGGGAGCTGAGATGTTTGCAATTGAGTTTGGTGCACATTGACAGTCATAAGGGTACAAAATGCTACTGGAAATTGGGCCGGCTCGTCAAACTGGTCTCCTGAAGTTGCAGGCAGCTTTCCAGTGGATTCCCCTCACCCTCATCCCCAACTGGGACAACTGCAGGATACATCCAACCCAAAGATGAAGATTTCCTTGTAGTAGGAGCTGTGTGAAAATATTCAAGTAATACTCTTCTGTTTAACTCTGGATGAATTTGAGGCAGAAACGCTGGCTTAAAGTAATGAATATATTCAGAGCAATTAGGGTGTTCTTAAAATGAGATAAAAAGTTTTCTTCAGTTGCATGGATATCCATGTAGCTACTGATGCTTCCTAAGTGTAAGGATGGACAGCTAGGAGGGCAGGGAAGGAAACTAATGTACCATGATGCCAGGTCTGTGTTTGATTTCCAAATAACTTTGCAGTTACGATCACTGGTTCTGACTAGTCAATTTATGGATAAATTTTCCCTTTGAAAAATTACCTGTGTCGGTACTGGGGTTTTTGTTCAAGGAAAAGGAACATTTTTGGTGGCACTCCTCAAGGAGAAACTTTGAAATCAAATTAAATTTTTATTGGTTTTAGATTTCTACTGCTCCGTATAGTTGTTGGAAAACAAGCCAATGAATAAATAGTCCACAAATAAAATTAGTTGAGTTTTTGTTGTAGGTTTTGTTGGGGTTTTTTATTCACAATTCCCTATGAAATGTCACCAACTTGAAATAAGGAATTTTCTTAATATGTTTCACTGAGGGAAAAGGAATAGAAGTTTTTTGACTCTTCTGTCAGTATATGCTCTGAGACACTGAGTAATTATGAATCTCAATATACCCCTTTATCTAAGAGCTTATATGTTTTATGTTTTTGTGGTTTCTGAGGTTTTGTTTTTTCTTTAGAGGGTTGGTGAAAAGATCAGCACAATTTAGCAGTAGATTTGACGTTCATAGAGACAGACCTGAAAATCTGACTAGAAAACACATGTCCAGAAATCCCTAGTAAAACAAAAGCTGTTGGGTCCACAAGTTGTCTGAAAATGATGTTGGTTGTTGAGCTTTCACATCCTAGTAAACCTGAATAACACTTCCCCTATCTCCTGCTATTTCTGTTATACATTATTTTATAGCTCTGTGTTGTATTCTACTTCAGACATAATATTTTTCAGGCTAAAAACATCCCAGTCTGCATAATCTTTCCACATCCCAAAAATGTTTTGTGCCATTGGACTACCTTATGGATATTTTCTGTATTTTTTTTTCCAATTCAGCTATATTTTTTTTTCAGTTGGAGAGACAAAAGCTTCAGTTTTTAAGTTGGGATCACATAACTCTTAATACATAATGTAAATTTGATGCTTTCTGGATGGCTGGTTATCTACATTTTTCTTGCAAGTGCTAATAAACTCTTTGGGGTTTTGGCCATTTTTGAGTCCAGAACTGATGTTTGCATCCAACAGTTTACAAGGCTTCAGGATTCCTGAATGACAGTAGTGGATTTACAACCTATTTCAAGGGGGTGTTTGGTGAGAATGGTTCTGTCTAGACGTCTGCTGTGGTACTTTGCGTTTGCTAATCCTATTTATTTTCTGTTTTACTGCCTGATCATTTCATTTCATCAGATTCTTTTGCAGATTTTCAGTCAGTCTTTATTTTCACAAGCCAGCAAGTTTCATGTTGTCATAAAGTTGTGTTAGTTCTCTGTCCTCTGTGTTTTCCTTGATACAACATTTAGGAAGACAGAAATGGCATGGATGAGACTAGATCGCCATAAAGACGCATTCCCTTTTGTCATGAATTAGCTTGGTTTGTTGTTTTTTTTCTTTCAGTGGTTTTCAACAAAAACTTAATCAGAGTGCAAATGCAGAGTATCAATTGTACCATCAGTGTCAATCCATAAACTGATTCCTTTGAAGACTAATGATAAATCTGTGAGGTCTGTAGTCCCTCTTAAAAAACAACATATCTTTTAATCATTATATAATGATCTGCTTGTTTGTTTATTCTGATTTTTAAAATAATATCTACTGATTTATGGATTTATTTTAATGTGGTCTGTCTTAAAGACCCTTAAAATATGCTCCTGCATTTGCCACCTTCTGTTTCTCAGGTAATGAAGTAAATTTCCTTGACAGGATAGACATTGCAACTAATAGGCAATTCTATATTGAATTTCCTTGTGGAAGAATATTAATTGAGCTTAGTGGATTTCCTCTGTTCATTTTATATGTTAATTCAGTACTTCAATTTAAAATATTTTTCTCACCCATATCTCAGAAAGAGCTTAGAGTTGAAAATACCCTAAGCTGTATCCTATTCTGCTCTGTGCAAAGAATTAATTCACCATCTCAGCTATGGCCTTGACTTTTTCAAGGCTGTCTTGCAGAGTTTTTCTTCCCTGTCACATGTTATAAAAGGTGTTTATTGCTAGTTTTCATGCCTTGCAATTTTTTTAAGTTCTACATTATCTTGGTATTCTGTATTTACAGAGCTGATCCCGACATTCATTTTCATCCTTTAATTGTGATTGCTTCTTTAGAAGGAATTTTTCCTGCTTCAAGAGGCCTCTCTTAGTTTCTGATTTTACCAGATGGTTTTTATTTCTGTGCCTTTAAAGAAATTTGTTTTCAGAATTGGTGGCTTTGAGTTCTTTTTACATCTCCAATGTGATGACTTTAAAATACTTAATTTAGTCTGTTGTTGCTTTTAACTTCTAACAAGCAAGTGCTAGTTTCGATGTACTTTCTTTTTTTGAAATTAATCTCTGCTTTAAAATAATAGTTTTGTGTGTGTGTTTAACTCTGCACTTGTGTGTTGAATTACTATGTTGTGTGGCCAGTGTTGCAGAGCAGCTCCTCAACAGCAGTGTTTTCATCCTGAATGCTGCTTAGGTGTAAAGCATACATTGTGTCTGTGTGTTGGATAACTTGCCTACCAACTCCAGCAATTACGCATTTCTGTTTTCAAAAACTTGGAGTTTAAGATGATATGACAGTTACATTCTATTTAAAGGTGCCAAAGTCTTCTCTCTTTCCTCTAGTCTTGGATATTTTCTTAATGCCTTATCTACCATTGTGTGAAAGAACTACATCATGGTTTTGGTAATCCAGATCTAACGTCCACAAATGTGGAAGGATTTCAGTCTGTATAGATATCGGGGTGATAAGTAGTAACTCATTGTCCCCTACTGGCTTCTAACCTTATTTTAAACATAGCACCTTTCTTCTACCAGTATTTCCCACTCCATCCTTACACACTTTCTACCCTGCAACTGCACTGGCTCCTCGATATGGCTGTTTTCCACTAGTATGTCTGCTGGGATATATTCTCAAATACACAAGGCATAACCCAGCTTAGTTAGATTTGCAGAATTAGCACGCGTACATTTGACATAACCATAAAGATCTACATTAACACACTGCCTAAATTTCCTGCTACTGTGCTTTACTGGTTAAAATGTGTGCATTTTGTTGGTTTTTGTCCTATACTATAATCAAGAGCGAAGAATTAGGCCCAATTCATTCCTCAGTAAGTCAAATGAATACAAGCATAGAGTGAGATTTGACTCTGAAAGTGCTAATCTGGCACTCTCCAAGGATATCATATAATAAAAGAACTGTGAGCCTGCAGAATTGTGGCATACTCTTTGGGTCATTATGTATTGATTTAGTGCTGTTTTAAAGAACTATTGTCTTAAGGCTGTGTTTTCTCCACATGGGTACTGATTCAGGTGTTCATTAATGCTGTACTGCAGAAACCTGGTGGGTTCAAATGTGCACGAAACTGTAGCACTGATGTAGATGCACTTGAGAGCGTATCAGTGTCCTTCTTTATTAGAAGGTAAATTTGTGTATTTTTACATTTCTCTTCTGTTTTCCAGAGAACAAGCTCATCTTTGAAGACTGAGCTGTGAACATATATCCTAACCCAGCTTATTATGCAGGCTTCACTGTATGCAGAAGGTTTGAAAGGAAATCCTTTAATAGGTTAATTTTCGTCTCTGTGGGTTGCATTGTCTAAAAACATTTACTTTTTTCTTCCCTTCTTTGTTACTTTTCAAGGTGTAACTACTCATACTGCTTTCAGGATAAAAAGAAAAACACCTTAAACACAGTGCCTTCATCTTAATATTTGCAAAAAAATGTTAGGTGTTCTTAGTTCTTGTTCTAAAGGCAAGCTCTTTCATGGATCCTATTCATGGATCCTTTCTCTCACCTATGATCAGGAGATAAAAAAGAATAAAAGAGCCCTGTGTGCTAGACTTCACAGCTCAAGGAGAAGGGCTTGTTAGGCAGCTCTTGATTTCTCCCTCCTCAACCCCCATCTCTTTTTCTATACTTAAATGGGAAATACTGGTACCATCAGGGACAATTATAAGATTTCTAGTTTTTAAGTGTCTGCCTAGGTATGATTTAGGGAAAAACTATGTGGAAGTGAAAGGCGAAAGCGCAGATTACAAGAAGTGTGGTAAAAGAGCCCTCTGAAAGAAATGAACTCTCCATTTTATAGAATCACAGAATGTGCTAACTTGGAGGGGACCCATCAGAATCAAGTCCAACTCCTAGCCCTATGTAGGACACTCTAGGAATCACACCATGTACCTGAGAGTGTTGTCTAAGTGCTTCTTGAACTCAGACAGGCTTGATACTTCCCTAGGGAACCTGTTCCAGGGCCCAGCCACCCTCTGGGTGAAAAACTTTTTCCTGGTGTCCAACCTAAACCTCCCCTGATTCAGCTTCATGCCGTTTCCTCGAGTCCTCTCCCTTGTCATGAGAGTGAAGAGATCTGTACCTGCATCTCTGCTTCCCCTCATGATGATGTTGAAGACTCCAGTGAGGTCTCCCCTCAGTCTCCTCAAGGCTGAACAAACCAGGTGACCTCAACTGCTCCTCACACAGCATCCCCTCCAGATCCTTCACCATCCTCATGCCCCTCCTTTAGACTCTCTTAATAGCTTAATGTCTTTTTTATATTGTAGTGTTCTAAACTTCATGCAGCACTCGAGGTGAGGCTGCACCAGTGCAGAGTAGAGCAGTCTCTTAATTTGTATTGAGACATTATATTGAAATTACTGATGTGATGTTTTAAAATATAATGCTACACTTCCCTTCATTTAAATTATTTCCCTTCACTTGAGCTATAACTCTGATTTGATTTCTTTAAAAGTATTCATTAAAGTAAATGTTGAGCTGCAGGTCCATACAGAAATAAATTCATTTTTTTAATATATTTCTAAAACGGCATGTGAGGCTCCTAAACATAGTGCCATGACATGCAAGGTTTATGAATATTTTTACACTTCATTTTTTGTTGATCCCTTTTTAAACGGAGGTGTGCAGCAGAGGATGACAACTAGCAGTTTTTGTTTGCCTTACTATGGGAGATCTATTGCAACTACTTAAAAATAGTGTTCTTGCTGTGAAAAACAGCATCACGTATTTTGCTGTTAGAGGATGTGATGACACAGTTTCCCTACGATGATCCTCCTTGGGGAAACAAAGAACAAAACTCTTATTGAAGGTCCTAGGGGCAGTACAGCATAATGCAAACCAGTTTGCACATTTACAGAAAGCTCTGTTGCAGAGAAGCTCCTCTTGCTGCAAGAAACTATTTCCACATTCCTTCCCTTGTGTTCTTCCACACAGTGGTCATGCTCTTTTTGAAATAAGTTTTTTTACAAATCCTGAAATTTCCAACTTACTAAGAAGTTCCTATCCTCTTTTAATTTCTAAAAGAAAAGTTTTAGAGCACTTTTTTATGGCTTACT
Organism: Sakesphorus luctuosus; assembly: GCA_013396695.1. Classification (NCBI taxonomy): domain Eukaryota; kingdom Metazoa; phylum Chordata; class Aves; order Passeriformes; family Thamnophilidae; genus Sakesphorus; species Sakesphorus luctuosus. Next base: position 69,947 of record VWZD01006475.1, read on the forward strand.
GTGATTGTGGACCTGCCACATGTATCAGGACTTTTGTATGTCCTACCATAACAAAATTTACAGGTGTTTGTGTATGCAAGCAAAATCTACACTTCAGAGTTGGAATTTCAGGCCACCTCCTTCTTGGATCACTAACAGAAAGTTACCTTTTTTTAGGCTGTAGTTTAGAGAACATCATGATCTTCAGAGCCTACTGTTGAGGATTGTTGGTGTGGTTGGTGTAATGAAATGTGTGGTGGAAACTTAATGGTCAGACATGCATTTGGAAGATGTTGCACATATGCCTGCCAAGATGTTTCAAAGTCTCATCTTACTGTATTGCAGGAGGAAGAGAAGTGGTTTCTTTAAGTTGTTTTAGTGTCCTCAAGATTAATTTAATGTGGTTCAATGATGGACCTGAACGTGAAAGTGGAATGACAAGACTCAAATGTAGGATGCTACAAACATTATGGTAATGGTTTTGTAGAAGGGAGATATGTCAATTAAATTTAGCTCTCCTGTGGTAACAGAAAAGTCTATATATAAACTCAGGCCAGGACTATGCCAGATGTACACAATCAGGGTTTCACTGCCCTGAAGGGTGCAGTAATGATTTATACCAGTACAGGCATAACTCATGGTGGATTAATACAGCAGAGTTTGCAGTTTAACACAGCATGGTTGAAAAAAGTCTTGAGAAATACATGGGCAAAAAGTTCTATTGTTTCTTAATTTACAATTAGATGGTAATTTTGTAAGCAAAACACAACAAACCTTAGAAACAATCACTATTATTTCTATACACTATTTGTGTACTTTATGATGATGGCATTCCTGAGAGAAGATCTGTAAGGTAAATAGCACCCTGAGATCAGTCTACAGTGCCTTTTTGTAACATTAGCTGTTATCTTGGTTAGGATGTGAACTTTCTCTTGTTCAAAGGAGAAGGAAATACAGAATCAGAATAGTTTCAGTTGGAAGGGACATTCCTACCTTTGATCTACTCCAAGCCCCCTTCAATAAGTTGGGACATCTTCAAGTAGATCATGTTGCTCAGAGCCTACTCTGATCTGACCTTGAACATATCCAGAGTTGGAGCATCTATCACCTCTCTGTGCAGCCTGTTTTCAGTGTTTTACCATGCTTCATTGTAAAAAGTTTCTTCTTTATGTCTGGTTTAATCCTATTCTCTTTTTGTTTAAAATGATTACCCCTTGTCCTGTTACAACATACCCTGCTAAAAAATTTGTCCCCATCTTTCTTGTTGTACACCTTCTTTAGGTACTTCTTTAGGTACTGGAAGGTGCTATAAGGTCTCCTAGAAGCCTTCTCTTCTCCAGGCAGAACAACTCCAACTCTCTCAATCTGCCTTCATAGGAGGGGTGCTCCAGTCCTTGGGGCATTATTATCCCCCTTCCTCTTCAGGTCTGGTTTAAATCTCTGCCAGTGATTCCCACCAGTTTGTGGCGAAGACCCTCTTTTCCCTTTGAGATAGATGAATCCTGTCTGATGCCAGCAAGCGTGGTGCTGCATAGGCCATAGTATTACTGAAAAACCCCAAGCTGTAGTGCTGTCACCAGCCATGGAGCCGTGTATTACTTGGCCAGGCCTATCTGATTTTTCCAGTGTCACTGCCCACAACTGGAAGGAGAGAGGAAGAAGTAACCTGTGCTTCAGATTCCTTCACCAACTGTCCCAAGGCCCTGAAGTCTCTATTGATCACCCTTGGATTATGCATTGTGGCTTCTTCACCATCCACATGGAAGAGCAATAATGAGTAACAGTCTGATAGCTGTACCAGGCTAAAAATTTTCCTGGTGATGTCTTTAACCTGGGCTTCAGGGAGGCAGCAGACTTCCTTAAGAGTGAGGGTCTGTCCATCATATTGGACCCTCTGTTCCCCTCAGAAGGCAAGTTGCCCACAACTATACCCTGTTTTTCTTCCTTGTGGAGATTGCTGTGGGAGGGGGGGTGCACAGGGTATAGCAAAAAATGTGTGTATTCATGTGAATTTCAGTGCATCATAGAACACTAGAAAAAATCAAGCTTTCCTATTTCTCTTCTTGCACAGGATATTACTTTACTGATCCAAATGAAAAGGCTATCAAACTTTATAACAGGTAACTAACGTGAGATAATGAAGCACAATATTCATCTGAGGTCATTGTTGCATGGAAGAGTTAACACCTCTCTGGTGTCATCTTGCTGGATCCGTCTGGCAAATTATAACCAGAGGGATACCAAGTGTGCGGCACTAGCTGTTTAAATGTACTTTGATGAAGCTAAATACAGGGAAGGCTCCCAGACTTTTCCAACACTGCCAGACATAAACACATTCACTGCATTGTTAATCCCACTAATTTAATGTAAAGCATGAAGGTCTCCATGAGATTTATGCAGAAGAACAGCTGAAATCTATGATTAGTGTTGGCAGTGTAAGAGTAGTTTCAGTCTGTTGGCTAAGGTTAATCTAGTCAAAGTACTAGGAAAATATTTATCCTTGCTGTGATGTAGTTTAAAATATTATCTGTATGTAGGATTGCTTTTAAGATAAAGTGCAGGAGGCTGAACAGAAACAGGAATTAGCTGCTGACTTTTACCTTAGACTTGTAATTTACAGGTTTAATTTTGCTGCTTCTTGCTTCTATTGTTATTAATTTATGTAGCAGTTACAATATTAACAGTGGTAACAGCTTCACCTCCAGGAGCTCCAGAGACAGGGTGGATTCTAAAAGCTGAAGATAGGGATCAATTCTCCATCAATGACATGCAGTTATGCAAGATGCAACTTCACATATTGGTGCAAAGAGTGTCTCAGTAGGGTAAGGAAATTGCATTTGGCTCATTGCTGGGAGGAAGGAGGGCAACCTGCCCAGCTACAGATTGGACCAGACGCATGGGCTACATCTGTATGAGTAAATAGAAGAAGACAGGGATCACTTTCTCTTCCTGAGGTCAAGTGATGTAGCTCTTATACTATCCATTTGGTAAATTCCCTTTTCTTCCAAAGAGATCACCGTACCCAGGCTGCCTATTGAGAAAGCTCTCTGGTGGATACAATACCTCAGACTTGTCCAAGATATGATCTGGCAGACTGTGGAAACAGATTGACACTAATTCAAACTGAAGATCAAATTGTCCATTTCAGTGTGGAAAAGTGCTACTGAATGAAGAAAGAAAATAAATTAGAATTCTCTAGGGGTGAGTCAAAATAGGGGGGGAAAGGCACAAAGAATTAAACAGTTCTCCAATATTTTGTTTCATTTTTTGGGTCTAAATAGAAATGTCTCATTGTCCTTAAGAACCCAAGAAACTTCATGTTTTTAATGTCACCATAATTCAACATTTTTTGTTTGATGCCTATTTAAAATGAATATTCTTTAATTTTTTAAAATGTTTTTGCTTGCAAAGTATTTTCACAATGTAAAAAATGTAAGTTTTATTGGAAAACCTGTGAAAAGTTCTACTAACTGTTAACAGAAGGATAATAAGCAATGTCCTTAATATAAATGTAGTTTACATTGGGCAGTCATCTATCTCAGGTTAATGATGTTGTTAACAGCATTTGTTCCTGTATTTGGAAAGTAACTAACCAGAGAGAAAAGTATGCATGCAGTGTAATGGGGTAGATTAGCAGCAAATAATTTCTCACTTGAGCAGATTATTCAAGGAAATGATGAATGAGTATGGACCCTGCCACACTACTGCATCATGTCTCCCCTGGACTACCCTGCTGCCTTCAGAAATTGCCAGTAGCTCAGAGGTGACTAACTAAGGCTGGGTGGATGTTGTATTGCTGGAGCACAGCAGTCAGTCCCTCAATAAGTAACAAAGGTAGTGCAGTCCCAGTAGGACTCCTGCTTGATCACCCATGCAGCAGCCATTCATTGTAATCTTCCTGTACAGTGGAAGCTAAACTACCTGTTTGTAGATCAATTTTTACTTTTTTTATTTTTACTTTTTTTTTCCCATTTGGGGGTGGAGGGTTGAGATTGAGAGCTCTCATGTCCTCAGAGAATAGGTTATGGGGGGATAATTTTGACAGGTGTCTTTTGTATTCTTTCCCCCCTTCCTCCCTAATAGCAGCTCTGGCAGTGTGCCGGGGACCTTATTTCTGAGGTTCTTGTCAAGGATGGGTGTTTCAGAGAGAAAAATGTAGGTGCTGTGAGGAAAGAAGAAATATAAGCAGAATGGAGGCTTCTCTTTATGAAGGTAGGCTAGACTTCAGACTAGCTGCAGTCATAGTATTCAAACTGGAAGCTAAAACATGAGCCTGTAAACAGACAACTCCACTGAGGAGGCTATTAACCAAAACTAATGAGTTACCTTTTGTAACTAATGAGTTACCTTTTGTTATGAGTTACCTATGTATTAATAGGAAAGAAACATGAAGGAGAAAGAGATGCTCAGAGGCAACTGATACATTAAGAGGACACAACCTGCCCTCCAGTTTTTGGTCTCTGAACCAGGCTGGCAGCTGTTTCCTCTTGGGTTCAGAGTGAAACCTGCTTAAATCTGTGGAAAAGGTTCCAGTAGACTGTCGTAATCAGACAAGTTTTTTGAAGTCAAAAATATCCTTCACTTTTAGAAATTGGTTGAAAGAACAATGAAAGAAAATGTAACTTGCCTCTTGGGAAAGACAGGTGGGAAAACAGAATGGATAGATTTGCCATCCACGTGCCAAGTGTAGCTGTGCGGTATGGAAAACAGAGCTCTAAACTGCATCTCTTTAAGAAGCTGAGCAGTCCTCCTTGTCATCCTTTCCTTCTCCCCATGGTCTGACCCCTTCTAACAGCAAAGAGATTTTTAAAGGCCAGATGGTGAAAGAGAGCAGCTCCCAGGGGCCAGGTCCTGCCATGAATGCCTATGCTGGACAGCTGCTCTTAACTCGCCCTCCAGATGAGGTGGAGCTTTTAGCAGATCCCAGTCAGGGCACAGGCCAGTTGAGATGACAGCAAAGCCATTTCACTGTGTTTCTTCATGACAAGATATTAACAGTTCTTGCTTCATGTATTAGGTAGGACTTTTTCCATTACATAAACAAAGCAACATTTTTTGCTGTTGGCATGCACAGGATGCAGGCATGGTGAAATGTAAAAAACACCAACATCTAGACTTCGAAGTTATCTTTTGACTTTTACATCTCTTTATGTTTTAGGACTGGGCTGAGGTGAAGCTGGGGAATTTCTAGAATTGTCTGAACTGACAACTAGTTTCATTTTGCAGCAGAAACTAAATGTATTTTTTAATTTTCATTGTTAAAAAAGGCACCACAAACCTGTCTGTACCTAAGGTGTTGCAAGCAGGCACTGATGCAGTATAATTGTTCTGCAAAAAGAAACACTAGCATCCCATTAAAATCAGAGGCTGCTGAGTTTCCATATGGTGCATTTATGGCTATACTGTGTCCTTGTCATAGTAGCATTCAGTCTCTTTCCACACATCCAAGAGATGTGGGACCCCTATCAAAACTTGGTTTCAGATTTTTATGTTGTTTCTTCATTAAAAATTCGTGCTATTTTTAAAGTGCATGTTCACTCAAATACTTGAGGAGGTCCTTGGAGGTGTTCACCAGGAAGTACGTTCTGTGTCACAGCACAAACTCCTAGCTACTGTTCTTTTTCATCCTGTTAAGTAAGTTTAAAGGGGATAATGCCATTGTTTTACTCTTAAGTACTGCAGTTTTGGGATTTATGACAGGCTTAGCTGCTTTTTAATCTCACTTTGGTTTCTTCACTAAGCTCTGGATAGCTTGAATTAAGTGTGCTTCCGTGCTTTTCCTTCAGGCACTGGAGGCAGCATACTGTGATGTCACAAGTGAGATTTGAAGGTGGAATGCTCTTTTCTATGCTTGTATTTCTTTTAGTGAAGGTTGGAACATTGTAAATTGCTAACATCTGTGTTATATGCCCTCTGCACATTTATAATCTGATTATTTTTTTCCCTCAACTCAGTTCATCAGAGTTACTGTGGCAGAAATGAGAGTTTTCAATATGTCTTAAAATATCTCCCCTAGAAGGTAGTTAACCTCAGGTCTGCCTGCTCACCGTTCAGGGCTGATGATTGTGCGGATGTTCCTGCTTGCATACTCATTTTGAATCCATCCCATTACCTGCCTAACAAAGTGGGAGAGCAAAATGTATTCAGCAGAGCCATTATGGGAACCACCTTCTGCAGATCTGTAAATAAGTTGCCATTTGGTGTGCACAGAGTTGGTGCAGGGGGAGACTGAGATAAAGTCCTATCTGATCCTGTCCTTTGAATGAGCTTTCACGAGCAGACACTTCACTTGCATCCAATTTCCACTTCTCTGTCTGAAGGTGGAGACCAATCTAAGAGTTTGGCCAAAGGGGGATCTAAGGCACATCAGATCTCACAGCTATTATCTGGCATAGCTCTGAATTAATGCATGAGGTAGAGAAATAAATGTGTGTCTGCAGGGTTATCAAACAACTGTCATATTTCACCACAGTTGCGTGACATTTTCCTGAACTGCTCTTGAAAAGCTTTTGGGATCCCTTTGAAAAAGGGATGTAAAAAAGAGTTGTAAAAATAGGCAATTTATTTGAATTGTTGTTTTTCCTGAGGAAGTCATCCATGCAAATTCCAGGTATCAATGGTTGTTCTGAGACTTAAACTTTTTTGAAAGTTTTCTTTTTCATTTAAACTAGAATTTTATTTTGTTCTGCTTCACTGTAATCCATGAGCTAGGTGAGTTGAGCTCTGGGAAAAGTGTTAGATACGCTTGTCTCATTCTCATTCTTCCCTGCATACTGACAGCTACTGCCGAAGAGGCAGCATTGAGCTGTTTGGACCCTACTCCAAACCACTGCAGCTGCTCTTACCTCACCTCTTCATGCCAGTGGGACCTGCCTTTGCTGGCTCATAAAAAAAGCCTCATAAAATATTTCTGTGGTGCCATGGTCTGTGTCACAGCAGAGCACGGTGTAGCCAGGCATTGTGAAACAAGCTTGGTCTGAGAGGCTGCCCTGCTCATGGCAAGCTGTTAACCTTGCAGCTGCTGGCGCTGGGGGAAAGCTTTTGCCTTCAAGAAGATGGTGGTAATATTTGGCACTAATGGAGCTTTTTGATTTATAAGCCACACAGAATGCCAGAAGCAGAATTTCCCAGGTAAATCATCAGTCTGTTGCATGTGCAGGGCTTGTTAAAAGACAGATTTCAGTGTTATGCTTCCTCCCAGAGCAACTGTGTTGCATGGGAAATGGCATGTGCGTGCTTTGTTTTCCACACTTGTTTGTCATTTTGTTCCTGGGAATTAATCCTTATATCATCAACAAGTAGTAATAGAGGCCATTTCTCAAGAGGATATATTTCTGCCATTCTCACCAGTAAGTTTACTGTTAATCAATATTTGAACCTCCAGGGATATGAAATCTGGTACTGCATCCCAGTTTCATCTTCTTTAATGGATGGATTATTTCTGTGTCAGCTGTGGATCTAAGTTTTCAAATGACCATCTGTGGCAATTGGTGTTATTCAATCAATGGTCTACAGCCTGTCACAGGTGGTCCATAAAGCATCAGAAGGTGATCTGTATAGCAGTGGGAGTTGGAAGCGAAAATCAAAGCAATCCCAAGGGCATACACAGTGACGCCCAGCAGTTAGCAGCAAGCAGTGATGTGCCAGCTGCACACAGAACAATCTCATAGGTGCGGATCAATGGATACAACACTGCCTATGGATTTCTTGCTCCCAAAAGTGTCATTAGCTTTTTGGTTATTAGAGAAGCTTGAGAAAAAGTGCTGTAAAGGATGTATTGCACTTCTGAACAGTTTATTTTTACCAATGTGACTATTTCAATCTGGGAAGGACATTTTAATGTATTGGCACATCAGGTTTTGAGAGAACTGATCTGCAGGCTGGATGTGAGTAATTCTGCCTCTTCCTTGGGGTGTTGAAGGAAACTACCTAGTGTAGATGCCTGTGAGTAGACATCTGCATCAGCCTACAAGTGGTGGGGTACAGCTGTGTCTGTTTTACCTGGCAAAACCACAGCCTGCTTTGATGGCATAGGCAGTCCCTGAAGTGTGCTGGACATCCCATCTGCCTGGAGGAAGGGACAGCCTCTGTGTCTGCTAACACTCATGCCTCTTGCTTGCACAAGCTTTGCAAGAAATGTCTTTACAGATGGTTTGCCCTGTCAGGTGTCAAGACTGCCCTTACCAGCACCTACAGGTAGTTTTGAACTGCCTCTACAGTCTTCCAGCAGCCAGGAGGGGACACTGATCACAGCATCTTGATGTGTGGCCTCAAGGGCTGCATTCCTACCTGCCTTTCAAGCAGGAGTTTGTGGGCTGTCAGTACACAATGGTATTTTCAAATATCCTACTTCTCCTTACTTTGGAATTGCAAGAAGATACATTTGGTGGTGATGTGCTTTTCAGCTTGGTCTTTCTCCCTGAATGTTTTGGGGGTTATATAAAGCAAAAAATTATTACCTTGTGGGCTTGTCATGCAATGTACAGTATTGACAGCCTTGTGTATGAGAGGATTATGAGTAAAAAACACAGACCCTTGTTTCACTAGGTTACTATATTAAGGTGCACTTTTTCTTTTGTCTCTTAATTTTCACCTTTACTTGCACTCCAATTGCATTTTAAGCAATCCAGTCCTCACAATTGAGAGGATTGGAAACTCTTTGCTCCACCTCTGTTCTTTTTCTTCTTTTTTCTTCTTTCTTTTTTATCTTACGAAAGGTGAAACTTTGACCTAATCACAGGATTCCAAGAACATGAGCCTTCAGAGCAAACAAACAGAGAACAACACATTCCACTTCATGCATATTATATATCCAGTGTCTTACTAAAAATGTAAGCACTGCCACAGTTCTCACTGTGAGGCTTACTCTCTGCTGGCAATTTCATTACTAAGAACAAATTTTTCACTTGAAATGTAAGGGAAAAGATCTGAAAGACTCTCTTCTGGAATCTGAATTTGGATCCTATGTGGGGAAAGCAGTGTGAGTATGCTCAGAACATCCAGAAGGGCTACTTGTGCCACTCTTCAAAACATATGTAATGGACAAAGCTTCTAAAACTGCTGTATGTGGCGAACTTTGAATTAAGATCAAGAAGAATCGCCATTCAAAAAAAAATGTGGTCATATAATATAGCTTAATTTGTGAGAGCTTAGTTAACCCTCACATACTACTTGTAGAAACAAGATCTTGTGCATAAAAAGTTCAGAAGTAGAGGTTCAGGATAAGCAAAGCTTTGAGGACAATTGAGATAGCCAAATTTCTTGCCCTTTTAAGCCTGATAAGCTCCTAAGAAAAATAATTTTACAGATCTGTCATGGATTAACCTCAGCCATTAACTGAGCCCCCACAGCTGTTCACTTTCCCCAGGTAGGATGAAGGAGTGAATTGGAAGATTAAACGTGAGAAAACTCATGTGTTGAATTAAAGACGGTTTAATAGGTAAAGCAAAAGCCACACACACATAGGCAAGTGGAACAAGGTATTCCTTCACCACTCCTGATGGGCAGGCAGGTGTTCATCCATCCCCAGGACAGCTGGGCTCCATCACTTGTAACAGTGACTTGAGAAGACAGACACCGTCATGATGAACATTGCCCTGTTGCTACTTCTCCCCTCAGCTCTATGTGCTGGGCATGTCACTGTATGGGATGGAATATCCCTGTGATCATTTGGGGTCAGCTGTCCGGGAGGTGACCCCTCCCGCCTTTTTGTGCCTCCTCGACCTTCTCTCTGGTGAAGTGATGTGCAGAGTGGAAAAGGTCTTGACTCTGTGTGAGTCCTGCTCAGCAACGACTGAAACATCTCTGTATTATCAACATGTTTCCAGCACAAATCCAAAACATAGTCCCATACAAGCCACTATGAAGAAAATTAACTGTACTTCAGCCAAAACCGGCACAAGATCACATGTTTTGAAGGGTGGTTCTTCAATGAGATATCTGGGATTGCGAGAGATCATTTCAGTAATTTTTTTCATCTTCAGAGGCAAGAAATAACAGCAATGAAGTGCAAAGAATGTTTTAGGAAGGGATATGTATGCAGTCTTTTACATTCATGACTGGGTGGAAACTAAGGCTTATTGTATATATAAGAGAAATTTCCCAGATTACAGTTTTTAAGGTGAAATGAAATAAACAAGGTGCAGTTTTGAACGATTGTGCTATAGAAATGTTCTAGGATATTTTTGTAGTGAAAATAATTTTAATGTAACAGTTGAATGCTGGTCATAGTAAAACAAGAGTACACTGAACTTGAAGTTTTACACCTGTAACTCTCTTATCTATAATAAAGTTTGGAAAAAAGTTGGAATGCTTATATTTGAGTAAAAATTTAAACAGTTGCTAATTAGTCCTTTTATTCCTGAATGGAGGTGAAACTCTTAATCTCTTTCCCTCAACCATCAAAAATTAGTTGTAGGTCTGCTTTAATGGGTTTTTTTACACTCTGTGGTCACAGTTACATTGTGTAGGTGAATGGTGTCAGTTTTTGAACTGCAGAAGCATTTAAAACTGGTGCAACTTTTTGTGCTAAAATTTTATACTTACAAAGCAAAGAACCTCTTTTACAAATATAGCTCTCCTGTGAGATTATTTTTTGTAAGTTCTGTCTTCAGTTTTCACGTTCTACGAAACTGTTAGCTTCAAATTTCAGTCCTAGCTGAGTTACTCAAATATTCTGAAGATTGCAGGAGGTCTATGATATTCCTGGCCCAATAGTATAGAGTAAGTGTTTAAAGATAAATGGAAAATGGTTCAGGCAGGAATACAGCTTGGATGCTTGTCTTAAGGTTTGTCTTTGAAATCCCTTGGTCATTCTTCATCCGTGAGAGAATTTCCTCTTGTTAAGTGATAATTGTGATTAGGGTCATTAATTTTGACTTGCAGTTGCAGGCAACTAATCATATAGGTAAGCAAAAAAGTTACACTATTATTGTTTGCAAGCATTAACTCTCTCAGGTGCAAACATGGGCGAAATGCTGATTCTCCTGTGGACTGACTGAGCCTTTTGTTTCTTCCTGTCTTGCTTGACTTCTCTGTTGAGTATCAATGTATACATGGTCCTGTTTGCCCTCCCAGGCTCTGGATAACCTTAGTTGCTTGTGACCATCATTTTCTACCCATTAAGTCATCACGAGCTAAACTGGGCCCTGTCCTTCACTATGCTGAAAGGACTGTGGGTATTCTGGGGGTTGATGGAGTATTACAGTGCACAGGGATATCCTGGGTTGGGAGAGATTGTGCAACATCTTCTGTAGCATCCCCATCTACAATCTGCTTTTGTAAGTCCCTGTGTACATCCCCTTACTCTGCTGAGGTGCTGTGTGTGCTGCTGTCTCTCTCATTTTCCTCCATAAGAGATGCAGCACTTAGAAGAAAACTTGACAAATTTAAATGATTTTGAGTAATTTTTGAGACTGAGAATTGAGAAGAGCGTTGGCAGTTCACAGCCTTCATTCAGTGCACTGCACTCACCTCTTGTTGCTGAATGTCTCACCAAGGCTCTCTGTCCTTCCAGGTTTTCACAGGGAACAGCAACGCTGACAGTGTGGTTCATCACAAGCTGCTGCACTCCATGAAAGCTCGTTTCTTGCGCTTTGTCCCCCTGAAGTGGAATGTCGGTGGGCGGATAGGACTGAGAGTTGAGGTCTTCGGCTGCTCCTATAGTAAGTGGCTATATCTTAAACAACATTTTCTAAGAGCTTTTTCTTGATGCTGTCAGGGCAGTTGGAAGAGTCCAGTACAATTTTTATGAGTTAAAATGTAGTGTTAAATGCATTGCCATCACTAATTTTTTCAGTGGTTGTTGTTTTGCCAAAGGATGTGCTGGCCCATCTATCTCAGCTGCTGAAGCTTTCTGAGCTGAGCCCACTACAGAGCAATTTGCTGCTTCTTGTGAGTACAAGGCAGTCAGGTGCTGGAGGGCACAAAGCTAATTGGGTTCTTTTTAGGGCTATATTTGTTTAAACAGTTCATTTTTGTTTTTAAAAAGTTAATTAGGTGTTGAGGGAAGTGCTGCAGATTGTGCAGCTAGTACTTGTATTTGCGGCTGATGAGTTTATAGCTCAAGAGTGCAGAGAACTTCTCAGCTGCTTTAACTACTTTTGCATGAGTGCTTTTTTTTGCTACCACGTCGCGATGATCCTTTAAGACATGGTCTGTAGCACTTTGTCATGTGGGCAGCCTACAGGTATTTCTGCCTTGGGGCATTTTGGCCACATATCTTGGTGTAGTGCTCCAACTGTGTGACCTGTCACCATGGAAGAATGTGAATGTAAAGCAAAAGGAACCAGTGTTGCTCCCTTGCACAAAACAAAAGTTCACACATGAAGAAACACAAGTCCAGTCAGTATTTGTTTCTCAGATAAGTGTAGATTTATTTGTGAAATGGTCAAATGTGACTTGAGACACTGCTGGAGTCAGGTGAGATTTTGCTGGGGAGAGTTCACGGAATTAGCAGTGTTTTGCCAGTAAGTTCAACATTGTGTGGCACAAGTCACCATCACGTGACACTGTTGTACATCTCCTCATTTAGCTTAGGTCCTTACCTGTTACTTCCAGGTGCAGAAAAAGGGGTTGTAAGAGAATAAGCATAAACACATATAGGAGACAAACTCATCTGAGCAGAATCAAAGAGAGAAGTTTGTTAAATTTTGTGATTCATATGATCCCACTGAACCAAGACAGAACTCCAAGACTCTTGGTGGCCTTATCACTACATTCAGACCTTAGGACTGATTCCGATGGTTTTACAGGAAGATTCTTGTTATGGTCTGTACGTAGGTCTCTAAGATCCATTCAGCTTCTTTTAAATGCTGTTTCTCCACCTACTTTGATGCTCAGGCAGTGGGAACTATCATTTAAGTGCAGCCTGGTCTGGATGCTTAGTCGTTAGGGCAAGAGACTTTCCAGGTTACCAGTGAACATGTAAACTGAAACCTGTAATTCAAAATCATCTGCCCCTTGATGGCACAATTTCAAAGCAGCCATCTAATCTGGTTTTGGGAGATTTCTTCTGTTAATGATGCCTGAGCCTCTGCAAGGGAGAGTTATAGTCCAGACATGGAAATAATAGAATTTGAACTGAAGGTTGAAATTTTTGTGGCTGAATTTGTTTTGGTGCTAGTCTATGTGATATACTACATGAACACTACATGAGCACTACTTTCATGTCATGTATTTTCTATGATACAAAGAAGATTTCAGAGTCACTCACAGACTGAATTGCTTTGTGCTATCTTCTAAGTCTTTATCTTTGTCCTGTACCCTGCGGTTACAGGAAATAAAAGTGCTTGTGCAGAATTAAGGTATGGGATTAAAGAAAAGAAATAAAGGGCTTCATAAAAGTTTTACAGAGTGTTGAAATATTCATTCCATTTATACAAATGTGCCATTCAGATTTCTCTGTGGCAAATTGCATATGCCAAGCAATACCTGTCTTACAAGATTTGCTTTCACCATCTTGGCTACTCCTAATCCACACACTACAGCACTGTACAAAAGCTTGTTTGATCATTTATAAAATGTCAGCTTTAGTGTTATACTGACAGAATATCTGCTCCAGATCCTGAGCTGGTGCACACCTACGTAACTGCATTCTGTAATGTTGATAGCACAGAGATTCATCCACAATGTTAAATTGTAGCACAAGAAATATATTAATAATCTGGGTTAATAAAGTTAAAAAACCCAAATTACTAGAGACAGGCTGTTGAACAAGCCAGGAAGGAATCATCTTAAAGAACAAGTATCCTGAATGTGCACCATCTTCATGCAAGTGTCTGTGTGAATATGAAAGAAGGGATGTGAGACTGGGACAAGAAACAGCATTTTCTTGTGAATTTTTTCTGTGAAAAGACTTCAGTTGATACAAAGAGGCTAATTCCTCATTATGTCCAATCCTCTTTGAGCTGCTGGAATGACTTAAAGGCTTCTATAGGTAAACAAACCCTCAGTATTTGATTGTAAGTCCACTGAAGTTGAAGGAAGGATTTGCACCAGCATTTCAGTTTCGGATTCAGTCCTAAAATGTGAGATAAAAAGGAGAATATGTTCATAGAGAACACATGTGAATGAAATTTTGCACAAATATACATGAATGGATGTGGGTCATCTCTGCATCTTAGCCTGGTTGCAGAAGCAGGTGAAATTCAGATGTTGCTCGACTACTGTCTGTCCATTCCACCTTACAAGGAAAAGTTGCTCCTGAAGTGCAGCACCTGATCTGAGAACAGAGTTGCTTTATATTGATATCCAGAGCAGAAAACTGCAGAAATAAAGTTTTGGTTTACAAGGTGAGCTGGGAATCATTTTTGTGTGAGTGGCAGCATCCACTGGTTGGCTGAAACAGAAGTCTGGGGACATGGACAGGTTAGACCAGGTGAATTTCATATGCTACTGCACATTTTTTAGAACCCTGGAAATATGTCCAGACACGCAGCTGAGTACCTCTCTGTGATACACCAGGATGTGCAAAGGAGTATGTGGTTCCTTGGGTGGTCTCTGCTCACATCAGCTCCTTTTTAACCTTGCATATTTGAGTAGAAGGTGACAGCTGCAGGAGAGGTTTGTGACTTCACTGATGCTTTTTTGTGTGAATGTGGCAGTCTTGTGGCAGTGGAAGGTTCTGTTATCTGTGTATGACTCTACTGTGCTCAAGAGTTCTCAGGAACAGTCTTATGCTATATTTTGCAAATGCAGCTCCCAAGATGGCTGTTCTGTAGGGGGCACCTGGAAGGCATCAGGTCTTGTAAGTCACCTAACGTTCTGCCAGGACACAGCAACAGAATACACTGAGCAATCATTCTATGTACATTAGGTGCCAAAGCACCTGACTTAACACGTGATGGCACTGTGCTGATGAATGGCACTTGCCATTGCTTATTGCTCCTGCTAGAAATAATTTACTATGTATTTATTCCCATAACCTCCCTTTCAAATAACAACCTTTCTTTATTTTTTCCCTCCCTCCTTTTTCTTTCCCCCTTCTAATTGGGTGCCAGTTGATACTGTTTCTTTGGAACATGAAAATACGTTTTTAACAGTAAGCTATTTCAGATTGTAATTGTGCCTGATTCTATCCCATACACATTGAAGTTCCCGTGGGTGAGGCATTCCGATGCCATCCAGTAAGCTGGAATTCACAGATACACTGGAATTCACATGTGCTAATTGTTGTATAGTTTCTTACAGCAAAAATTGTATTTAAATGAAAATTAACTAAATTTACTTGAAGTTCCTTTATTCCATCTTGCATCCTCAAAATAGTTACTGAAATAGGATGGAGATGATCTAGATCTGAAAACGTATGCTAGTGTTTCCTATTCAGGAAAGAATTAATGGTTAGTTGAAAGGAAAGTTCCCTGCAGAAGTGTGTGTAAGCTCTTGCTGTCCCTTTGCAGCAGTGGCTTCAGCAGTGATTGTTACAGATAAGCAGAGCTGCAGCAGAGGATGTGCTCAGACAAATGGCAAACCAATTGCTTTTGATGCTGGAGGTGGCAAGGGGAGACAAGGATAACTTTATACTTAGGAAAAGTCTTGTTAGCTTAGCACAGGAAAAAATATCTGCTGACACAATTGCTTTTATAGGATATATAGCTGCATTGAAGATGCTGATCATATTCTATAACTGGTTAACAGCATCAGCAGAACTGGGTGTATATGCAGTTAATAGGCTGGCATACCACAGCAGAAACAATGATAGGGTGTGAGACAGACTGTCTTCTACTTTTGAGAGCAGAGTTCTTCATTTGCAGTTCAGGACTGATATCTCATAATTTGCTGTCATTGCTTTAGGGAATATGATTAAATGATATTTTTACTGGATCATTTTTCTGTGTCTTTTTTTCCTTCTTTTTTTTCAACCTTCCTAAATCCTCTCCCTTGTCTTTCTATGACATAAAAAAGAATTCATTGTAAAGAACTGCTTAAAATCTTATGATCATTGACCAGTAGAATTCTAATGATCAAATGCATAAGTTAAATACTCAAACAATTCTTTTCCAAGAATCATAGATTTGTGATAGGGCTAAAGCTGCATACCAGAATGGTCACCTCTGAAGTGCTCATCCCCATTCATCCCTTACATTGTGCGTCTGAGAGGGGTTTGGAGAGGGAGGTGGAGATTGCTTCAGGGTCACTCAAGCCGGTAAGCCGTGATGGGCCAGGGCAGGCATCTGTTCAGACCAGGAGTGGTTCTCTTCTCTTCTGCCAGAAGTTAAAGCTTCTGTTCATGGGTGCAAGTTCAAGACCAAGTTTCTGTCTCACATGACAACTCTTCCTAGAGTTATTCCTGTTGTAGAATATCTTTGCCACATAAGTGTTCACTTTGTCCAAAGTCATTAGGAGTGTCTTTTTAAGTATGAATGTATATCCTCTCTTCTGCTGGGAGCAGATTGCTGCACAGCAAACTCTGTGCTCTCATATTGCTCCCAGCCTGTCAACAGCCTTGTTGATGAGATAGTGTAGAAAAGAACCCCGACTGAGTGAAGTCTGTCTTCAGGGGTCTTAAGTAAACTAGCGGGCAGTGCAGAATGAAATCATATGTTGTGTTGTAGTTATTATGGTTTTTACTGAGAATTCAAACATTTCTAATCCTGATTCTCTTGCTAAAAGTGGATTATGGACATACAGGGACTAAATAAACATTAAGCAAACACTAAGCAGGTTTTCTGGAATGGCTGTTTTTAATAGGAAGTCAAAGATTTCTTGTCATGCAAACTGCCACTAATGACTTTTGGCTGCAGGGTTGGCATTTATTTGACATCTTCCCATTTCATTCAGGGCTATTTATTGGCCAAGGTATTAACAACTGATAATTAGTGGAGCAGAACTTTTTAGAAGCAGGTTTTCCTTTCTGTTGTACTCTGTACATGTCAGTAGAGCTCTTCAAGGAATCATGCTATTCTGTATCTTAGTGGAGAGTTAAGAGCAAGGACTGAAGTGTGAACTGAGACTGGTTGAAGCCTTGGATCTTAAGAGGAACTAGAAAGGGGCGCTCTCAGGCCAACATTGAGTCTGGGCATCCTTGCTCTTACAGTAGCTTTGTTTTTGTGAGCTAGGAGGAAAATCAACTTTTAACTGCAAAATGCTGGAGAAATCAAAGACTGTAAATTCTTTATAAGCTATTTCCTAATTCCTGCCTGTGTTGAAATGAAAACATTTTTATAGTACAGTTGTGATTTACTATAAACAAATTGAAGTGCTTAATGTAGTTAGGGGAAATTCATAAGTGCTAAACTACAAATTTAATTCTCTTTATGGAAACTGGCATTCAAGGTGTCAATACAGAGAAAACAGCAATTCTGAAGGAGCTGTTTCCGAACACCTACTTCAGAAGTTAAAAACAATAAAAGCAGATGTCATGAATATTAATGATACTTCCTAAGATAGAAACTGTTCCACAAATGATGCTAAACAGCATGTTACAATTCTGCCATCACAGATAAGAATTTGGTCTTAGTTTATTCTGGAGTGAATTTTCTCCAGGATTTAGTTTCTTTGTAGTTTTATTTTCATAAAAAATAATCAGTTGCCTTCTGATTTGGAATGAAGTCGGTTTTGGAGTTACAGAATTTTGCATAAAATTTAAGTATTGAGCTCCCTGCAAGGTTGTAACTGTGCCATCAACCTCTGTACAAATTGTCATGCTGACAGGTGGAAGTTTTTTATGGTAGTTTCCATGGTAACAAATCATTACAGGTGTTTTATTTTTTGAGCTTATAATAGTTTTTAATTGTAAATCTCTTGAAATTTGGTGCAGTTAGGAGAAAAAAAAAGGTTAATTCTGTTCCCCCAAAACCTCTTTATTATTTCTGTATTTTAAAGAGGAGCGGATGAAACTACTGTTAATGCTTAAAAAGACAGAAGAATTCTCAAGGGAGCTTAAGTGACTTAAATCACTGACTTTATCACAATACAATTACTGACTGTATGGATCTTTCAGTTATTTTTCAGAAGGAAGTGGAAAACTTACGGCTTTGGGTTATCATTAAAACATGTGGTTTACAATCAGTGATAGTCTGTGCTGGGTTTTTTTGGATACTGGGAAGGTATTATTTGTCCTTTTTCCTTTATCCCAGTAGTTACGTAGCTTAGCAAACCCCTGTTCAGATTCTTCATTGTGTGGCGTTCTTGATTTTTAATATTTTTCTTAACAATGGGAAATACCAATTGACAAAGGTATTGCTTACAAGTAGATATTTTATGCATAAATAGTGCCAAAATGCAGTTGGATAGAAACTGGAATTGAATTTATGTATGTCAGTCAGATGTTTGTATGCAACATATGAATTAAATGTATTTAAAGCTACCTGAAATATTCTGGTTATATACACACATATATATATTTTTGGAAATTTATTAAAAGATACATTTTACTTAAAAGACCACTTTACAAAGTGGAAGAAGTACTACCGGCTGCTGTTGCCAAAGAAAACATTAATTGCACTTGAGGAATTGAAGGCTTTTTTACCATCACAGTTACTGGGCTCTTAGAGGCTTGCTGAAGGGAAAAATACATTTCTAATAGGACTTTCAAAGGTGTATAATCAGTTTAGATGCCCAGATCCCATGAAATCCCTTCGAAAGCTTTTTGAATTGATATTTGACTATTCCTGCCAGCCTACTCAATTTGCATGCAGAAACATGGTTGGTAAATGCCCGTCACAAGCAAACAGCCAACCCTCGGAGGCTAAGATGATGCTTATTCGAATGCAGAGGTGGATGCAGTCACGGCTAATGTGCAGGAACAGCTCAACAGACACTTGTGATGCTGCAAAAGTGGAGCGAGTATTGGAGTGTTCAAAGTAATGAATAACATCCTGAATGTAGTTGAGATGAACAGCGAAAGTGGCAAGGGTTGTTCTGGAGATCTGAATATGACGGAATGCACCTGTTCTGTTCTAAAAAGTTAAGTGAGAGAAAAGTTTTGCATGAGGAAGGCAAGCACAGAGGAGTTCTGGTTTTATCCTAGTGTTCCCTTTCCCCAGACAGAGGGAGAGGACTGCAAATGAATGAAATGTGATTGCCCAAATGACCTGTATGTCTTGTGGATGTACACTTACGACATTGTCATTTTGCTACTTTCTTTCTTCCAGAGTCAGATATTGCAGACTTTGATGGCAGAAGTTCACTTCTCTACAGGTTCAACCAGAAGCTTATGAGCACATTCAAAGATGTGGTTTCCTTGAAGTTCAAGAGCATGCAGGGAGATGGAGTCTTATTCCATGGGGAAGGACAGCGTGGAGACTATATTACCTTGGAACTGCAGAAAGGGAAGCTCTCCTTGCACATCAATCTGGGTAAGGGTAATTAGGATTATTGGTTCACCTGTTACTGTAACAAGGATTGTCTTGATTTACTTTTATTAATCTATTGTTTATATTAGACAGTATCTGGAAACTCTAGCTGATATCAACAGAACATACTGTCTGCCTTAGATAGCTCATAGCTAAAATAGTGCTCAGAGAAGTTGAGAGAGGATGCAAAAGAGAACAGACTTGATTGATGTCTTGCAGAACATGGTAGCTGAGCCAAAAAGATACGTTGACTATTCTAACTTGTTCTGACCAAGGCTGAACTGCTCAATGACTACTTTTGACCTTTGTGTGACGATGCTTTCAAGCAGTGATTTTGTAAAAAAACCCCAAAACTAAAAAGTTCTGATTCTTCCTCTACTTTCTTTTGTTGTCATTGTTGTTTTGTTCATTTGGGGGTTCTTTTGTTTTGGTTTGATTTTTTGTTTTGTTTTGGGGGTTTTTTTGTTTTTGTTTTGTTGTTGTTGGGGTTTTTTGTTTTTCTTTTATTATTATTTTTATGAATAACATAGGTAGTTTGGATTGCAAAAGGTTTATTTTTGGTTTGTATCTAATTTGTTTCCATTCACACACTGATTCAGAACTGAGCTGAGAATACACAATTTTAATGAAAACATTCTGGTCAAAACATTATGCATGCTTTCCCTCCTGAAAACTATGAATATGTGTAAGGCCATCCCTGTATGATCATGTCAGGCCACAGTGACAGATAAAAGGCTGGCTTAACTTCTCTCTGTAAAAGGTTGCTTGTTTTTTTCCTGGTGAGTACACTAAAGCCCGTTGATAATGGCAGGAACTACTGTAGTAGTAGTGATCATACCCCCTCTCCCAGCCTTCTTGCAGAATCTTCACAAGCATCATCTGTGGGTTACCCATGATACTGCCCTCAGCAGTCCCTAATGACTCAATGTTTCTCATACTGAGGGGTTTGAATTGGGCACTTTTCCCCTTGTGCTTAATTATGTTTGTTTTAAAAGTCAGTAGCGATTTTCCATAGGTCTTGGATTTTTTTTTTTTTTGAATGTTAGCTCGTTAATTGTTTAGTCTCCAACTTGTGTTTTCTTTCTTTTTCATCAAGGAGTAGAAATGAGAATGCAGCATTTTTTTATTTGGGATTTGGATGTTACTTGAACCAAGTAGCCTCATCCTGAAACCCTAAATGTGGGAATCTTTGAGTCCATTGATGTGTCCTCCTCTTACAAATGTTTCAGATTAGGATAAGAATATAGTACAATTAATTATATTATGTAACTTCTTTCTGAGGTGATACTGTTTTGAATACATATTCTGAGATGAGTTGGGTTTTTTTCTTCAGTTGTAGCCCCATATATACAGATTTTAGCCATTTCAAGTTCTCTGTGTGCATTTGTATGTCATGGGCAAAGGTTTTGATATCTGCTCTTGAATCTGCTTCCATCTTGCCTGGCAGTGTTGGAGCACATGTTTTCTCCATTCTGCTGGAATATAAAAAGGGATACATACTCCCTTTCAGTGAGAGGCTCTGAAGTGTTCAGATGTGTAGCCAGCTGGAAAACAGAAGTGTGCTTGAAATTATTGGGTTAGGGCTTAAATATTTTTATGATTCTTAATCTATACTTTTGGAGATCTGGGCCAAGTTTAAGAATCTTTTTGAGCTGAACAAAACATTTTGCACTCTCGTTGCTTCACTGACTTGTGCCTTTCTTTTTTCTGTGAAAATGGACAGGTGCAATTTTCTTGTTAAAATACAGAAAGCACGTAGTTGACACTGAGGTGTCAGGAGTGGTCTGTTAATGTGACTAGACAGGAGATTTCAGTGCTACATGAAGGAAGCTGTTAAACCATGAGAGCCTTAATTGTCTGGCAGAACCTAGGGTACAGGCAGAGCAGTTATCCTGTGTGCAGCAATGTGTGGGTGCAACATCAGTACCACCTCCTTGCTCACCACAAGGATTTCACGGGGAAAAAAGATGTGTGCATGTGGTTATACACACATATATATGAATAAGAGGTCCAAAGAATCTAGGGCAATCTTTGAAAAGGGTCTATTTCCGGTGGGCAGAGCTCCAGTTTGCATCTAGGAGCTCTGCTCTCTGCTTCCCTTGAGTCCCAGGCTTCAGTTAAGGGCTTGGAGGTAACTCTGGTCTCTTCTGCCTGTCTGTGCCACTCTAGGGGACTCCAACCTGCACTTCAGTAACAGCCACACATCTGTCACCCTGGGCAGCCTCCTGGATGACCAGCACTGGCACTCGGTTCTCATAGAACGTTTCAACAAGCAAGTGAACTTCACGGTGGACAAACACACCCAACATTTCCGAACAAAGGGGGATTCAGATCACTTGGATATTGATTATGAGGTGTGTGAAGCCCTTTAGGTTTTAACCTGAGAGATGAGGTAGGAATTTTGGTACAAAATTAATATGATGGAAAGCAACCACCCTATGAGCTGTTTCTTTGCGGCAAAGATATTTTTTAATTTTTTTTTTCCCTGAGAGCTCCTTTCATACTTAACAAGCATAAACTGTATCAGTGCAAGTCTATATATGACAGTCTCAGAAAATGGCCAGTCTCTGTGCAAATATGCATTGGATTATGCTTACACTTCAAAGTACAGCAGCCTTTGAACTAAACAAAAAGGGTTCTAGTCCAGTCTTTAGGGAGCAACTGCCCTTCCCTGTAGGGAGAGGTGCTATGTCATCATCTTCAATATGATTTTGTTTGCACATCGTGCAAAATTCCTGCATTTGATTGACACAACCATGGGAATATCAGCCCCGAACTGTCCCTCTGATGAGGCACTACTTGGCTCAGATTACAGTGTTCCAAATAGAGATGAACAGGTAACCATTCCCACTAGGAACAGAAGACCCTCAGAACGAAAGGTAGTTGTAATAGCTGGGAGTTGGTCTCTTCCCTGTGGTAACAAGTGACAGCATGAGAGAAAATGGCCTCAACTTGTGCCAGAGAAGGTTTAGATTGGATAGTAGGAAAAACATGCTTACTGAAAGGATGGTTAGACATGGAAATAGGCTGCCTGGGGAGGTGGTGAAATCATGATCCCTGGAAATGTTCCAAAGGTATGTGGAATATGATATTGTCATGAACACAGTGGTGCTGGGTTGGACTTAATCTTGGAGTTTTTTTCCAGCCTCAGTGATTCTGGGATTTTGTGACTCTCAAAACAACTAGCTCTGACCCAGGTCCCTTCTCATCTCGGGATGTGATGCAGAGCATTCTGATCTAGGGAGCCAGAGCAGGTCAGCCAAGGAAGGATTGAGCAGAGGAAACCTCCTGCCTGCCCACAAGCCCCAAAGCTGGTGTGCTCCCCTTTGATGAGACCAAAGTGTGGCAGCATGCAGTTTATATCACTCCAACAGTTCAGTGCTTATGGCTGATAATTGTTAGAAAAAAAACACCTTAAAAAAACCGTTTTATATCATCATATCTATATGCAAGGCAGTTCCTCATCCATTCCTCCCGCCAATGCACACTTGTGTACAAATTACCCATGTTTATTTTTGTCCCCATGCATTTTTCTGCCAAGTGTTCCTCACCCACAAGGCACAGGGTCGTGCTGGCACAGTCAGAGCCATCACCCTGCCCAGATGCATCAGGCTGGTATGGATCATTGCTTAAGAGACCACAAGTTTCCCCTCTGCACTTTGAATTCATTTCTCTGGAAACAATAATTTCCCAGCACACTGAGGGGAAAAAAGCAGATGGCTCAGCAGTGGCAGGTGCCTCCTCTCTCCTCCTTCCATCTTCCAGCTGAAATTCCCTTCTTTACATTTCACAAAGCAGAGTGAAGAGGGTGGTTCCTGTCCTCTGACATTGCTGTGCAAAACCATGAGCACTTTTAGTAGGGACAGCACTTTTGAGCAGTGGGATTCTGCAGCAGCTTGAGATGGAACTATCAGGGGCCAAAGCTGTAACTGCTTTTGAGATGGAGTTGAGAAAAGTCAAATGATTGAGTCATCAGCTTTCCTAATTTCAAAGTAATAAAATTCCTTGCTTCCTGCTTGATGCTGATTAGGAGAAACTCAAGCTCCAAATTAATTTGCAGAACATTTTCCCACATGTTCCAAAATAAAGAGCGATAGAAAAGATCTTCAGCTGGTGTTAGTCAGCATCACCACTGCCCTCTGTAGCACTCAGACCTGGTCCCTGGTGCTTAGTTTTTCACAGTGTGTTTTTTCTCCATTTGCACTGAGACAATCTTTCAGTCAAACATTACAGCAATACAGTCTACTGAAAGTTTATCTCAGCACACTGTAGGGATTAAAGGCCTTACTGAGGGTAGTAAAACCATTACTTTGGTAATTAAAATTATTACCAATCACAAAGGAAACTGTTTTCTTAATAATGCAGAGGTGTAATTGATATTGATTTTTCTTCTGGTTTTGAAACCCCAGTACAGAGTCCCTACGCAGGAAACTTGAAAAATTAGAACATGAAAGAAGGAAAGTCAGCTGTTTTAGAAAGAACTAATGATTCTCACTGGAAAAAAAAAAGAAAAAAATTGCTGCCACATAAGCCATCATGCCAATAACAAACCTGCAAGTGACATAAAGCAGCAGTCTGTTCACTCTTTATTTCTCTGAAGTGATCAATTAATACAACTGAGGTGCAAGTTCATTAAGGACTTGTGTTCAAATAATTGCTTTCAAGGTTACCTAGGGAGGTTTCATTTGCTTACATATCCCAGCTTGTTAGGCAGAGTGAGAGGAAAAATAACACCCAAATTTCCAGTATTTTGGTAATAATGAGTTGAGGTGAGGCCTTAGGAGTCATGACAGAGGAATAAGGCTGACCAGGTTCCAGCAGCCACAGCATGTAAGTGGTACCACACAGTGCATGCCCTTGCTGCAGTGGATGCAGCAGGACTGCAGCACATCTTCTGATGTGCTCGAAACACCATGAGGTGTGGTGGCTGTAGGATCTCCATCTGCATAACACAATGCTGCTGGCTGTGATGGGAGAAATTAATAAAACCCCACTGGTACCACCGGTAAGGCTTTGCCAGAAAGGTCAGCAGAGTTAATTAGAAATGAGCTCTGACATTTGGAAAATGAAGGTAGAATTATCAGAAGTTTTTTGGAGTTGTGAGGTTTGGGAGTTTTTATTTTTTTCTTTACTTTATTTTCTTTGAAATGTAGGCAATTATGCTGGATTTTGGGAGTTTTATTTTCTAAGTCTCTTTGTCCTCCCAGGGCTTTCAGCCCTCAGTTGAGTGATGAGTCATAGCCTATACAGTACTAACATCTACCAATACTTAGACAGCAGCACAGCAGAAGTTTTGTGTAAATGTGTAACCTGCAGAGCTTCTTCACGACACTGCTCAGTCCCAAATGCCACATGTAACTATTGTAAAAGGCCAAAGCAACCTGAAATTTAGAGAAAAATAACTGCAAGGTGCAAATAGGATATTTTGATTTGTGATACTACCCTCCGCTGGCTGAAACTAGAACTGTTCAGATAGGTACCTGGTGGAAAGGGGTGACCGCAGCTTGCAGGCAAATCCAGTGCTCTGTGGACAGGGAGAGTTTATTCCCCCATTGCTCAGCAGTTCTTGGGCACCGTGGGCTGCAGCTGAGTGTCACCCTCCAGGCAATGGGGCTTTGAGTCAGACACTGTGTGAACGTTTCCTTGTGCATTGGGTGTTACTGAACTGGGAGCTGGTGGCACAAGGTTGATGTGTCAAGGCACTTCAGAGAGCTGTTCAAAATCAGTGAGCTGTCTGCAGCAGAAGTGTTTCTCCAACATCTGTAATGTTGTGGGGGCTGTTATTCTCCCTGTGGGGTGGCCAGGCCCTGCTCAGTGCTCCCAAATGCTGCTGTTGATATGAATTAGTTCATAGATAAAATCCCAGCTGGATGGATGGAGTGGGGCTCTGCTGTCATGGTTTGGGGATGATAATATAATATAAATATAAATATATAAATATATAAATATATAAATATATAAATATATAAATATATATATATATATTATAATATTATAAATAATACTTTTCTTATTCTTTCCAAAAGCTCAGTTTTGGAGGGATTCCTGTACCAGGGAAGCCAGGAACCTTTCAGAGGAGAAACTTCCACGGGTGCATTGAGAACCTTTATTACAATGGAGTCAATATAATTGACCTGGCAAAAAGGCGCAAACCTCAGATCTATACTGTGGTAAGAGGCAATACTGTATGCTTTCCTTCCTTGCTTCCATGCTCTTGGTGCTGCTGGCTGCACTGAATGATCAGAGTTCAGATTTTGATAGCTGTGGGCATAATTAGCTTGTTAAAACGAGGCTAACACCAGCCAGCAACGACTCCTGTGGTGACAGTTATTGAAAGACATGTGGAAATTAATGCATTTCTCTGACTTTCTAGGTGTATTAGAACTTGCTTGGAGATAATTTTTAATTAATTTTCCAAGATTAAAATTTGTAATTTTGATGGCACAGTAGAAATCTTGTAGATTTTTTTTTTCATGGTTAATTCAGGTTAAATCTTATTTTCTGAATCATTCTCTATCACTGTTGGGTAGTACAGTAGTAGCAAAATTTTACTCTGACACTTTAGTTCATATTGTAGGGAAGAATAAATGTTTCCTTTATTATTGTAAATAGTTTCCTTTGTACTGTTCCTTATGGTCAGTATATTGACAGTTCTGAGAGCCATTGCCCTGGTTCTAGTGTGTCTAAATGTGGGATGGTAGAGGTAAAGCAAGAGGAACTATGGTCTTTTCCACCTTGCTAACATAAGACACTAGTGTAACTTCACACCAAATAATGTCCAAAATTACAAATATATTTAAATATATTGTGAGCAAAATAAGGAACATTTTATTTTGCAAGAAGAGGGAACAGTGCACTCCAATGGAGCCTTGACAAACTGTAAATAATTCAACTCTCTGTATAGCTTGTGCCTCACTCATGCTTTGATATGTGCCTTTTGGCTAATACTGTGTCTTTGGAGAACATGGAGATGAAACCGCTTCTGGTTCTCACTACATCTTCTAGTTTGTGGTATTGAGTACAAGCACACTAAACCTAAAAGAAAGCAAGCCAGAAGACCAAAGAAGTACTTTCTGTACTTTCCCTGCCTAAGGCAAGTCTGAATACACAGGGAACTGGAAAATGGAAAAGGTGATGGGTGAGAAGTCCCATATTGTGTTGCTGGCAGTCAAGACTGCCTCCGGGATGCTCCCCTGGGACTGAGAGGCTTTGCTTTAATAATCTGGAGTTTGATTGTTCTGACCGAAGACTCAAAGGCACAAGTCTTATGAACTGTATTAAATTGCTCTTCCCTTCAGCTTACTTTCTAAAGGGGGAGCAAAAAGCCCTGGTCTGCTTCTTAGGTCATTAACCAGCTGGTTGTTTTGCTGGCTGGATAATGGAAAGGCCTTTCTAAAGGGGAAGAGAAAAACTTTGCAATGCACCTTTTCTTGGAAGGAAGGGCATTATATGGGTATAAATGGCCCCAAGCAGTGAAACTGTTATTGTAATACTTGGTTCAGAAAATGCTAGATAAAAGGTCTTGGAATCCAGCTCCTTTCCTCAATTTAAGGTAGTGGAGATGTGCCTCCATCTTGCAATCTCTTTCACATAACACCATAGTTTTCAAAGGCTGGCTGCTGTACCGCATTTTTCAAGGTTTATGAGCTGCTGTGTGCAGTGTCTGTGACACTTGTGTATGCAAAGTGCATGGAAAGGTTACTATGCTTACAGTGCCTCATAATCTTAGATGAACACCCTTGTTGGGAAATGGTCCCTGTAAATCTGTTCTCCAACATTTTTTTGCATCACAGCTGTTTCTCTCTAGAAGCACTCAGGTACTTCTAGGTTACACGGGCTGATACTCCTTTCCCTTCTTCTGCTCTTCCCCACTCCCTCCCTATTAACTTACTCAAATTAAAATAACTTGTTCTTGCTAAATGTAGTCTTTTACCTGCCAAAGTTACTCTACAGTAAATGCTTTTACTCAAAGTGCGCTGAGGTTTTCAAGCAACCAGCCATATCCCCAGGGAGCTGCAAGCTTCTCTGCTTCACGTCTTTGTAGTTGCTAAGGTTGTCTGGAGTGGAAATGAGATGGAAGGAATGGCTCAGAAGAATAATTAAATGTAGCAGGGACTTGCAATCACTTTTCCAAAAACAAGTTGTATACTTAGGTTCTCTCCTCGCAAGGTGGTGATCACCAGAGATGATTCTGTTCTGTTAGTCCCCAAAATACCTTTGTCTCCCAGCAAAAGATAATTGAGGACAAGTTGGTCAGTGTGGGATTAGAAAGCTATTAAAACTCAGAGACACGTGTTGTTCTCCAAAGGCAGGCAGACTTCAGCACTCGCTCTGAATATTGACACAGCCAGTGTGCCAAACTTGAGGGGTTTTGCTTTTTTTTTTTTTTTACAGTTGATATCTTTCACACAAGCAGCAGAATGATACATCAGCTTTAAAGGTATAGATTTCCTCTTATGATGCAGTTCCTCACCCATATAAATAATGGTCCCAAATCAGCTGCATTTAGAGTTAGAGGAAGAAACTACAGGTTGTCAATAGCAGCTTACTGTAGTGTGTATTGTACTCTTGGGTGGTGGCTGTGATTATCATTCTGCCTGTTCTTTTCTGTAACTCGTTTGCAGTTGTCAGACTTGCAATAAATCCCCTTGAGAAAGCATCTCAAGATAACAAGGCAGTGTGTCTCTTTGAACTGGAACTTGCCTTCAGAATTCCATTTTTGTATTGCCTGATAGTTAACCTCTACACAGCCCTTTCTGTTTGGACAGGATATCTGTCTTTCCTCTGGCGTTTCTTTGTTTCTTCTGTCCCTGATGGTGTGTTGTGGTCTTTTCTCTATTTTTGGTGTGTGGATTTGGATTTTAGATTTTTTTATTATTATTATTATTTTATTTTGGAGGGTAGAGGGGGCGGGTGGGCAGAGAGCAGTGCTTTGGGGTTTTTGTTTGGGTTTCTTGTATGTGCACTTCAGTTTGGTTGGTAGGTTTTGGGGTGGGGGGTTGTTTGGTTTGTTTTTTTCCGTCTCCTAGTTCACTGAGTGTAGAGGAATGATAGGGGATCTTTTATGTGCCTTCTGAAGTGATTACTGTTCTCAACTGCAGGTGGTCAAATTTCTCTACCAGAGTCATGGTTTTCAACAGTTATCATACTTCTTGGACAATTAGTTAGGGGCAGGAAAATATGCAAGTAAGAGCCATATTTACAAGAATGAGAAGGGGAATTGTTCTTCACAGAGGGAAATTGTTGATACTTGGGATGGAGCAGTTCTCATTGAAGGATTTTTTGCTTAAGAGGGTATGTAGATTCAGGAGGAGATTGGACAAGTTCCAGGAAGAGAAATCCATTGAGAAGTTCTAAATACATCTGGTTCATGGAGTAGGTAAGAGAAAAACTAGCTATACCACCCTGACAATAGCTATAGGATCCTGGCCACCAGTGGTTACCTGCTGCTAGATTCAGGTTGCGGCTTTAGAAACTGCTCAAATGTGGCCTGTGACCTTGTGATTCCAAAACAGGAAGTTATCCAGCTGATGAAAAGAAATTAAGAAGTCGTGAAACACCTCTATGTTTTATCTTCACAATATTCCACTCTAACTTACTGAAATTGAGAAAAACACATTCTCCATCTCTTCCATTACCTCTGGCTTATAGAAATTTGAGTTGTATTTTTGTTTAGCAGAGCAAACTCTGTGCTGACTTGAGAGGAGTGTAGGGTATTAGTAAGGCAGAAGTTTTCAGCCCTCAGATATGCTTGAATTTCTAGGCTGGCCTGCCATGTTGAATCTGGGAGTGACAGTTCAGCACAGCAAGGGATGTGGTGACATGTAAATGTATCACTGTAGTGCCTTGGGGAAATAACCAATTGCTAGCATCAAAGAGGAAGGAAAGATACTTAGTGACAGGAGAATGTAAACTAATAATTCATTCCCTTTATAGAGAATCCAAACATGCTATTTTATTAAGCTGATTTGAGATACCTTCATCTTGAGAAGTATTTACTTGTCTATGCATGTCTCGTTCTACCAAAGTGCCATTGCAAGTGTTGATCTGTGAGTATCAGGTTGGTGATTAGTGAAGGCCCCCACTAGGGTTTGGAGAATCAGGAATTAGATTTTTTTCTTGTCTGCTTTTTGGGTCTTCAGATGAGTCTCCTTCACATTCTATCTGAAGTGTAGAGTAGCAAGAAAGTCTATAGCAATAGCATTCATTTTAAGGTCCCATTTTATTGTTGCTGAATGGTATAACAGGATTATTCTGAAAGAAATTAAGTATGTTGCCTCAATCAAGGTCTTGAAATAAAGTCTTTTTAAATGACATTTTCCCCATTGATTTAGTAGTCTTTGTCTACAATTCTAGAATTTCAGCATGCAAATATATAATCCAGCACATAGCTGCAATAATAAACTCTCCTTGATATAAAAAGGGGTTTTTGTGTTGGAATTTTGATAGTTGTGATGACAAGTGAAGCAAGTCTTTTGAGGAACAAGACCGTATTTTTTAATACGGCTAGTTGACATGCAAAAAAAAAAATCACATGTTTCTGGGCAAACAAAGCCTTTTTGACAGTCCAGCCTTCAGCAAATTACAGGTTAGAAACAATTATTCAGAGTTTTATTTATTACATTATCTGGATAGTCAAATTGAATGAATAGGGCAGTTAGTACCTGCTGAGTGGAAGAGGATGTTTCAAGGTGGGAGATGATAAGGCAGTTAGTCCCTATAGGAGAGGAAGAGAGATGGCTAATTATTGTCAGAGAAGTTAGCAGGGGATAAGAAAAATGGGATGGAATGTAATTTGCTGCAAAGCTAATGCTTTGAATGGATTTTGTAAGGTCTTATTTCAGTTGGTAAGGCTTTGGGAACTACTTGGTACCTGGCTGCCTGGCATAACAGAAAGGAGCAAGCTGACCCCATGACAGTCAAGAGCCTGAATTGTGTGCAGTTCATGCCATTATTGTGCTATGATACACAGATAATTGGGATTTAAAAGAGGAAAATCTATTAAAGGAAACTAATACATAAAAAAAACCCCACAAAACAAACAAAAAAAGAAAAACCCTCTCAAAATTGCTTTCTGTATATTTTTGTAAGTTAGATGTGATTCTGTTTTCATAATAATAATTAAACAAGTCTTTGCTGTTGTGTTTTGTTCCAGGTAATAAAACCTAACAAGCTTTACATCACTTTACCTTGAGCTTGAACAAAAATTGGACTTGAGTTGTAATGATATTCCAGTTTATTCTTAGACATCTATCTTAATCACTTCTGGCAAGGTCAATTTGAAAAGGCTGGCTTCATTCCTACTTGTTGCTCAAAAGAGAGTGTCTGGCTGAGATGGAGTTAATTCCCCACAGCAGAACCTATAGTGCTGTGCTTTGTGTTGGTAGCTACAGAGGTGCTGATAACACACCAGTGTTTTGGCTACAGCTGAGCAGTGATGGCACAGCATCAAGAACACCTCTCCAACATTCCTCCCTCACCAGGAGTCAGGGGGTGGGTAAGATCCTGGGAGGCGTAGCCAGGACAGCTGACCTAAACTGACCAAAGGGATATTTCATATCACATGGGTCTGCTTGACAAAGAAAGCCAAGAGGAAGGAGGAGGAGGATGGTAGCATTTATTCTTGTAGTGTTTGTCTTCCAGAGCAACTACTACTTGTGCTGAAACCCTGCTTCCTAGGAAGCGGCTGGACATCACCTGCTGATGGAAAGCAGAAAAAATTTTTTCTGTTTTCCTTTGCTACTATGTGTGGCCTTTGCTTTTGCTTTATCAAACTGCCTTTATTTTAACCCAAGAGGGTTTTTTTCCATCTTTATTTTCTCCCTCTGTCCCATGAGGAAAGGAGTTATAGAGTGTCTTGGTGGACGCCTGGCATCCAGTCAAGGTCAATCCGCCACAGAGGGAAAATATTAAGTAGTTGCCCTTTTTTTTTTTCCTTCCAATTTTTGTATTTTTTTCTCCAGTGTTCTTTTTTTTTTTTAGCTTTTCTTGTCTCTCTCAGTGAAACAATGTATGATTTTTCCAAAATATCTCTGTACTTGCTCCCATCTTTTGTCAGCAACTCTTAACTATTGCACAATGTAATGAAACAATAATGTCCAGTCACTATAGGCATAAAAATGGTAAAATCGTTTATTCTGCTTCTGGACAGTAACATAGTCAGCATAGGACTCTAAGATAAAAAACATCCATAAACGTCTAGCCAAGCACCTAATCCCTGTTTCTCTCACAGTCACAGTGTTTCAGATTTTTCAAATCCTTCTCTTTTTTTTATTCCTTTTTTTTTTTTTTTTTTAAACACTTCTTTTTTCATTCTGGTAACATTGTCTTAATGTAAACAACTTTAAGCAATATGATAAAAAATTGGCAATTTATTGGCATTTGTGATACCTAGAGTAAGTGGAGATAGGGCAATTCTCTATCATAAGATTGATTATCACAAGGGTATATTGGTTTCAGTGAAACTTGTATCAGGAAAGCTTCCAGATTTCCATGATGAAATTTTGCTCAACAAAAGAGAAATTAACTTCAGTATTGGAACTTCTCTAAAAATATGAGCCCCTGCTCTTGGAATGGGCTGATTGCTCACTCAGTGGACTAGTCCTAACTCAGGTAACACTGTGCACCTTGGTACTCCCACATCCTGTTTGAAGACAGTTTGGAGCAGTATTTCTGAAGGCTGGAGCTGGTATATCACTTTGATTTGCATTTCATTCAGTGCAAGATCTTGAAATGTATTTCAAATCTATGTGGGTCTCCTGACATCTGTTCTGCCTGAGTGAGTTAACTTAAAAACAAGATTTGAAGGGGCCTCCCTCATTCTCAAAATCCAGTTGCTCAGAGTTGAATGACAGTTTCTCATCTTATCCTTTTAAAACTCTATCAGAGGTCAATTCATCTGCAAGCTCAGTCTCTTCACAGCTAGAAATAGTCCTCTAGTTTCTAAGCTGGAGATACTCATGCCAGTTTACCGCATTTGTATCTCAGCCAGGCCTGGGATTTTAGTCCCCTTACCTGTCATATAAAATCTTCCTTTCTAATTCTCTGCAGAAAGCAAGATATCCTTTTTATTGGACAGTATCCATAGAGTGATTAATGGGGAAAGTTAAGTGCCCATTTGATGCTCTAACCCGCAGGTAGAATGAGAGCTCAGAAATACTCATTTATTGTTCTTTCTTTTCAAGCTGTGATTTTGGCCTGGATCCTCTGGTAGGCTAAGTACTGAGGATTTCAGTGCAGCTGTCACTTTGAATAATTTCCCAAGTGCATATTATTTTTGGTTAGTATTCTGTGAGAGCAAAGAGGATGTATAATAAACTTGATACCATTTGCCCAGACTATGGTGTTGTCTTCTCTCTTCATTGAACAGTACATAATACTACATGAGGAAAAGCCAGAAAAGACTGAAATGGTTCATTAAAGTTATACAGGTTTTATTGAAGTCCCACAGAAGTCACTGGAAAGGCTCCAGTCTGTTTTGGATGAGGTTTATGGCTCAGAGGATCTTCTAATGTAATCCACTTTTATCCTCATCACTTAGCAACTGTGTTCTTCCATTCTCTTTTAATAGGAAAGACTCTGATTCTTCCTTAAAATGCTGTAACATGCTGTTGCCTGTTTATTCAACATCTTACTTGAACCACCTCTTAAACTGTAGCCTGCCAGCAGAAATCTGGGGTCCTTCCTTCTATTCTTTTCTTTAGAGAAGTATCATTGCAGTCAGTGAAAAAATTGTAAATATCTCCATTGTGTTTCTAGGTTTGGAAGCTTTTTCTTGTAAGAACAGTAAGAACTCTTTTGAAATGATTTCACTGCTTGTTAGAGGAGTCGTTAATCAGTCTGGAGATGGACTCCGTGGAATTCTCAAATGGCACATGATAGCTGGAGTTTCCAGCAGCTGAGCAGAGCTGAGTGTCTCCTTTATTTTCTCTAGAGATTAGAATGTTCTTATCCCATTTCCTAGCCAATGAGCTTTCACTTTTCAGTTAAACTGGGTTCAATTATAAAATCAAATGTCTGCCAGAAATCTGGCACATACCCTGGAGAGTTCCAGAACAGTGCCAATTAAAGCGAATGCTCGTGATCAGATGCAGGTTTAGAGGGAGCTGTTTACTTTTCTGACTTAGACCTGCTGGAATATTTGTTTGAGAATAATATTCATGGAAAATTTAATAGTTTTTGTAAAGAGAACCTATCACACTTCAGTGGACAACATTTTTCAGATTAACAATTGTATATTTCTTATTCAGATTTTCATGTTATTTGATCTAGGAGGGTAGACAGCATTGGTCAATGTAAGAATGTCAACAGTTTTTGTTGGTGTATATTAACTACATCATTTTTCTGCTCTTTAATGCTGCTTTTAGAAGGTATTTTCCTCTTAAATGAGTAAGCTGAATTGATTCCAGTTCCTATGGCATCAATTGCTTTATTTAACGCTTTTTTTTTGCTGATCATGTCCCAGGACAGAACTTTTGTGCAGATCCCAGGTGGCATGAATTATCAGATACTGTGAATGACTAGAGTGTTGCTGACTTTTTCAAGATGTCATAACAATCCATGAATTTCAGACTAGTTATACATGTTTAGAATCTAATGTCAAATGCAGACAGAAATTTTACCTTAGACTTGGGCCTATACCTACGCATCAAGGATATTTTGCTACTGTGCTGCTGCAAACAGCTGGAAGCATATTAACTACACCAGTATTTTACTGGCTAGTTTCAAGGCCATCTGAAAGTTTGTTGTACTCTGCAAAATTTTTTTTTCATCTTTGCATTTGCCTTCTTTGGTACCATTAAGTCAGTTTAGGCATAGCTTTTTCTGCTGGTAGGTAAAATCTAGAAAGAGCATTGAGACAAAAATCATATCTGAATTCTTCACTGTGAGAGTGGTGAGATACCGGAAAAGTTTTCAAAGAGAAGTTGTGGGTACCCATCCCTGGAAGTGTTCGAGGCGAGGTTGGATGGGTCTTTGAGCCATCTACTCTAGTGGAAGGGGCATTGGAATGAGATGAACTTTTAGGTCCCTTCAAACCCAAACCATACTATGATCAATAAATGTCTTGCAGTTTTGTGAAGGTACTCAAATAATTGTAAAGATCTAAAACTTGAATGGAAGATAGCCATTGTCATTTTAAATGTTTAAACATCAAAAAGCTCTAGAGAAGGTTAACTAGATTTATTTATAAAGCTGCAATTGACTGTCTTTGCTTTCTGTAATTTGGCATGAATTTAATTGAAAATTGAGGTGGAAATACAACAACAATAGAGAAAAAACTTGTGGCATCTCTTATGCAGGTAAAACCCAGCAGGTAGTAGAAACTTTAAAGGCTGAGACTAAATTTCCATGCTACTTCCCACCTGACTGATACTCAGTGGAGTTAAATAAGCTATGGATTATATCTCAAAACTCATTCTAGTATAACATACCCATGGATTCCTTTTGCCATTGCTAAATCTGGTATGTAGCATTCTGAACCTAACAGGGGAGGTAATACGTAAATAGCTTTATATAGATAAGTATCTATCGAGGGTTATTTCATCCGGTGATAACTTCATCTTTTTCTGGCACTTTATTTTCCATTTTAAAATACAGACCGGAAAGACATTTGAAAGTGATAGGGAATGGTTCCATCAGCTGTCTGAGATTGCAGAGAGGAGTTCCCCAAGCACTGTGCAACTTCCTGCACATCCATCAAGTGCTGTTCGTTATAATTATCCTGTTAGAGTGAGGTGCAAGCTCTGATGAGAAGTGTTGTCATGGAGAAAGCCTTATACTCCAATGTTTTTATCAGATTACAGCTGGCATTTTACAAAGCAGGCTAGTTCAAGGCAAGCTGGCTGCAACAATCTCCTGGAGTGGCTTTGAAAGAGGTAGCTGATTAAATGGATCCTGGCTTTATTACATGGCTTGAATAACCTGATTGGGTAATCTACAATGGGTGAGCAAAATGGTGTTGTTTCTTCCACAAACTACAATGATACATTCTGGTACAGATTCTGCTGGCTGCTTTGAGTAAGTGTGCTGCTCTTTTGGGCAAATAGCACCATTGTCTTCAGGGCTTGATGACTGGGGTAATCAGCTAAGGTGTGGTGTTGATAAGGGACATTTAGACACACTTAATTCCATCTAAGAACTAAGATTTTGACTTTTCAATCCTCCTCATTTGGGATCAAAGTAAAATGTTGAAGTTATATGGGTTTTCCCAGCATGGACAAATACATTTCCTAATGATTTCCAAAGATTTGTGTCTGAATAACCATACCTTGAGGCCATTAGAAATCCAATAAACTTATTTAAATAAAGATGTTTTGGGATGAATTAAAAAAAATCATGCTGATTATATTTGATTTTTATTGTTTACAGGGGAATGTGACCTTTTCTTGCTCAGAACCACAAATTGTTCCCATCACCTTTGTGAGCAACAGTCGAAGCTATTTGCTGCTGCCTGGCACTCCTCAAATTGATGGTTTGTCCGTCAGCTTCCAGTTTCGAACATGGAATAAAGATGGCTTACTTTTGTTCACCAAATTGTCTGAAAATCTGGGACCTCTCTTGGTTTACCTCCATGGTGGGAGATTGACACTGCTTATTCAAAAAGAGACTGAGAACCCTGTGGAAATCAATGAAGGTGCTTGTTTTTTTTTTTGTTTACTTTCACTTGTCTCTCTCTAAAACATAAAGTCATCATATCCACAGGATGAAAGGATCAAGAAATAAGGAAGCACACAGTGGTAGAGCCATTCCGTACAGCTTGATCTAATCATGGAAAATTGGCATCCTGAGATCTCCAGACTCAATCTGCCTGGCAATTAGCTCAGTCCCTGTGTTCTTAAGCAGTCACGCTAAATTTTCTTCAGTCAGGTCACCTGAAGACCTTCCTGTTTCTTGTCTTCAAAAGTCATCTGGGAGCCAGCTCAACCAGTACACATTTCTCCAGCACAAGTTAAGGCAGCCTTGGATATGATTTTCTTCTTTTGACTGTAGCTTTACACTCTCCCTTTATGCTGCATTCAGAAAAGAATCTGAGCGTGGGGTTCCTCTCCTTACACTGCCTCATGGGCTTCCTTAGCAAGTTGCTTTGCGCAGTGCAGCTGGTGAAATGAAAGAAGGTGAAATAGGGTTGCATTTCTAATGTAAAATTGTGCAGAAACTGCCTGTAAACTCTTACCAGAACGCCTATGCCTTAGGTTCCAGAGACATCAGGGAAGCAATTTCAGGTGCACAACAAAGGCAGGACCTGAGTGGCCCAGCTGTCATGCCAGCGTGGCCTATATAAGCCATGCCGGCATGCAACCGAAGTGTTCCCATCCCAGGGCCTCTCCATATCCCCTTGCTGCTATGAAGCCATGTTGTTTGGGAGACAGGGAAATTAATTTTTTGCAAGGCTTGAATAGCATTTGCCAAAGGTGGATGAGTAATAGAATGATGGAACTCAGATGCAACTGAATAATAGTAATAATAATAATAATAATAATAATAATAATAATAATAATAATAATAATAATAACAGTAATAATTATAATTATTATTGTTGTTATTATTATTTCTAAGAGAGTAGATGTTTAAAAGCATGCAATATTAAAATATTCCCTGTACAGACTAAAGGAGGACAGATGTATCTATTAAAAGAAGCAGAGATAAAAACTGACAAGAATTGTCAAAGCAGAACTGTCTTATATGCATGTTTCATTCCCCTTTATGATAGAAAATGAGACAGGCCTGCATCTATCCTTATTCCTGTAGATTGCTACATCCATAGTTTGCTGCAATTGAACACTGAAAACTGAGATTCCTGCCTTTACTGCAGTCCTGATTAAGTTGTTGACAAAGCTGAGACAATGTCAATATTTGTTTGGATGTGTATATTTTTATGTAGTTGTGAAATTGTGAACCTGAGTACAGCGTTTGGTGCTATCCAAAACATAGTTAAACTGCCTTACACATGGAAAATATGCAAAAAGTGCAAATGCCACATTCTGCAGATGTCAGGTACTCACAATAAACTCTTGCTTGCTCAAGAATGGACCAATTTTTGGCTCAAACGGGACATATTTTGTTTTGTCATCCTTTCAAACTTCAGCAACATACTTCACTTCAAAATGGACTCATTCTAGTTGAAAAATCATCCATTTTTGCTGGAAAACCAGCCTCTAATTCTATGGCAATTGTGCCTGTGTTAACAGCCATTACTGAGGAAATAGTCTCATTTTCGAATTCATAGTGAAATGGCTTTTCATACACATAACACCCACATTTTTTTTATTGTATTTTGAACTGTTCCCACACTTCTGTGTTACTAAGTGCACATTTGTTTTTTCTGAAAGCTACATTAACGAAAATATTCTGTTAGGAAGGGGAGTAAATACTAGTTGTCTGTGCCTGATCTCAGTGACTCCAGCCTGACAGTTGCATATTTTGAACTGTAATTAGGCTACTTTTGATCTGCACCACTGTGTGTGAGCTCAGAACCTTGCCCACTGATTTTTATGGCTGTCAGAATAGAGAATATGGAGTTTCTCTGTAGCTCTGTGGTGCTATTTCAAGAGCCATACGGTACAACACCAATTTTCAGAATAAGGAAATGAAGAGGTCATTTCCCACTTTGCACAAGTGTCTGGAAGAGAAAGGGGCTACCCAGTATAATTATCTCTCATTAACTTTTCTAGGTTCCTGGTCAGAGCAACAATCCCAGCTCTCAGATCCATGTTGAAATCCAGTATAGAAAAGCTTCTGTACATGCATTAATAGTACTGTGTGCTGCATTAGTGCTGAAGGGTTTTAAGAAACACAAATCCTACTGATACCTACTGCAGTGTGTCAGGTTTCATCATGGAGCCTGAGAACAGGATATGACTGCCTCACTGAATCTAACCTCTGCAACCTCAAGCATGTGTTCAGTACCAACAGAGATTTCTCCACGCTCTTGGAACCTATAAGCATTTACCAGCAGGCTGAAGACAGACCTAAACACTTACAAAATGGTAATAATGTGCTACCAGAAAGATAAAGGATCTGGCTAGCTTGTTGAGTTCTTGCAGTACCAGGTTAGATTAAAGTGTGAGATGACCTACTTAAATATTCTCAAAAGCTTTCCCTTTCTTCGGCCCTTCTATACCAGTTTGTTTCCAGAGGTAATGAGTTCTTTTCAACTTCCAGTTCTCCGTTTTTCGATCAACTGCATATTTGTGGTCACAAGTTGGAAGCAAAAGGAGGTTTGAAGAACACAATTTTGTCCTGCACATCTTTTTTCACTCTTTGTACTTGCTTTTTGTCAGGCACCAGTCTTCATGATGGGCTTTGGCATTCTGTTAACATCAATGCCAGAAGACATCGCATTACCCTGACACTAGATAACAACGCTGCCACCGCTAGCCATGCAACCACTGTCTCAAGGATCTACTCTGGAAATAGCTACTATTTTGGAGGTAGGTTGTTTCAGAGAGGCTTTTGTGATGCAGATCCTTAGGTTCTTGCCATTGAGTTGTCCGCAGTTGCATGGAGAACTCTGTAGCTAAAAGCAAATATGACTGGTTTTGAACAGCCTATTGAGCTGCAGTACATGTGGCACTGTGGATCGATTGAAGGGTATTGGTTAAGCCTGACAGAGAAAGAACAATCAGAACCACTAGCACAGCTGTAAAAGTGCATAACTGGTTGTGGTAGCCAATGGATACCTATCTCTAGCTGGCAAAATATGCAAAATCTACAAAGCTTTATTAACCGTGGGTGGGATTTTTTTGTTGTTGTTTTTGTTTGTTTGTTTGTTATGTTTTTCCCCCCCTAGTTAAAAGGCTCTAGAACTATTAGTATTGTCAATATGCCTGTAGATATCACTGTTTTGATGAGGCTCAAGGATTTCAGATTTCAGAGTTTAGTTGACAGATGGCTCAGATCTACAAAGGTATTTACGTGTAAATGAATGTAGATTTAGTTCAATATTGAAAATGAAAAGAACAATCTTGAAAAATACTATGTTCTCTTTTTTGGAGTACAAGCCTTAATTTAGATAGTGTCATTAACTGTCTTTTTATCTAGTACATTTCTGTGTAGTGCTTACTGTAATGAGGCTCTGATCTTGATGAACCCTCAGGATACAGCACTAAATAAGGATGCACAGCAGATTTTGGATCTCAGACCTGTCTAAATACTGAGGAGGCTCAGATACAAATGACTTTCTTGCTGCCCACAAGTTTTCATCCTTTTACTCTATGCATTGTTTCAGCAACAGAATTTAAGTCATAATGATTTTGCATTTTGTACAACTTTTTTAATGTGAGTTAGTTGCTATCAACTTTGGAGTTTAAAGAAGGTGAAAAAAAATCACAAATTGATTTTGCTTAGCACTCGTGAAAACCTCATACTTTGATATTTCCAGTGGCTGGCTGCTCTCTGCCTTTTTTTTTCTCCTAACTGGAGAATTTATAACACAGGAGGTTGCATAGCACTCAGAATAAAAACATTTGGAATAATAAACCTCTGAGTTTTTGCATCAGGAAATCCCAGCAGAAATAGTTGAACATTCCAATATTCTTCTCTGCCTCTTCTCTTTTTCCCACAGGGTGCCCTGACAATTTCACCGATTCCCAGTGTTTAAATCCCATTACTGCTTTTCAAGGCTGTATGAGGCTCATCTTTATTGATAACCAGCCCAAGGACCTCATTTTAGTTCAGCAAGGCTCCCTGGGGAATTTTAGTGATTTACACATTGATCTGTGTGGCATCAAAGACAGGTAATTATTATTTCCTCTTTCTTGTATTTGTTCTTTTTTCATCCTAGTGGTTTATAAATACAGGTTGCATTAAGTGAAAATTCTAATCTGCCAACATTACGGATATTAGGCATAATAGAGCTACTAATAGAAAATACCGCAACACAGATAGGAGGACTGGAGGGGAAATGGTTTCAATTACATGAGGCTCTCTTCACATTGACTTGTAGGAAATAGAGTATGCAAATTCAATCAAACTAGAGATTGGTGAAAGGATTAAATTTTATGCATAAACAACATTTGATTGCTTTGAAGTTTCAGAGGAAATG
Organism: Sakesphorus luctuosus; assembly: GCA_013396695.1. Lineage (NCBI taxonomy): Eukaryota > Metazoa > Chordata > Aves > Passeriformes > Thamnophilidae > Sakesphorus > Sakesphorus luctuosus. The sequence goes on from VWZD01006475.1 coordinate 110,264, forward strand.
AAAGAGAAGGAAAAATTACTTGATTCATCAGAACATGTCATCCCCTTAATATATTAGCTGCTTTTGCTTAAGTAAATCATTTATAATTTTTCTTGTTAGCTATTACAGCACGTTCATGATGAAGATATGGTACACCTCATGTGCAATACTGCCCTTTCAGTGGGACAATATAATAATGAAATATATGTATCTGGCAAAAACACCTTTGAGTTTAAATAGTAATGTGAATCCCTCCTAAGATGAAAACAGACAGGAACCCCAGATTTTCTCATAAAGAGTAGAGAAAATGAACAACTAAATTTTTTAAAGTATTTTATAATTTCTCTTTTGCTTCTTATGGATTTTTAGTGTCGAAGTATTTCCGAATTATTTCAGCAAATGTGTACTTTGAAGCTAGTATGTGGAACAATAGACTCTGATTTTTTTTTTTTTTAATCTAGCCAAATTCTGAGAAATGGAAATGGAACTGCTGGGAATTTAATGTGCTTCAGATAGTTAAGGCAGTAGTAAGGATATTTTGGATATGCATTAGGACCTTAAGCATTTAATCTATTTTTTTTCAGATATGTTGCTTAGAGAGGTGGAGTTGGAGGTCAGTCTTCATTATTCTTTACTGTAGGAGGAAACAGCCAGCTGGAGCTGCAGTTTTTTGATAAGTGGGCAAAACTTCTCTGATCCGATACCTTTGTGCTCATCTTTGTATGTTCATGTTTGTTAATTTGTATGGAGAAAATACTGAATTTGCTGATCAATCCTCTTTCCACTTTCAATGATGACTGAATTCAGGGGGATATGAATTTCACACTTGGTGTGCCTGAAATAGTAGATGGAATTCATATGATAAAGCTGATTTAACAAAAGGACTTAAAATTTCGTCTTTCCTGAGACTTAAGAGAAAAGATTTTTCTTTTTTCTTGGAAGAACAGGTTCTTTAGGATCAAGTGGACCATTCAAAATCAATTTGTGTGTCTGTATGTTGAAACAAAAGAGAACTCTTCTGATGCAGAGGTGCTGTGGGATGTCTCTGATGCCTTCATTGTAACCAAGTGCAGGCTACAGTGTAACTCTGTGGTTCTACTGAAATTGTCTTCCTAATCTTTGTTGTACCAAGTATAACAACATCAGTCTCTGACCATAAAATTATTTAGGACAAGGATCCAAACATAGTAAGAATGGTGTTGTTTTACATTAATAACACCATTGTTGTAGAATATATCACACACACTAAAAGAAGTTATACGTGATGTAGTGAAGATTAAAGCACTCTATTCAAATGCTGTTCTCTGGACAGCCTCAAATTTATGTGTCCGTACCATATGATCCAGGTAGATCTATAGTAGACATAATCTTGAGTAGTTATGAGATATAATAAGATACGATATACCTAGAACGATATAACTAGAATAAGATACTTATACGTATCTACGTAGAGTAGGTATGATCACAAAACCAAAGTAAATTTTAAAAAAAGGGAAAAAAAATTACAATTGACAAAAATTATTGTCTTATGGATGGATTTGGTATATTGGTGGAGGTACTCTAAAGAGTAAGGGAGAAGCCTGCAGTGGGAGTAGTTCAGACATTCTCCTCATCATGGAAAGGCGTGAGCCTCACTGACACCATGGAGATGGAAACTTTTTCTCTCAGTGAAACATCCAGCGCTCCCTCCCTGTCTGATAACTCCAATAACTCTGCTGAAGCTGTTTTGCTGGGAAGAAAAAAAAATATATGTGTTTGGGTTTTTTGAGGTCCAAAACATATTACCCATTTTAGGCCTCTGGGACACAATCTTGAGAGAGGTTTAATTTACAGAACTCATTTCATGAAGTTACAAAAATTGTTCACTTAGAAAAACAAATAAGGAAATTGATCCTAATCCAGTGGATGAGCTGGGGAAAGATCAAACAAAAAAGTATTTGTTGTGGAGTGTGTTCCTCCTAGCCATTTTTTAAAATTTTAGGTTCTGCAAGCTTGTATTATAGCATAATCAGTTATAACAAAGTATAGATATAAAGTTTGAGGTAACAGAAGATTTGAATTTAATTGTGCCAGGTCCTGCACTCAGATCGCAACTCCATGTGATATTCCAGTCTTGGAGCAGAGTGGCTGCAAAGCTGCCTGGCAAAAGAGGGGATGCAGATGAGCAGTGGCTGAACATTAGCCAGCATGTGCCCAGGTGGACAAGAAAGCCCAGTGGCATCCTGGCTTATATCAGATATTGTGTGGCCAGCAGAACTAGGGAAGTGATTCCTTCCCTGTATTCAGCACTAGTGAGGCTCCATCATGAAATCCTGTGTTCTTTTGAACCCCTTGCTACAAAAAGAACACTGAGGTATGTGCTGGAGGATGTCCAGAGAAGGGCAACACAGCTGGTGAAGGGTCTAGAGAGTAAATCATGTAAGAAGTGGCTGAGAAAAATGTCTTCCCCGAAAGATCTATCAAGCATTGGAATAGACTCTTCAGGGAAGTGGTGAAATCACCATCCCTGGAATGGTTCAGAAGACATGTGGATGTGACACATGGCGGGGCTGGGTTAGCAATTGGACTCAATGATCTTGGAAGTGTTTTCCGAGCTTAAGGATTCTGTGATTCTATATAAAGACTACTGATGTCTAGTCTTCACAGTGTACCCTTGAGTATGTTTTCAAATACTGTTCAAATTCATTTGTTGCATAGTGTCCCAACACTTTCAGTCACTGTAATTCAACTAGTTAAAGTAGTGATCTGTATTGCAGAAGCTTTGGACTACAGGAAAGCTTGGGTCTGGCTCCAGGTGTGTAGGATTCAGGTGCTTATTCTTTCTGCGTAAGGAGTGTTAAAATCTGTAAAAGCCTCTTCTCCAAGAAATGTGATCTTGCCTTTCTTAATTGTAAGATTTATTGCTGTGTGCACTGTAAAGCACACATTTTTGCAATTTTAACGCATGTGGGAATTGTGTAGCTTAATTAACATGTAAATGGGGCATTTGTCTTAGTTATCTAAGCAAAAAAAAAACCTCTTTTGAGGAATATCCTCTATTTAGAAAGCAGTTTATTTGTTACAGTCTTGTAGGCCAAGCTCATTCAGATTTGGGCTCCGAAAGCAGTGCTTAGGCAGCTCACTGCAACTAGTTCCTGCTCTTAAAAAGAGAATTAATGACTTTTTTTTTGAAAGATGATAAAGTGGGATGACTATTGATGCCAGCAGTGTGTTTTGAAGAGAGAATCCAGTTGTGCAAGCATATTATACACACACCACACATACATACCCTGGGACTCTGTATAAGGTGATGAGCCTCCATTAATTTAAATGGAGCTGTCTGAAGGACTAAGCCTTAATGTCTCAGCATCACTCATCTCCATTATTTGAACAAAATGGATGCTCAAGTGAACTTGGCATTAATGCCTTCTGTCTCCCTGTATTTATTTCCATTCTTCAGTAACTATTTCTTAGGAAAAAAATACCGTGGCACTACCTGAGCTATCAGAGTACACACACAAAAAATAGAGATGTCCTTAAAAATATACAGAGTTTAGCCTTCTTTCCATTTGGTGGATGAGGGAGACAGTGCCAAGAGAAGATGGCTTTGGAGATACGAGTGAACTTAATCATTTTGCTGAAGGTGCTTTGAGCAGGCAGCTTTTGCCAGAGACATCCTTAGGCTTCTTCCAGCCTTAGCAATCCTGTGAACAAGTATACCCTGTAGCTGCTCTGGTCCTGATTGAGGATGCAGTTCAGGATGTGTCTGTGAGAGCTGAGATTAGCAGATAACACAGAAAATTTCAGTTTTCTGTGCTTTCAGTAGGACATTAAGATGTTGTACAGTCTTAAGTTGAACTCAGCAGTGTAGACTGTCCAGATGATGGAAAAAGGTTCATTAGCACCATCTCGTCTATTAAGAGACTGCTTGTTTCCAGCCCTCACTGCGGTGCCAGCATCACTAATGGCCCCACTGCTGCATATCAAGTTGTCTCTGACTTGCAATCCTCTTGTGTGGCACCTACACATTGTCCTTAGGTGACACTTCCTGTGCAAGGAGAGACATCCCCAATCGATTCATGTCAGACCTGTGTCTGCTTCATAAGTCCTGCAAAATATTCCCTTCTTCACCTCTCTCAAGACAAAACTGCTCCTGCAAACTGTTCTGAATGCCTTATGGAAGAGGAAACTAGAATCTATAGAATGAAGCAATTTTTCTTGTAGCCTTGTGCACAGGTAGGTCTCATGCCATTATTCCAATTAACTAGATTTTTTTTCTTTTGTTCTTAGTATATATATTTGTGTGATTGTCTAAATACAACCAAGTAGAGAGTGCTCAGTCTTTTTAGAGGATGTTGAAAAGTGTGTTGCTCACACTGCTCCTGTTATGAAGTGCTAGAGGTCATAGCTGCCTGTTGTGCATTCATCCCCATTTCAGTGAGAAGTAAAGAAAAATAGAGACAATATCGTGCTAAGCCATAAAGGTCTGCTCCATCATTAAAAGAAAATAGATTTCATTTTATCCCTCTTCTTTGTTGCATTTTCAGGGTTTCTGCTTTGTTAGAAGGGCAGATGCACATCAGAACTTACACTACATTAAAAAGTCAAAAAATACACATTCTTACAGTGTGCTGGCATTTCCCCTCTGTGACATGGTACCAAGCAGAAAGTAACAAGGCAGAGATGCCTGGAAGTGAAGGTGTCATGAAGTCCTTGAACTCAGAGACTTTTTGTTGGAGAAGAAAGGAGATATCTTTCAGTATCAATGTAGTCTTTTGCATCAAGACATGCACTCTTTGGGCCATCTCTGACAAAAGCCACCTGACATGGGCCTAAACAAAAAAATACAGACTCCCTTTGAATTTATTTTCAGTTCAGAGTGATCTAGATTTAAGTTTGGCTACAGGGACAGTGCAACCTTCACTCCTGGTGTTTTGCACTGTGTTTTTTGGGATGGGAGGCATTTTCTTGGAGAGGGACATATTAAACCTAAAACCTTTCAGAAGAAAGTCTGAGCATTAAGAAAGTGTAATGAGAATGGAATAATGTCTTTGGTCTTTGGCCCTTAATCTGTAGGGAGGATATCAGTGTCAGGGGATGGGAGGTGGCAAGCAGTGTAAAACTTTCCTATGTGGTGAAAATGAGGGTGAGCAGTTTGTAAGCTGTTTGGAGGAAGCAGGGACTGAGGCACTGGATAACTATAGAAACATTACCCACTTAGTAAATCATGCTAAGAGCTGTGTGTTCATCCCTTCAAAACCCCTATTTCAGTTGCTAAAAGATGAATCTGAAATCCAGTTGGATGTATTCCCTGACCTGAGCCTTGGCCTGACCAGCCCTTTCCAAGAAGTGTGTCCTCTCTGGGCCACTCAGAGAGGTGCTTTTTGCAGCTGTAACTGCAGACAGTCTGTCTTTCAGGCCTCATGGTTGTTTCTAAAACTGGCACTCTATTCTTTTGTGTGCGATAAACTGTTCTCTATAAGGAGAGATTAAATAGGCTTGGACTCTTCAGCCTGGAGGAGAGCTAGGCAGAGTTGTGTGATGAGGAGAAGCACGAAGGAGGTGAATAATAAACAAGAATTTGCTGTTTCTCACAAAGTCAAATCTTACACTTCATCAAATTGTGTGTTGTTAGATGCTGTAGAGGTCAAATATAAAGCAAAAAGCCAGTAAGGCGTACATGCATCCATAAGCCACAGATGGCTGGAAGCTGCCGAAGTGTTCAGTGGGATGCTCTTGAACTTATTTCATCAGCATTTTTGCTGTGACATTGTCACAGTAAGGAAATTGAAGCTTCTGTCTGAAGCAAGTCTGGAGGGAGGTAATAAACTTAGGACTAGGAAGTCCAAGTTCCTCACTGTTTTTTAAAATCATTTTCGTTGTGTGTAGCTCTTTGTACCTTTGTTGATCAAAATCAAAATATATTGCATCATAGTTGGGCTAATCTCAAAATACATTGGAATCTGGCTGTGAATTTTGCTAATACCTTCTGCACTCTGTTTTCCTGTGTGTTGGTGGAATAGTGGGCGTGTGGGTCTGTCTGTGTGTGGGCAAACAATGGAAGGCATAGCCTGGGGAAAATTCAGTCAGCTGCTCATTTAAAAATAAACGAAATGGGTAGGAAAACAAATATGCAGATGCTGAGAATTTGGCCACACTCTTGAGAAGCTCTGGGACTTCCCATTCAGCAATTGGCTCACATGCCAGATTTTATGACTAGAAATACTAGCTTCGATCCTGAAGCTCAGTTGGTTGTTTTCTGTGGTTGGCATCCTGTTCAGAGAATAGATGCAGGAATGTGGGCTCAAGAGATACTGCAGCTGAAGAGTTGCCATGGATATTAGGAAAACATGCCAGAAAATCATTAAACCTCAGTCCAGAAACACTGTGGATTTCCCAGCTCTTCATCATACGGCACAGATGCTCCCTTTGGGCTGAGCAAGGCTTGCTGCTCTTACCACAGATGGACCCCAATGCAAGGACTGCATTGTTGTGTGCAGCCTGAAGGAGCAAGTTGATTAATCTCATGCACTTGTTGCATGCAGTGAGACAAACTGCTTTGCAGTGTTAGGCACAGAAAGAGAATTCCATTTCCAGGAGTTCTTGCACTCTGTGTCTACACAAACAAGTAAGATCTGGTGTAGTTCCCCCTACCAGCTCCTCCAAAGTCTGTAAAGAGAAGTGCTTAGGAGGTGTTGCAGTTGGGATAACTTGTACAAAAGAGCACAGTTTCCCTGTATGTAGAAAACTGGTCTGTTTTCCCCTGAATTGGCACATCTCATGAAGTCTCCTTTGCCCCTCAGGGTGGTGTCAGACAAATGTTTGCTTCCACCAGACTTTAGAAGCAAATCCTCTTGGCATACACCCATAACAATGTCATTGGTTTCATTAATGCTTTTGAATTCCTCAGCCCCCATCACAAAGGTTAAGGTATTTAAGTTTGCACTGTGCCAGGGAAAACTCTGTTAAGAGGTGTGAAATCTCATATGATTCTGCTGCTCCTACCAGGACTGAAATAGCTTGAAGCAGTTAACTTTTTGTTGCTGGTTTACCTGGACACAGGGAGGGCTAAGGCAGATGCAAAAGCACGGCACTGTATACTCATTGTTACATTGTCATAAATTCTGTACGTGATTTGTGCTTGAGTAGATAACATTAGGTAGGCTTGGGATTAGGAAGGCCTTTTATTTGTTGAACTGTCATTATTCATAAATGAACTACGAGGGTAGTCAGAGCCTGCTTTTCTTTAGGCTGAGATATGCATGAATGGATAGATAAATGCATGTGTTGCTCTACCCATCTACAACTGCTGTGGTACTTTAATCTTTTGCTGCAGCTCATGATGATTTTGCACTGATGAAGCTTTGACTGGGTTGTCCTGTTTTTATTTGGCTGGCCCCCTGCCCTTGCTATAGCAACTACTGACATTACTTGTCAAGAACAACACTGAGAACTTCAGTTCCCTAAAGTGCCCTGGGGGAGGGAGGGAAGGAAAAAAAATATTCACATTAAATCCACCTCAGCAGATGGATGGATGGTGCATCTTGCAGAACATCCTGGGAGTTTCAGTGATCTCCCATAAGGAACGCAAAACTGGACCTTGGATATTTTCTTGTGAGTCCTGGCACTGTTTTGTCTCTGTAGCATCAGTGGGCAGCCACAAGCACACATTGATGTTACCATCCTTATTAAATCAAGATTCATCTACATATTCCAATTCTCCTAGCAAATACAAGTGGAGAGCAGCATGTGGTATACTCAATAATCACTGCGATGGGATTGGCGTTAGCAGTATCTCATTAGGGAGAAATGTTCGGCATTGATTCAGGAGTTGGCTTCACTCTACTGCTTGAGCTGTGGAACACAAATATTGTCCTTAGTCCCTATCCTTTTATCCCTACCTGTGTTTTATCTGTGAAAATTCTTCATAATATTTTCTAAATAAATTAGCTTAGTGTGTTCTTTTTCTTTGCTAAATAGAGCTGACCTTTTCAATCCTTCTTTAATGCCTATTTCCTTTGTAGATTCTATTAGATTTTATTATCAATTTTTACTTCTAAGAAATTGTATTTTTTTTACTTTTTCTTCCTTTTATTTTAGTGCTGAACTTAACATTGCTTCACGTGTTGTAACATGAGTGTTGTAATGGGCCTTGGGGAAATTAATTACTATTGCAGGTAAAGGGTGTTAGGATAAATCTAATGAAAGCACACTTTTTAGAATTTGGCAGTCTTGTTGAGGATTTAACATATGCCCTGCAGCATCAGTCAAACTTTATATGACCTTTCCATTCCCCCTAGTTTGGCTATGCAAATGGGAAAATACCCTGGCTAATTATTGTAGGGAAGAATTTCTTGGAGAGAATAGAAATGTGAGCAGTCCTGCCTATTTGCATTCTCTGAAGCTGGTGGAGAGAGAAGGTGAGGCAAGACACCTGTGGTCAGCTATGGGAAAGAAGTATGCTGAAGTAGTTTAATGTAAACATTGTATTCGTGGACCTTTGTGTGTAACCAATGAGAGGTGTTATTCTGTTGTGTGAACATACTAAATTAGCCAATCTGCATAAGGAACGGGGCACGTGAACAATGTTATGGGTTATAATAGGCGTGTGTGCAGTCTGAATAGGTGGCATTCACTTGATCATACTGGTCTGCATGTGATGTCCTTTGATCCTCCAAAATATTGCTGCTTTAAATTATGTCCTGTGAGTTTTAATTTTCTTTGTTAGAGTTCCAGGCCAAGATTGAAAAAATGAACACTTAATATTGCATTCAACTCTACCTAAATACCTGCAGTGCATTGCAGAAAGAATAATTAAAAAAAAAACAAAAACAGAAACAACACGCAATTTGGCATCCATTCTTGTCATTCTCTATAGTTTTACTGTTTTCAATATCTTTTCTGCAAAAATGGCAATTATTTTAGTCCAGATTATTTTCTCCTTGCAGGAAATCCTCTTACATTTTATAGCAATGAGTTGAATATGTTTAGATCACACTCTTTAAGTTTGGATGGTCATCAAATATGGGATTTTCCACTTTCTCTGCACCAAAACCAAAGCAAAACACTGGAAATAATTATGCGGAAATGGAAGGGAGAAAATATCTTAAATGCAAACTATTTTATATGGTGGGAAAGGAAAAAGGGGAAAATGTATCTTAATGACTTAATCCCTTGTAAAATCACTATACAGTAAAAAATAGTATTAAAAATAGAGAAATACATGATGTTCTTGAGAGTTGAAGAACCTCTTAGGTCCTTCCCTAAAGTATGCACCTACATCACAAATTAGACATGCTAAACTGATGGAGTTAAATTAATGGAATTAAACCCTTGCAGGTAGCTCATTTTGAACTGCAAGTCTGGGAAATCCTTTCAATACAACCCAAGTTTTAGAGTAGAATGACAGGATGCAGAAAAACTGACCAAGATTTAAAAAATCCAAACCCACAGGCATCTAAAGTCTGGGTGTTGGAATTAAAATCCCTGCAATTCTGAAGAGCATCCCCTCATCTCCCCATATCTATTCTAATGTTTAAATTTAGCTGAATAATGCAGGTAATGGCAGAGCTTCTCTATCTGATAGCTTGAGGGCTGACTCACAGTGAATGTCATAAGCCTATGTAGAACAGTTTCCTGCTCTTGGACTGGTGTATGATCTTTGTGCTGTCAGATATGCTTGGTCTGTGGCAGTTCTAAAGAATATATTTGTATAGAGCAAAGTCCCTGAAAAATTAGGCTGTCACAGTGGAAAATTCTACCTCTGGGGAAGGGGCAGTTTTCTAGGCATTGTGTTTCTTTTATGGAAATGAAAAGGAATGCTCAGATTATTTGGATAATGGTCTGAATTGTTTTTGCCTGCCCTGCTCTAATTTTGTTTTCCCTGGCTTTGTTTCATACATGCAAGACCAGTTTCAGAAAATGATGATTCTGGCCCAGGAACCAGCACTGGTCTGTATAAGTACTGTGTTTCAGAGCAAAAGAGAGACAGATTCTTCAGACTGGTCAGTTTGTTCAGTAAATCCTTTAAGTGGTAGGTAAAGAACTGGTTTGAGCAGGGTGAACTCCGTCCTGTGACTGCAATGACTTCTACATGTGGAAAGTTGCTGAAATTTGAGATAGTGTTGTCCCTGAGTGTAGGGACTTCCGTCTAGTGTGGGAGAGGGAATTTGTCCTGAATGAGACACCTATGGAGAAAGAAGGCAATTTGAAGGTCAGTAAGGGCTACTTAAAGGCTTTTGGAATCCAACTGGAATGTGGAATTGAGTTTCAGGGGTAGCTAAATACGGTTCACCCCTACTGCTATTCCTTTAGTCAAAATTCATGGGATGTTCAATAACCATGGTAAATTAAAGGCCAAATATGGGGATGCATGCAGGATATAATATCCTGTGCCCTTGTTTGTTTGATTCTTGCAGATGGCTTTTCTGCGTTTGCTTTGTAAAATGATGAATTCTAAATGGAACAGCTGTCTGTACAGGATGGTTTATTTGTTTCCCTTTTTTCATTTTCAAATTTATTTATATAAAATCTTTTCTGCTGATGCCAAGCCAAACTGTCAGCACATTTACCTCTATTAAAAATGTAGGTGTTCTAACAACAAAGCAACCAAACCTTAAAAAATGCCTTTTATCTAAGGCATAGATAATAGGCTCTTTTCCCTTCACTCGTGCCAGTCCCAGCACAACCTCCTCCCACAGTTCTGTCCCAGTCACATGCCCGAGGGCTGTTGGCATCAATGTTCAGATCTTCTAAATGTTAGTCTCACAGTGGTATGCAAATTCAGAGTCTGAACACCAAGGCAGCCACCACTGGAAATAATAATACATTTTAGAAGTTCAGTCATCAAGTTTTGCAAATCTCAGAAAGAAGTAAAACATAGCTTTGTGACTAATTATTAAGATGACAGAAATAACTTTTCTTTCAGATTTTTTTTTTTTGTATCCATTCAGGGGGATAGAGGTGATGATTCCCAGTGTGGAAAGAAGAATTGTCTTTGTTCATGTTATTCTTGTTCTGTTTGTACTCTGTGAGTTCTCATAACATAATAAATTTAGGAAAAAAAATGTACATTATTTAAAAATAAAAAATACATATGCCAGAAGACTTTTTAATAAGTTGTTGGTCATTTTTATAAAGTTGCAAAAGGAGAGAGAAGTTGGAAGGAGTGGGAATGATGAGGGAATGTTTGCTGAGGAAAATAAAAGGTCTGAAGAGTGTTAATTCTTTTGCAGCCTGTTGTAATATTGCTTTTACTCACTCTTTCTCCCTTCCTCCTCTGGTTCTGGTAGTTCTCTTTTATCCCTTTAGTTAAGGAGATCTAGCCCACTGTTTTACCACAAAAGGACTTCTAAGGGAAAATAGGAGTGAGACAAGCTTCTGCAATACTTTTTCTGATGCTCTCTAATCTTGATTAGTTCTCCCCTTGGTAAACCTCTGAAGTTGTTATATGTTGTCTGTGTAGTAACATGGGTAGATCTTTCTTCAAAATGTTTGGTCTCCCCTTGAACCCAATTCTTGTATCAAAAATGACCTTGGCAAGGAGTTTTTCCAGATTTACAGCTCAGCACAAAAGGGCCAAAATCCATTTTCTTGCAACTGGCCTCAATCTATTGAATTTAGTGGAAAGGCACCATTTTACGAAAGGTAAATATAGTCTGTTACGGCAACATCAGGAGTTTCATCATACATGCATGCCCGCTATATGAAGTTATCTGTTTTAATGCTGTATTTTGTTAATTATACATTAAATAGCTACTGGACTTAAATAGGAAAACATGCTGAAATAAAAATTATTTTGAGATGATATTTAGGAAAATGCCTTCTTGATAGAAAACATGTAAAATGTCATGTATTGTTACAGCATTGTTGAGGTTTAGGGATTTAGTGCTTGTTTCAAAATGATACACATTGCCAGTCTTAATATTGAGGGGGTTGTGCTCTTTTCTTTCATTCTCTCTATGATGGTTTCCTTTCCTGTTTATTTAGGAAGAATAGAGAGTAGTGTTGGCAAGATGTGTAGGGCTGACTATAGCAAAATCTCAGAGGTGCTTATTGAATGTACTGGGTTTATTTCTAGTCAAGTGTAATATGAAATGTGTAGAACTCCTTCAGCCTTCCCACTCAAGTAATTTTGTCATTGTTGTTTCTTGATCAGTCCTATCAAAAGGCCAAATTTTCACCCCTAATGTGTATGCAGTTTTTCCTTTGATTTCAAGGGAAGCACACCTACAGTTTTAGAGGTGAATGTTTCATCTAAGGATGGTGAAGGCTTTTGTGCAGGCTCTGCATATTGCTCACTTAAATGGCTAAGATGTATGTTTTCCACCTTGGCTGAAGTAGGGAAAAATTTATTTGCTTCATTTATTTTTTTAAAAAAAAAGAATTTTTCACCATGATATATGCTATGAATTAACCTGGAACGTTAGAGTCCCTGGTCTGTCGCAAACTTTCTTAGGAAAATCCTAAAATTTCCAAGTGTCTCATTTATGATACTTGCAAAAATTGAGTTGATCAGTTTGTTCATTTCAATTGCAAGTAAGTCAGGGGCTGTCTGCTGCAATTTTTTGTCTGTGAAGCGTTCAGTGATACCACTGATTTTTTTTCCTTTGCTAAAATTGTTTGTTTCTACTAGAATGCAAATATGAATTTAAATTTTAAATTACATATATTTAAATCCTTCAACATGAGGATCTAGGACAGTTCGCAGATGGAACAACCTGTGACTTAGCCATGCCTTGATTAATTTTAATAATAGCTATTTCTTAATTTTGAGTTCTCAGACAATTAGGATAAATTTTGCTTCTAATGAAGACACAACTGCTCAACCAGAATAGGATTATGATAATTATTAGCATTGCAAAGAATTTTTTTCATAAGCTCTTAGAAGGGTTAGTTATCTGACCAAAACCAAGATCAATGCAGTTGCTGCTAATTAAAGCAAGTAGACTAAGGAATAAAAAAGGTTTAATTTTGAATTTATGAATATCATTAAAAGCTTACATGGTTAGTTTGACTTGAGTTTTGTGCATTGTTGGGGGAAGAAAAAGTGTCTGCCTTTGTAAGACAAGCAGAAATGAGAAATGACCTTCAACTTTGTAAAGTCTTTTAAAGAAAGCTGTTTTAAGGGAATAAATGTGGCTAAGCCTCTGATACAGGCCTTCGCAAACCACAAATTACCAGTAATTAGCTCTCCTGCACTGGGTTAATTAATAAAAGCTAACTTTAAATAGGCAGAAAGCATATCTGTCCATTACACTAATGATGGAAATTGTGATAGCACAGCACTCTACTATTTACCTCTTCAAAGAGCTCTGTTAACATCAGATGTTTCTTGTTACCGGCAGCCCTGTGAAGTGAATAGAACTACTGATGTTGAACAGGTGACACAGATGAATGTTTATCACTAAATAGCCAGTGGAATTAAAGGCAGTGTGTTGAGGGCAAGGGGAGGCACAACCAAAGCACAAATAGGAGTGAATCCCCTCTCACAGGCAAAATTCACATGTTATCCCCACAGTGGTGGTGTGTTGCTGTGCTTTGTCTCTGGAACGAAGCTGCTGGGGAGCTGCTGGTTTGAGGAGCTGGCATGGTTCTGCAGAGTGTTACAGGGTGCAGATCTGTGCCATCCTGTAAGTCTGTTTGTGCTTTCTTCAGCATCCACCCAAAGCTTCTAAATCTCACTTCACAGTTACCAGGAGTAGATGTGATGGCAGAGGGGCTGGGTGGGCTCTCACTGCACCAGCAGGCTGTTTGGCTGTTACATCATTGCTCAGCGTACCATTAAAAGACAAAATCTGATTTCTTCTCAGAATTGCTGACTTGCAATGGTGGGGCAAACTCAGTGGTTTTGGCCCTCCCCTTGGTTTCTTGTTTTCAGAAACAAGCTGTTCTCCCACAGCACTGGAAAAAGCTCTCTTGTGAGCTGGAAAACCAGGCATGTAATTGCCATAGTCTTTCCTCATTTTTATTGGAGCCCAATAATTAACAGAACCCATGACAGTTATTTTTATAAGACTAATATATCTTATAATTGTTTCAGAAAATGTTACAAGCATACTTTCTTCTTGAATTCCTTATTTCTCTAGTATTTGAATAATAATTACTGCATAATTAAGCATTACTAAAAACAGTCTTTCATGTTAATATTTCTATATCATCTTTATAATTTTATGTAGGGTCATATAAATAATAATCAAGTGAAGCTGGGTTCTACAATGAATCCCAGACTCATACTGATAGAGACGAGTTATCTGTATGTTTGTGCGAACAAGCATGGGGCATATTGAGGATCAAAGGTTAGCCTGATACGCCTCCGGGCACATGAGCAGGTGGTTTTGAGTTGTCAGTGCTTGACAGCTCTAAACAGCCTTGGACTCAGGTAAGTTGATGAAAACGTGGCTGATGAGGCTCAGAAGGCTGGTGAAGATGGATGACTGTTAGGGACATGCAAGTTTTCTGCTTGCACGCATGCATTGGGTTTTAATTGTAAGTAGTCTAGAAGAGACAGACTAAAAGCCATAGTTAATGGCAAAATGTATGCTTAAATGCAAAAAAAATTCCTAAGGATGAGATGAACCACAGTAAAGTCACGTCTTAAACTAGTAAAAATCTGGGTAGCATCAGTGACTTCAGCACTAACAGCACAGAAAGATCTGGGCATAGAAAGGGATTTGAACCTCAAATTACAACAAAGCAAACCTTAATGTAGTTCTGTAGAGTAAGAGATAAATTGATTGCCTGTTTCCCCTCCACCCACCCATCACAATTGAATCAGCAGTATAAACAAATTACTTATTTTTCAAAAGTCAGAAATACTGTGTAAAAGAGATTAATATACTCTAAGAAGAAAAAAACAATGAAAGAAACAGTGAACAATAGAATAATCTGTTTCTATTTAGGCTGGTGTATCTCCATTGCACTGCATGCATTTGTACCAGGGGAGTTTAGATCAGCATTCACTTCATGTCCTGGAGATTGAATTTATCTCCCACAGCTTTTGTTTCTGTTCACTTCCTGAGCTGCATGCTGTTGTACCTCTTTCTTCTAATAATAATTTGTTTCACAAAAATACTTCAGAGGCACACCAACTAAAATGAGGAAGAGAGAGTGCAGAACTCATAATTGAACCATATTTTTCCTCTCACTTCAGAGATTTGCATGCTGTTTGTGTTACCACAAATGTAACTCAGCCTAATTTTGATAACAGCAGTGCCTGTTTAATCAGAGAACAGGGGGTTCTCCTTTGAAACAAGATTTCAATAGCATTTTTACCTGTAACTTGTCTTGCACTGTGCTCAGAAAGTTTGTGACACTTTAATTGCTACCAAGTGGACTATTTTTATTGAGAATGATCTTTACCTACTTGCTGGATAGCTTAAATGTTGTTTCATTCAGTGCTTGTATTGGAAGCAAATTAAAGATCAGAGGAATAAGCAATTGTTTCAGGTAATATACCCTGAATCAGCCCTAGGAAACTTTTGCCTGACTGAGGAGTTGAGCCAGTTTTATAACTTTTTTCCTGCACATTAATAATACAGAAATGTGTATTATTAATTACATTTTTTAACTGTCCCAATTAGATGTTTACCCAACTACTGTGAACATGGAGGAAAATGCTCTCAGTCCTGGACCACCTTTTACTGCGATTGTAATGATACAGGCTACACGGGAGCGACCTGTCACAACTGTAAGTAAACCCACACATACTGTGTTTCTGCTGCAGTTGTATATCAGAAACTAGCATTGAGCTTTGTGTGAGAGGGCATGTCATATCATAGGATGTAGCATGTCCTGACTTGGTTCAAATGGGTCTAAAATTGGACTGGGAACACACAGAATATGTTTGCAAATATGCATGATTTTGACAAAACCAGATTATTTTAACCAATTTTCCACTTTGTTTTCCTTACACTGTACAGTGATTTGGGGAGTCATAAAGTCATTCATATTACATACACTTCTTGGACACATTGGTCATAAGACATGTGGTTAAATTTAGCTGGGCTGAGCTGGCTGATTTTAATTTGTGTTTGGGGCTTTATGTCAATTTTGCCATGCTGGTCTTTATTTTTAGGTTTCTGAAAGTTCATATTGAAAGAACCCAATTTTAAACAGTTAATGGGTTTTTTGGGGCTGCTGCTATTAACAAGAATACAGTATCTGGAACTGACAGTACATGAAACATTCAGCTACTGAAATCCACAGCAAAAGGAATATTAAGGTGTTTTAAAGGTTAAAAAAGCCCCTTTCAAACACTAGAGGCCCAGCGTGCTGTGAATTCTAATAAAAAAATACAGAGAAAAGCTAAAATAAAGCCTGTTTATACAGCAAACTGCAAGGCAAAACAGAAAATGAGGGTAAGCTTCCCGTTCTAACATTAGAAATAAAGAAAGATGCAGTGAGTAAGCATAACAATT
This sequence comes from Sakesphorus luctuosus, assembly GCA_013396695.1. Taxonomy (NCBI): domain Eukaryota; kingdom Metazoa; phylum Chordata; class Aves; order Passeriformes; family Thamnophilidae; genus Sakesphorus; species Sakesphorus luctuosus. Next base: position 126,640 of record VWZD01006475.1, read on the forward strand.
CCAGGAATATAACTATAATGCTCTGGGTGTTTGATGAGCACTTGGACCACAAATAGGTTGAGATTGGTGAGATGTATTATTTTTTCCCCTGTTAAGCTAAAAAGCAGAAGAGAAGCAAGGGTACTTAGTGGTTTGAAGCTGAGAATATTGGCAGTCTTACTATAATTTTGGAGACTTTAGTGGTTTGCTAGTTAATGGTGAAATCATTTGTGAGGTCTGTAGCTGACAGGAGAGGCTGTTGAGCGGTCTGTTCATGGATTTTTCACCTGAACTCTCCTTTGTAAACACAAAGGAAGGCAGGGGCTTGGTGTAGAAGCCAGATGAAGGATGGGAAGAAAAATACTGAGCTTATAGTTTTAAAAAGAGGGCTTACTTTTTGCCCATTGCTTTTGTTGTTCCAAAGGTTATATCACCTCTTTTCAAGCCTTTGAACCCAGCCCCCAGAGTACATGCAGTGATTGAGGCCATGGCAGAGTATTTACACCAGCTGACGACTGGTACAAAACTAGATGGCCAAGTCAGCTGATGAGAACTACTGACCGTCAAAGGTGATTAGGGACACTTTACTCTAGGCTACATCTGTGCTGTCCTATTAGCTCAGGGCCTGAGGCTCACTCCGTCTGTGCCAACTCAGTGTGGCTTCTCTCCGAAGAAAAGCATCTCATTACCACAGAGAACTGGTTCATGACCGGTTTGCCCCATAGGCATTTCCGTGGAGCTGGTGAAGCTTCCTGCTTCTGTCAGCTCATGTCTGCACTCTCAAAGGCACATACATAGCTGCGGTTATCTAAGGTTCACTGCTGTAGAAACTATGAAAAGTTTCTTAGGAAGGTCATATGTTCAGACTTTTCACCAGATCAAGCTGTGCACGCATGTGATGATGTACAGCTGTTCTCCTGATCAGCTTATTTACAACTTTATTATCAACAGCTAATTTGATTCCAGGTAGATTGTGGAACCAGGTGCCCTGTAAGCCAAGCAACACTGATAAACAGCAACATCAGTCTGGAGAAATGCATTCATGTGCTTGAAATATGCAATGAAACCAATTCAAAGCTTGTGAGCAAATGCAGGCTGTTGATAAGGAATTTGCAGAACAAGAGACGTTATCACTTTCAGCTGATACTGGTTGACATACTGGAGTGTCTGTTAGCAGGTGAATGAAAGGCACAGATTTGATCACAGCAAAACTCCAGAATATCCTCAATGTATAGGAAACTCTCCAACTGTGTAATCAGTTGTAGTTCTATCAAAGTAATACATATAATTTTGTAAGGTTTAAAGCATAATCTCAAGAGATTTTAATTTTTACTTGAAAACTGACACTGACGGGCCTGAAATTGAACTAACACTACTTTGGAAAGGCTTTTTCTTGCATCAAACTGCCCTTTAGACCCAAATCAAGGGAAAGATTTAGCTGGCAATATGCTGCAAGTGAAACAATATGAATTGTTTAATTGTTGGCTCAATTTCTTGTGTGAGTTGCATTACTGTGAGTTTCGCCTGATTTTAGTGTGGTAAGAGGTGAGGTGCCACTGGTTGAAAACTGTGAAAAGACCCATTCTTTGTGATGCTTCCGGGAAGAATGCATGGCATGCATCTGCAAGGCAGAATGAATTGGTTTATGTCTTACCACCTCAGATTGGGAGACCTGTGCATTTTAAGAACTGAGATCTGAAGACAAATTGTCCCTAACTTACTGTCATCATATGTGAAGTGTTGAAATGCATTTTATGGTTGATACATAAGCAGTTTTACTTTCATCTTCCAAATATTCCTGGACCACACTGGGTCCTGCTGTGAAGAATAGCTAACAATACATACTATCCTTTTTTCAGAGAGTTTGCAGTTCAGTTTCTGAGGGCACAAACCATGCTGGTGCAGGTGATAGCAGTGCCATAAGGCTTCATCAGCATCATAGATGGCTGTTTCAGTCTGCCAAGTGCATAATTATTTCTAGGCTTTCTTGTAGCCAAATAGTCATAAGGTAGAGATTAAAAACAAGAAGAAATGGAATGTTTGCAGACACAGAGTGACATGGGAGAAAGCAATAATGTGCTTGTTTGAAAAATATAAGGCTATGGCCAGGGGATTTTGACATTTTTGAGAAGACAAATGTCAGAGTAATGACAGGTAGATAAGTTGAAATGTGCCATGAAAAGCAAAGATAAATAGTTTGTATTTGATGTAAGAGGGGAATTAGACAGTGTCAGAACATAACAGTAACTTGATAGAAGACACAGCTGGGACAATGTTTGCAAGACCATGTCAGATATGTGGGACATGATTGTGTCTGGCATGACTGAAAATGGGTAGTTGAAATTCAAGATGTGTGGATGAAGCAAAAGTGTGCATCTGAAGATACATGTAAAGAACTAGCTAACTCTAGACATGGCCTTTATATAATCTTTCTAGAGGCAGCTAGTTGTCTGCCAACCTCAGGTATTTTCCTGTTCACTCAAAATCCCTTCTGATATTGAAAGCTCCTAAATTGTCACAGGACATTTTACAATCTGCCTGATCCAGATGAGGGTCCATCACTGAAAACGGTGTGGTCCTGTCCCGTTAAGTAGCTATTGTGTGGCAGACAGGTTTCACTCTGAAGTTTCATCTGGTCCTGCTTCTGTTCTCTTCCTCTTTGTACTTAGCTGTAAATACACGTAAAATAATGCTAAAACCCACAGAATGTTTTCCAGGTTTCACTAACATGTAAGAGTCTTAATATTTTCTAAACAGGTAGTTTCTTTCTTGGAAAGCTTATTGTCTGATGCATAAGGACATTTCTTTGCTTAGTAACAGTTAATCCTCCTTCACTAACTGCTACACGGGGTATTATCCAAACCTTCCAAGTCTTTTGTCGTTTGGTTTGACTTTTTGGGGGTTTTTTTGGTTCGTTTGTTTTTTGAGGTTTTTTTCCATTTTGGATTTACCTCTCCTCATTACATCTTTCCAGTGCAATTCACATCTTCCTGGCTAGTCACAGCACTGATAGGTACTTCTGTTTCCATCTCAGTGCTCTCTGTAGCTGTGAAACCCTAAAGCATGTGCTAGTGCCTTGCTGTCACAAACGCATGTGGACATACAATTTGATGTCCTTGTGCTGACTGTCTCCAGGTACCCATTTCACTGCTCACAGTTTGGGGAAACTAGGAGTCATGGAATAACCCTATAAGATATAAAGCCAGCTGTACGTGGCTTTTTACGTTTGATTGTGTATGAATTTTATGCCTTAGTTTCTCTGCCTCTGTTGGGAAGAAGATCCAATTTGCAGGTATATTAAAAGGTGTGTGATCTGTATCATCTGCTGAAATGGTATGGGTTCTTTCCTTAGAAATACTCTTGGCTTATTGCTACTTGAGCTTATCTGTAGCTGAGACAGTGCTTTGAGGATACAATCATATTTCATAAATGTGCTTCACACAGCTTGCATTTAAATAGGTTGGAAGATTAGCTCAGCTGAAGCCTTTTTAGAGATAGATGCTTTCCCCATTTCTACAGTGTGTAGGTAGCCTGCTGATCCATCAGGTATTGGAGTAGTCTGATATGATCCAAATAGATAGGAGACGATCCCTTATGTAATCACCTGTGTGAACCATAGCAAAACAGATAATTGTTTTCTGCGTTCCCCCTTTAGATAGGAACACTGATGTTAGTACACAGCTTGGGAAAAAAAAGCATGGGTGGGATTCAGCTCATCCAGCTTTTGCTGTCTGATACTGTGACATCCAATCTAAGATAGTGGTCTGCGCTCTTTATATATGTAAAGAGTGTGAACTACTTAACTAGTCTCACTGTGAGATAGGGTGTTCATGGTAAATTTATGGACCACCTCTGAAATGTGCCAGTGTCTTTCGTCTGTAGAGGGGGGCTTCTTAACATTGAGAGGCAGGGCAACTGAAGGTAGGTCAGAATTACAGATGTATAGAAAGAGGGAAATTGAGAAGTGAATTACATATATAATTCCCTTATATACTTATATGTATACTTATATGTGTATATATATATACATAGTTATATATAAAATATATATAATTAATATATGTATTAATTGAAGGGAATAGTTTAAAAGCTGCAGAGTCATCTCCCTCATACTATTAATTCTCATAATTATCATTGATAGTAAGAGCAGTAGATCAGTATAGAACAACCCTGAGATACAGATTGTTGTAACTTTATTGCACAATAATGATTAGCAATCTCCTCTTTCTGTGAGTTATGTAAGTCCCTTGAAAAGCCTCATCTTCCTCTTCTGTATTTTTATTATTTTCATTTATGATAGTTTTCAGATGGTTTTTAGTCTTGGGTGAATTTTTTAATTCCAAAGCGTGCTGAACATTAATATAAAAAATGGTGGGAAGTATAAAATAATGGTTTTATTCTTCATGTTCTGGGGATGTCAACATGTCCCAAAGCTTTGCAAGGTGATAATTAAGAATGTAATTTAATTCTGGATATTTGCTTTGGTGTGTGATCTATCTTGCACATACAGGCATGTGCCTTATTGGCCTAGGTAATTGCTGGAGGAAAGATTCATCCAATAATGGAAATGTCATATAGCCATTGATATGGCATAAACTTAACATAACTTCAGGCTTTGAAAATGTATTCTTTAATATTAATATGCTTACTGCATATATCATTTTTTATCTGAAAAGCCTAATATAGCTTCAGCCAGATTGTTAGCAGTACTGAGCTGCATCTTAAAATGCCAGCCGTGGTTTTGGTAATTCTCATGTGTTCCAAGGTAGGGACATACGTACACATTTTGCTGTCTGGGCGAATGAAATTCAGACATTTTTTGGCTTGACAGATGTCCAACAGTGAGTTTGGTCATGCAGTTTGAATTTCCTGAGCAGCCAATTTTTCTGTCTGGGATTCTTGGAACCCTTTTTTTCCCCCATGTGTGTTTAAACACATTGGTGTTCTTTAACTAAAGAAAACACATTTAATATTCATATCAAACCTTCAGTACTGTACTTGGTGTTCCTGCATATTTTTGTTCACACCATACTTTTGGAATATGAATTTTCATTATTTATTTTGTAATAAGTTACTGTGTTATTAATGCTTCCCTTTCAGTATGTGTATCTGTAAATTGTGAATCTGCATGTCTCAGTGGTGTTCATTTAACAAAAGTTTTTCCCTTTGCCCAACATTTCCTTATAAATAACACAGAGAATATTCCACTTCAGGGCTTTACTGCAGAACAGTGTATGCGTAGGACGAACTCAGTCCTTTTTGAAGCCTGTCTTCTTTAGGTGTGACAGTGACCACAGGGATACCAGTACTTTGAAGAGCAAGACTGAAATACCGTGCTCTGCACAGCATCCTCCAAGTCTTTGATTGCTTGTTTCCCTCCAACGCTTCTCTTAAAATGGAATAGGTCTCCCTGAGGGCTTTCTTGCAGCAGCAGAACTTGCAGGTCACCCTGCACCAGCGCCAGGTAGGGGCCACTGGGGTACGTGACCGACACAGCCGCCTCCAAACCTCAGCAGGGAAGTGATGGGGGAGGACAGCTTGACATGATCTTTCTTAGCTTGGCCAGGGGGAGCCTTGGATGGTAGGAAATTGGCTGCTCCCCCCTGGTATGAGAGTATCTCTCCCTAACATCCATTTAGGTGGCACTGTGGTAGAAGTAATTTTAACTCTATCTATGGAAATAACATATTCTTTATCAGATGAGTAAATATATATTTTTAAAAGAAAAAATAAGCCATCTGTCATCCAGGCACATCACAGCAGAAACTGCATTAGTCTGTCAAGAGCAGAGCTGTCAGAATCCAGTTTCCAAGAGTACGGATTTCATTTTCATTAACAAGACAATTTTATTATAAGGGTGAGAATGATGATCATTCCCAGAGTTCATTGCCTGTACTAATACCTCTGTTGTTGGAATAAGAAGAAACCTCCTATTGCATATTGCATTGTTATATAGAAAAATCCTTGGTTGAACACTCATTACTGTGAGTCTGTTGCAGCAAATCTGTCAGGCCCGAGGTACACAAGCAGAGGGTGAAATAGTCATCTCCAATCTGCCTCCAGGAGCTCTGAGCATTTTGTTGGGAATTCTTAATTTAGTCTGGTCAGCATTTGTGCATATCTATTTGTCCAAGGTCACTCTAGGGCTGGTTGAAGATCACATCTGAATCTACAGCTCTTACTTGCCTTTCCAGTCTAAACCAGACATAAGTTTTCACCTGTGAATATAATAAAAATTATTATTATAAGCATTATTATTACTCTTTGTGTCTAAGATGCAGAGAATTAAAGAACAATAGCATAAGTCTCAAATGATCTGGAAGAAGGTATTCTGTCCATATGTTTTCATAACTGTACAACTCTTAGAGCTGGTAAAAGTGACATAGATTGCACTTTTGTATTTTAGCTGGGAAGTGGACAGCGTCAGTCCCTCCCAATGAAATCAGGAATTAGAGTTCTTTAGGTCTCTTAAATATATTTTATATATTATATTACCATAAAATGCTCTCTCCTTCTGATAAATTGAAAATTATCAGCTACTTTTATTAGATTATGCGAATCCAATCTTGAAACAGTAATCCTACAGGATTCATTTTGGTAATCATAACTGGTACAGCTCAAATTTTGAATCTGTAGCTCACCTTTCATGCAATAAAATCAACTTCCAAAGTAATTAGAAGTACGGTATGAAAGAAACATTGAGAATTTTAAGGTTTATTTTTTGAGGGAAGTTGTCTTGGTGTCCATTAAATTTGGAAAGAACAGAATCCTCTGAGGAAAAACAAACAAACAAATTGCTTTTTGTTTAGAACTTATCTCTGCACCACTACACCAGGGTGCGATGAAGAGAGGTTTACCTTGCCTGGTCTTCTAGTAGCAAAACTGAAGTCTGGGTGTCACTGTTACCTGCACATTGAGTCCAACAGCAAGCAGTGTTTTGGATACTGGTAAGAGATGCATCTTACTGGGTGAATAACAAGTTCATTCATGCACTGAAGGGAGCGGAGTTTAAATATCTTGTTCCTTCAGGAGTATTTACAGTAGTTCAAGTGTTTGTACAATGAATGGTCTTTTTTTTAGCTGAAGTAGAACTGGAGGTGAAAACCAAAACTAAAGTGGTCTGAGGGGGAGAGAGGTTTTATAAGTTAGGAACATGGGGGGAAAGGAAACAGAATTAGGTACTTGGGAAAACCGAGGCCAGCTACAGGCTTGTCTGCTGGGCAGCTTCACAATGGAGCAGGAAGCCTTAGTGAAGGCTGCCATAAAGACTGCAAGTGAACTAAACAGGGCAAAAGTAAACTGGAAGCCAAATGTCAATATAGTAACAGGCAGTCCGAGAAAAACTGGACAAAAAGTGTTTTACTGGAAAGAACTGAAGTTTGACCTTGCAAATGATTGTGCTCAGCCATGTGCTGCTAAAGATTTTAGCTATGGCAGGGATAAAATCTCTGGTGTAAGGACTGCAATTAAAACAGTTGGATTAACAGGTTACTTTACTTAACAGGTACTTCAGAGAGCTGAACAGTGATGAAATTGCTCATACTTAAAACTTTTCAGGCTCTTTAAGTGTACTGAATCAAGGCTGAAGTTTCAATTGCAGAGCCAAGCTGAGAGCTTCCCCATCTGTCAGATCTGACTGTGAGGTGCAGAATTCCTGCATGTGCTTAGGCTGACTAGACTGAAGGGTCTTGCTGCAGGAATTAAAAATGAAGTTCCTCAGGGGTTTTTTACACAAAAGGTCAACAAAGGTTATTATAATGATATTAAAATCTTTCTGACACTGAAGTCTGAAATATACATCGGTAGCCTGAACCTTGATCAATGAAAGTAAGTATTTATAGTTTTGCTTTAGATACTTTTGTAGGGAGGTAGTGTGTGGCTTGAAATAAACATGGGATGTGTATGTTTCAGATCCACAGTTTTGATTTTTGAGCTTATGTATGTTTCTGTCCCAGAAGATATAAGAGAATATGTAGAACTGGGTGATGTTGATCTGACTGGGGATAAAGTATTTATTTTATAAATGCTGTTCAAAGTTTGTCAAATGGTTTGCTAAGCACCTAGAAAGAGGGAAAGTGAGAACTGAAGGAAAATATTGCCATTATGATCAGTGAGTAAAGCAGTGTCCAGAATAAATGCTCTGATGTGATGAGCTGTTGATCTGAAAAGCTAGTTCAATTTGAGGTGCTTAAGACTAAAGAGATACCTGAGGGAGAAATTGAGTGTATGTTTCACAGAAGATTATAAGGGTCTGGGAGAGAGCTATCTTGAACTTTCAGTATTGTGCATGCCTGAACACCTTCCGGTGTCCCTTGCAGGTAGGCAAGAGCACAGGTAGTACGTAGAGAAGCAGCTCTTGCTGTGAAGAATGGGGGTCTTAGGCTGCATTGGTTTCAGCAGCTAGCTCTGTGAGGGTTTTAAATCTCTTTGTGAAACACAGCAGTAGCCTTTAAAAAAATTCCTTACAGAGCAAAAATGTCAGCATAGGGTCCAATGTTATAAGTGATCCTGGGAAGAAGAAGCAATAAAAGGCATCTTTTGTGACCAAGTAAAACAGACACTTCTGATGTCCAGTTTCCCTTACTAAATCTGGGTCCATGGAGTCAAGCTGTTTCTTGTTTCATCTTCCCGGAGCAGCCAGTTACCAGCAATAGCCCTGTGACACCTTTTACACTTGGATGCTGCCTTGTGCTGTACTTTACCCTAACGCTGTTACTGGCCATACCTTCCTGTGAGGCCCAAGCTCTACTTGCAGCATGTAGTGTGGGTTCTTGTGGGCTGCTGACATGGCTTTCCTTTGAGCACCAGCACAATGCAGCTCTGTGAAGCAGAGCTTCACCCTGCCTGCCTGTGGGAACAGCGGGGCTATGCTGTGTGTCAGCGCAGCTTATTCCCAGAAGGGCCTGAGGAAACACAGCAGGGGCTGAAAGTCATAAAACTGTGATTTGCAGTTTCTGGCTCAGTGAAACAAATGTTGCTGGGAACTAGCATTTTATCTTCAATGTCTGGGGTTAATTCAAAATTTGCCAAAAAATAAGTGTGGGAGGGTTAGAGAAGGAAAGCTGATCTTTCTTCTGTGAGACAAAAGACAACTGAGAGGTTTCGTTTTTGAAATTATGTTTTTAAAAAGTATTTTCATGAGGAAACAAGCTTTGCATGAGCATCCTATTGAGAATGTTTGTTGTTTCACTCCCATTTTGGTAAACATTTAAAAATTTGGAAACAAATTTGAAGGAGTGAAACTATAAACACTATTAAAATACTTCACAGAAAGGAATAAAATCACTATTCTTTCTTTGTACTTCTTTGGATTTTTTTTAATTTAAAAATAATGCTTGGAAATTGATGATGGGCTCTAGTCTGAATGAACTGATGAATATCTCTCCTTTCTTGAAAAGGTGTAATTACTGCAAATGTTGTTTTCCATTAAAATGTAGGCATTTGTCAACAGTTCCATCATTACATTTGGTGCTTGCTTTTTGAAAGTGAGGCCTTATTATATGCGTAATTGTTGGTGACTCTTTAATGGACAACTACAATAATTGTTTCCCTACTGTTGCCAAAACAACACAAATCCCTTCTACATCAGAGAAGTCTGACACAAAGCAGAACATAAATATGAGGGCAATTTACACTGTTAAGGTTCTGGGATCTTAACAGTCACAGCTGATTGTTCGTCTGGATTTTTCTTTCATATGATATTTCTGATTGCATAAAGAGAAGAATGACTGCAAAGAGATCTTGTCTTTCATGGACTCATAAAGACAACTTCAAGTTGCTGTCACTGGTGTAATAGGGCTTTTTTTCAGCAAATGGAATTGCATAACTTTATTCTGAAGCAGGCAATTGTCTCAGCCCACAGTGTAGTTGAGCAGAGCTTGGGATGGATGGCGTACTCGAAATGTCTGTGGGGGAATCTGCCAGTGACTGGAAAACAAACATAATTTTCTCCTTGATGCTTTATACAGCAAAAAATGCCAAAAAAGAGAACTAAAATCAATGGCTAATCCACTTCTAGAAATACATAGTATCAAATGCTTAAGATACAGGTACGTGAAACCTTCAGTGTGCAATTATGAAATAAACTGTCCACCAAAACTGCTTTTCTCTATGTCATGATAGAATATGTTGTAAGTGCTAGAGCCCACTTTTACTACTTCCCGGTATGTAGTGCTGGATTTCTTACATAACTGAAAGGAAAATATAGCAGGATGAATTACCTTCTGGAAGATATAACTGTAGTTCCACGGAAGCTTGTGCATCCTTTCAGATTTATACTCAGTGATCACCCCCAGCCTGACTTGTAGCTCCATATAGCCTTAATTTCCAAAGTTGCAATGACAGAGGGGCTGTCTAAAGGTGAGTAGATCATCTCCCTTTGAATTTTCCCACATTATTAATGGATGAATCTTCACATCTTTCCTTACTAATTTGAAAAAAAGTAGTTCTGGGCTCCAGACAAAATGACAGTCAAGAAGAAGAACACTTAGAAAGAAAAGGTTCCTGATGAAGAATGAGTTTTGCTGTGCCAGTTCACTGACAATATATTTGTTCCATGTCTCTACCCCTCATCCCATCCTTTGTCTTCAAAAATACTTAGCAAACAATTCAGAGGCAGCAATTGGCGTATTCCCTAATGAGACTAGATAAAGTGTTCTGTAGTGATGATGACAGCAAATTTACTAAATGAACTGCAGTTTAAGAACTTTTCAAATTGATCAAACCATGATTCCTTGGTTGCTTACTTAATTGCCTGTTACAGTCTCTCTCCTGACCTCCATATCCCCACTGCTTTTGTCAGCATTTTGGCAAAAGAGGGACACACTGTTAGCCCCTCAGGTTGTGCATAGTGGAAGAGTAGGTTCTGGTTTGGGGATTTTATTTAATATGCATTTAATATGTACTCTTGGGCAGCTATCAGAGAGGGAATTTGGAGATATTCTGGACTCCTGCAGTGCTTTCTACATCAGGCTAAGGGCTCTCAGGTTGAAATTTTCTTAATTCTATTTATTGTAGAATGGCTGATAATTACAGCACTGCCTCACCAGGTGCTGAGGACCTTAAGTAACTTCTTAACCCAGTGATATTCTGTCTGCTAAGGATGTCTGATCAGGAGAGGAATTTACAAGGGAAAAGTATATTCCTGTGCATGGTACAAGTGATCGACTCGTGAAGCTCTTAATGTATAGCCAGTCTGGACTGGAGTCCCTAAAACCGTGGTTCTATTTTGTTGGCAGAAGTGAAGAAATGTCCAAAATCTGAGTGATGAACAATCTTACTACATTCTTCAGAGTGATAGTCAGGCAAGGCTACTTCAGGGCTCCTCATTTAAGTCTTTTTGAAATTTGTTTTGTTAGAGAAACTCCTTTTGGGGTACAAGGGGAAAGGAAGGATGTGAGTCCATGTGTGCACAGGAGTGGGAGTGAGGAATTATTCCTGCTGCTACAAGGGAGGCTGGGACTGTGTTTCAAAAGCAGTGAGGAAGTGCTGGCCATGCATTCAGTCTGCAACCTTCCACAAGCTCCAACAACACTGAGACGGCCATCATAAGCTGTTAGGGAGAATAATTTTGTCAGTATAATCAGGTAAGTGTTTAAGGAGGTGGGAAAAAAAAAGCCGAGTCTTCTGAAATGAGATTTAAGATTACTGTTGTTCAAGGTGCATGTGACTTTCTGATACCTTTGGTCTGCCACTGTGGGAGTTTTCTCTTTGCTAAAGTGACAGTTACCAGTTGCCCAAAAACATGCCTCAAATACAAGGGTCATACTGACCTCTGGAATTTTTTTTAATTCTGTTCTTTCTCTTGGTAACCTGCTGGGCTTGTTTGATTAACCACTTGGATTTTCATGGGTGGTGATACTCCAAGAGAAGAATATTGATAAGCAGAGAGAAAAAGTTGGTTGTATTAGGTCTAAGGCATAAAAACACCATGTAGGATGGAAATCATATGTGAGCTTGAGCTTTTCTGCTGGGGGAAAATGGCTTGATTTCATTTGGGTAGTAGACTGTGGTACGACTTAAACGCTTCCTAATAACATTATTTGGCAGGGAAGGTGAGGACTGGCAAAAAAATCTGTCATTTGTGTTGACAAGACTTAAGTGCGTGTCTTGGTGGTAAATCATGTATACATGTTTGTATGTATATACGTCTTTGAAATACCATTATATGGATGCATATATGTTACACTATGTAACTGGCTGTGGCACATTTGAAATTTCATCTCCATTTGATTATTTTATAATTTAATTCAGAATGAAGCAAATACCTGTACTTTTAAAGGCAGCATATATTAACTTCAAGGAATTACTTAAATACATGTGTGATTTTAAGCATGGGTTCAGGTCCAAATGCAGTAAGCTTTCACATGCTAATCAGCTGTGTATAAACAGTGTATGCTATGACAATAATTAAAGCAGTACTCGTGCATAAAACATGTCTGTCTGCATTTTCCTTGTTTGTGATGCAATCACTCTCTCTTTCATTTAAAGCTATCTATGAACATTCTTGTGAGGCTTATCGACACCAAGGGAAGACATCAGGTTTCTTCTACATCGATTCTGATGGAAGTGGACCACTTGAACCACTCCGTGTTTTTTGCAATATCACAGGTAATGACCTAACCTTGTTTTGGTTGCTTTATGTTGACCCTAATATGATTGTGAGGTGGTCTTAATAGTACAATGATAGGCATGTTGATAATACAGCTCAGTAGCAGAGAAAAAAAGTGGAGATCTTGTAGTAACTGAGGTTTTGACTTTCAGATGTTTCCTTAAATAGGAACCATGTAAAAGTGATTTTCAAACTAAGTTTGAAGGACTCTCCTTGTACTGTTGTTAAGTGGTACATGCAACAGTATCTGCACCTTATAAAAGGAGTTTCATATAATAACTTCTGATGAGATGTTCATGTTTTTTACTAAAGAGATAGAAACTTAGAATCCAAACCATTCTTTTGTAACTGAATTAGTTCTTTGCTTTACTGGAACACTGGATTTGGGAATTATTATTAAACTTCACACATTGAGTTAGCTGTAAACCCTTCTAGTCTGACTTAAGCAGCAGTACCTCTCCTCGTACAAGTGTGCTGTTTTTGATGCCCCAGACTGGGGAAACCTTGACCTGTATGGAGGAGAATGCATGATTTTAGGAGGAGGGACACTAAAGGGACAAGTAGAGAAGCAAGAGCCTGGCAAAGTGACCTGTTGGATGAGGCTTTTTAACCGTACAGTTCTGTAGCTTTACTATAAAAATTGTTTCAATGAATATACCTGTCTGGAAAATTCTCCCCTTAAGTGTGTTCTGTTTTGTATATAGGACTGTCATGACAAGGGTATGAGGAAAAGATTACATAACCCTTATTGTGGACAGGGATAGATGATGGGGCTCCGTTCCTGTTTTTATTTTTGAAATGGAGATGAAATTTCTCAGACCGTCTCCTCTTTAGCATTTTTTGCTTCCTGTGGCCAGGTGCAGATGAAAGAATGTTTTATTACCCTTTCTAAATTGCTAATTCTGGCTGAGGTGCTTTGCCACAGATCACCTCCACACTCAGTACTGAAAACTGAGGACTCAGGATATTCATATTTTATCCTTAATCTCCTTGTACTTAAAGTGTATCAAATTAAATTTTCATTTTTATTTAATTGGGCAATCATTATGTTAATTAAATGCACAACAGTTAATTATTAAGTATGTTTTTTATTCAAGTGTAATAAATATTTAATATGATGTGTCTCCTTCACTGTTGAATCTCGTAAGAATTGAAGCACAGTTTCACCTTTCTGTCTGAATATCCTTCCTTGGTCTCCAATATGGAAAATGTGCTCATTTTTATTATTTATCATATAAATATGTGTGATCAAAACATTGTCAGTGCTTTTTATCTCTGCTGAAGTAGGATTTTTGTCAAACACCTTGCATTTGCTTTCCTCAAATAAATTTTATCTGGCAGAAATTCAGAAGGAATATACCCAGTTTTCTCTCTAGCTGTAATGAACTTGCTGACATTTCTTGCTTTGGTTATGAGAAGAGTGGAGATAGGGAAAACTGACAGAACCTCCTAGCCTGGAAAATACACCTATGTGTCATCTAAATATGGTTTGGGTGCCTTAATCACAAGACATTCTATTATCTCTAGGAACTTACCTCATTGTTATGCTTATTAAAAATTGTTTACAGTAATCAAATAAATGCAAAGTAGGAGAAAAATAATTTTATGTACGCAGGAATGGATTCTCAATTTGTTACTCTTTTCAGGTGATGCTTCTGCATAGTTTTATGAAAGTACTCTCTATATTTAGGGAAAGGCAAAATATGATTGTGTTTTTATAATAAGTGCATACAAGGAAAAGAGAAAATGTTATTTTTCAGTGGCATAAATCTCTACAACACCTTCTGTGAATGAAAAGACATAGATGGTCAGGAACATTGATGGCTTCCATGTATGGGGAGACTAAAGAAATTAAAAAGATGATGTCACAAGAAAGCATGGACATCCTGTGTACTATAGGGAAAGCACATAGGAATTGATTATTTTTCATCTTACAGGAACTAAAGGATACTTAAATGATTAGATGGAAGGATTTGGGAGTTTTTTGTTTGCTTGCTTTTTCCCAATGCAATGAATTCCATGTGAAACAGTAACTCAGGACAGCAAGGAGGCGGATGTATCAACAAAGTGGGTAAAAGCAGTCTGGGAAAAGCCCCAGTCCTGTCTGATAGATTCAGAAGGTGCAATTAAACATGGAGGTTTAGTTGCAGCTCCCTGCTCGGGCAACTGCAAGGCAAATACCATTGGGAAATGGGAGTGAGTTTCAGGAAAATCTTTTGACTTCCCTCGCTTCCCTGGGTGTCTGTTCACCCTCAGAGGCAGAGGTGGGCTCCTGGGCTAAATAAAGCTTTTATTTTACTTGGGCTGACAGTTCTTTTTGTACACAGTTCAAGAAGCAATAACCTCTTTATGCACAAAACGTGTTCAGGCTGAAGAATTTGGAGCTGGAATGGAAAATTCAGGGCAATGACTCATTTAGTGTTTTTAAAGTAGAGGTGCAGAGAGCTAATGACTTCTGGGAATTACAGTGCCCTGAGTCTGTGAGGTATGAATTCAAAGAAGAAAGCAGATCATCAGACATGAGCAGCATCATTGAGTTTAGAGAAAAGTGTTTTCCTTAATGTTCTCTTATGTTTGTTTAAAGTTCTTTCTAATTTTTATCAGTTTAATAGGGAACTTCTTTGTAGCCAGTTATTAACTAGGGCAGATAAACACCAGGTTTTTTGCATATTGGCATGTGGTCATAGGTATCCAATGTCTGATGTGGATATGGAAAGTACCAACAATACAGGTTAATTTATTTTGTTTATGTTTCCAGTGATTTCTCTGCAGCCTGTCAACTTTAGCAGCCCATTGCTGAATAAAAATCCTGAAGGAAGCAGAAAATTGCATTTGCGTGTGTTGAGAGGGAACTGGACAGTCATACAAAGAGGAAGAAAGAAATAAGAGAAAGGAAATTTTGCAGGGAGAAAAAAGAGGAAAAAAGTATTAAAAAATACAAAGCCAATTTTTATCATGGCAAGAAATTTAACAGTAGTGTCACAGAATATCTGCTGATACCAGAGTGGGTAAATGTACTTATCCATTGTCTGAAGAAGTGGCTGAAAAAGCAAGGTGACAAAAATTGTAGATGACATGCTGTTATTTAAGTTGGTCAAGAAGAGGGAAGAGTGTGTGAAGCACTTTAAAAGGATCTTATCTTGAAGGCTGTTTATTTCTACTGAAAGTAAAATATGCTGTTGAAATAGGAGGTTGTCAGGAACAGTAAAGTGCCTAATTAAAGGCATAGAAAGATATCTGTATAAAGAGAGGTTAAAAGTAAATAATCCAGGACTATTTAGATTGGGAAGACTCAGTTAATGGACCTCACTGACAGAAGCCATACTCATTTGCATTTTCTTACAATAGGAGTAAAGAGACAGTTCAATGACAGTGAAAGACAACAAACTCAAAACTAGAACTAAAAAAAAGACAGTACCTTATTAACGTAATGTTTTCCTCACTTTATGTACACATCGAATACAAAGCAAAGTCACTTTCACAGGGAAATTCATCAGTTACAAGAAACACTGAGGAATCCACACCAAATGCCTGTGTGTGTGCGGGGAGTGAACCAAATGTACCTGCCCGAACCGTGACTGTATGTAGTTGAGTGCTGTGAGAGACACTGTGAGGATGTGAATGGGTCCATGCAGGGGTTATTATCATTTGGGATGATTGTGTTAAGTGCCTTGAAAACATATCTAGCATGTTTCCAGGGCCATCCCCATGGGAATGTAAACTAGCTATGTTTGCTTTTACCTGGATTCTCCCATCATCCATGGTGCTCTATGCCCACACTTTTTTGGCAATAAGTACAGAGAGAATGTATTGTGTCATGCTTGGAGGTAATGAAAAACCACCGGATCTGGGAAAGAAATTTTCCCTGTAGGCTGTTTGTTTGATAATTAGCCCAGTTGAATTAATCTGCACTTAATTTAAGATTGATAACAATCAATAGAGAAGATGACTAACAGACCCTATGAACCTCTGGTCTGACAGTCTTTATATCATTGTGAGGCTTATTCTTTTTCTCTTGTTGCTTAGAAATCTATTGATCTGTCTGGAGTACTACTTAAGTGCTAATAGCCATATTCTCCAGTACAAAGCCTATAGATATGCAATCTATATCCATGTACATGTTTTGCTGTATTGTGTAAAAAGTGTTTGTAATGACCTTTTCTCATCTTCTCCAGAGTAATTTTTACCCTTGATATCTGAAAGAAAAGTACACTTGAGTCATCCTGTCACTGTTCCTCTCTACTGATGCTGTTTTACTGTATGCAGACCCTGGGCTACCAAATCAATAATGCTTAGAAATTGCCATGACTAAATCAATGGCTAATTTTATCTTAGCCAGGTGTTTTTCCAGTCCTCAAATAGTTTGAGTTTTCTTTCCTCCCTTTTTTTTACTCTAGGCTGCAGTTTGGGGAAAGATGAAACCTTATCTTGGGTCTTGCCACTAGTCCAAGATCTGTTTTTGAAACTGCCATAATAAAAGAATCATTAATTAACAAAAATATATCCCTTCTTGTTGCAGATTGTCTCTGTTTTTCAGTCTCCTCTCAAAATGCAGATATTGCCTATTTCTCTGATGCAGGAAAACTAAAGCTATGTTTTCTCTAGCTTGAAAAATTGTATAGAAACTGTGTTTACATATCAAAAGAGGTTCTGAGAAGATGTGAAGGAGATGGCCAAAGTTATACTTGCAATTTTTTATAAATTGTCTCTGATTTTTTTTTTTCATTGGACTAACAATGTTTGAGATTTTGTTCCTCCATATAGTACATATACTGTGGCATGTAAAGAGAGCTGAATTTAGAAGGATGCAAGTTGTGTTTGTAGCTGAAGTGCCTAACTTAAAGTTTCTGAATACTTAGAGTATGATATTTTATCATCTATTTGAGGAAATTTCTGTAGCAGTTCACCCACTTCACTGTGAAGGAGGAGCAGACTGGAGTAACAGAGAGATGGATTACTACAAAGTACAGCTCGCTGGACCTCAGTCCTTTCACTAGAAATACCCATTGATATTCCAAAAAAAATCATGGTATTAATGGTATTACTGTCCATGGCATCCATCTTTCACTTTGTTTCCACACAAGAATCTCACTTCATCTGCTTATATATTTTCTTAATCTATTATCCATAAGAAATCATTATCTTTTACTTTGTATTGCAAATATACTGTATGACTCACCCCTTTTTATCTTTCTTGTGGACTTGACAGACTCACATGGAAGGGAGGGCTGCCACCAGTGAGGCTGATGCAAGAACAGAGAGCAGGAGTTGGTCATACTTTTAATTCTGGTTTTAATACCTGCAGCTACACAATTCTGGGGCAAGAACTTAAATGGTCAAACTCCCTGAGATTCTCAGAATGAGAGAGATAAGATTTACAGCCTTGAATTTCTTAAGGAAATATTTAAATTGACTGTTGTTTATCTTATTTTGTCTTTTTTCTTTTTTTTTTTTTAAGGACTCTACCTTGCAGCTTCCTGTCTGTAATTGTGATCGACTCGTCACTAGAGAAAATAACAAATGGAAATTCCTTACAAATTATTTACCACTGTTTAGATTAAAGGCAGCCCTTAAAGATTTACAATTTATCCCCTCAAACACTACAGGTCTTTTGGCACACTGAAGTTTTGACAATTGATATGGTTCTGTTTTGAATTCTCATTAGATAATCCAGCACTTGACAAAAGGAAAAATCTTTAGTGGGTGTATTACGTCAAAGGCATTGTGCTGTCAACAGCTGCCTTGCTGTTTTCAGTGAAATTGTTGTATTTCTGATGAGCATCACAGGAGAAGTCCTGAAGGCCACCTTTGCAGTCACATTTGCAGGTGGACCGCAGGGAAGTTTTACTACTGAAGAGCCTAACAGTAGATATTTTCCTCTAGCCTTTACCTTTTAACCAAAGGTTACTGCAACTTAATCACTGTCCTGCCACATTTGGAGTGCTCAGAAGTTAGAATTAAGTTGTGACTCTCTCAAAGTCACTACAACCATCTCCGCTGCAACGGGTGAATCTGTTTGCTCCAGGCATGGGTGTCATGTGCTGTGTTGGACACCTGCAGGTCTCATGCCCACCCTCCTGGTATGGCATCTGCAGAATAGCAGGTTTCCTGTGGGCTCTGCTTCTTGTCTACCAGGCACATGCATGCAGATGTCTGAGCCATCACAAGGCATGTGAAACACAAGAAAAGTGATTTGAGTCTCTTAGCACTCATCTAGATGAAGACTGAGGCAGAGGGGATTGCACTCTTGTCAGAAATGCAGCGAGTGAAGTGTCCATTTTGTGCTAGGAAGTAGATCAGTGACTGCTTCTTCAGTTTTTGGAGAGAAATATTTCTCATTGCTTGTTGTAGATACCCTGTGTTAGAGGAAATATGGAAGAAGTAGGCTGGCAGGATAACAGTTTACCATCTCTGGGCTTCAGCACAACATGGTGCAAGGTGTTGCAAGAAGCATCTCATTCTCATCCATCACAGCCGCCTGGCATGGTCATTCTGCTGGCAGAGGTGGCTTGAACAAGGGCTCAGAGGGAGAAAAATTCGTGGCTGGGGTGTAAGAGAGTTGGGAACCCAGCTGTTCCCTCTTTTCCAGGGCTGGGAAAACATATCTGTGGAGCCAAGGGCCTGGTGCCTTGCTGGAGCCGGCTACTGGCTGCCACAAAGGATTTACAGGTGGAGAAGGGTTTCAGGCATGGCCATCCCTGAGGAAAGCACAGCAGCAGGTGCTGTCTGCCAGTACAATCGGAGTGGACTCTATGAAGGACTGGGGTGACTGGAACTTCCTCTATCCCTTCCCCGGTATTGAATGTTTTCAGGGGAAATGCATTGCTTCTTCAGTGGATGGAAGTGGCTGAATCAGATTTTAGGAGGAGGCTGATGAGTACAAAACAAGTTGCAGAAGCATGTATTGTTGGGTCAGCCAGCAGAAAGGTAATGAATGGCTTTCACAGGAGACTCAGAAAGCACTTCCTTGGAGTCAATGAATTAAAACTGTTTGTGATAAGAAACCAGTCTTTTCACATTCTTTGAAGGGTGGTGTATATTAGAGCAGCCGGGTTGAACTGCCACTGTAACTTAGGACAGTACAGTGTTTAAGGAGGAGAGTGCTTGTTTTTGTAGTTATAGGTACAGTGTTCAGGATAAAATTTGGCATTCAGTGTAGAGCACCATGAAACAAATGCATCGTATGAGCTCTGAGAGTTATTTTTCTCTCTCTCATGTAGCATTTACCGTATGTTTGGCTTGTTGGCAATTTAATCAGTCTGAATAATCTTGTTTTGTGACAAACCTCCTAAATCACAAAGAAATGATGCAGTTTGCATGGGTGGAATGTGCTCTACAGGGATAATTCAAGTTGAAGAATAAAAATGAGAATTAGGCAATACAGAATTTATTGAAAGCCAGTTTTCCAGCTGCTCTAATTTCCCACAATTTAATTTGTGTGCAGTCAAAAGCAACTTGGAGGTTTCCAGCAAGATGATAGAACTATGGGTGAGGCTAAACAGAGAGTCTAAAATGTGCTTAATGCATTGCAGTCCCATGCTGTAAAAGCATCTCCTAGGGCCAAATACAGACAGCCTAGTATCCTGGTGAATTGGACCATTAAATAAAACTCTGAAGTTGCAAAGCTGTAGCATTACCCTGAAATTAAAGCATTGTCACCTTTAAATTATGGATATAATTTAACAAGCATTTAGGAAATCTGCTTTTTAAGGCTGCATTAAACTGTTCCAGGTTATGCAGCAGAGGATGTGGCTACACTCTCCAACTTGGTTTTGAATAACTTTCAGCTTGTGTGTAGTTTGAAATTTTACCCAGCTGAGGAAGTAAGAAAATAATAAAGTGGAATAATAGAAGGTAAAAATCAACAGTAAACTATGCCTAGAGAACAGCTTTTTCATTCTCATAGCAGATTCACAAGTGCAAGGAAAGCTCATTAAGTTGAGGAAACAGGGGGAAAAAAACATACAGTGTGGACAGATGTAAAATACAATGATAAATTCTTCATTGAAATTAACAAAAAGAGAGCTTTATCTGTCTAGTTTAACAGTTTCCATCTTGGTTTGCACCTGTGATTACAGTGTCACTGCCTAAAAATATAATGCAAACAAAATGGAGTAAAGATTTTTTTAAAAAATTTTAAAATCCTTGCATTATGAAATAGGAACAGTATTTGAAAACCCATTTTCAAAAGGCATAGGTGTTACTGGTGCAGAGATGTGCCTCTGTAAAGCATATGCAAAACATGAAGCTAAGTTGCAGACAGCTGTTGCACTGCCTTCTAGTTATAGTGATCTGTGTGCATGTCCAGGGTGCGGCTCTGTGTCTTACATGGGTCCTGAACCATGCCTGAAGTGCAAGCTCACGAACTGTTGTCAGTAGACATCAGAGTACACCTGGGATGAGCAGTAAGGGTATAATTCCTTGACCTCATTCTGAGGTAGACAGTTGTATTCTGGAAACAGCCCTGGCTAAACTTGTGCAAGTGAATTTGAGAAAACAGATGATCTTTTTTCTAAATGATGCCAGATTTGAGGTGGAGAAAATGGTGTTTGAGTAAACCCCAAGAGTAGACCTGAAAGCTGGTCTTCAGAAAAAATGCTGGGATTATTTTTGAGTTGTGTTATGATCTATGGAAGCAGGTGCAATGGTCTTACTGTTGTCTTGGAATGGTTCAAGGATTTGATGCCCTCCAGCTCTTACTTATCCCTCAGAGAGTGGAGATAGAGAAGGAAGCAATGTTGGGCTCTCACATTCTGTCCAAAGCAAAGCAAAATTTAAGCCATTTTCCAGGCTCATTTGCTGCATGTAAACAAAAGGGTGTCCTTTTGAAAGAAGGAACTTTCTGATTTTTTTACTGTGATGTGAATGGGATCCTTTATTCTTCCAGCAGACTGTGTGTGACTTTGTGTATGTTACCTCCCCTCTCTACACCTCACATCTCTTTGTAAAATGGAAGCACTTGGGAAACAGGAAGAAGGGTAACTGAGATGGTTGAATACATCTTTCTTCCTTTTCCTCCTCTTACCTTGTTGCCACCAGCTCTATTGCCTTGCATCTGTGTTCTGTTGAGCTGCCCTTGTGATCTGAGGTTTGCTTGCCCGTGGCTGTGACTTTCCTTTCACTAGATCAGTGAGACAAACATATCTTTTTTGAGAAGCTGAATGGATGGTTACCTTTATTTCGAAGGTGAAGCACAGAGGAAAACTTTGAAGTGACCAGCAAAGCACAGATCTAATCTGTAAAAGTATTAAGCATAACAGGCCAGGCATGTGTAGATTAGGAAATCTCTGTAATGTAACTCCAGGATTCTTCTCATCTGCTATAACTTTTTTTAACTTCATTCTGATGTACTTGTTAAGTCACAATTACTTCAAACACAGAAAGAAACTTAATTTGTTTTTTCCTTCCCTTTATAAACTAGAGAACAGAAAATAGGTTAGCTTATTTCTAAAAGATCTAAAAGCAGTTCTTGAATGTCAAAGTTCAGAAGGACAGCTGAGTGCAGCTGTAATGATAACAAGGCTGTTGACAAGTACTGAACAGTTAGAGGAAGACCTGTCACATTGGCTGCTCAACGCCCTTGTTAATGAGTACTTGCTGCTAACAGTATATTTGCTGATGTCTTGTCCAACCTCATTTCAAACATGTCAATTAATTAAATTTCCTACACTTTTTGGGAAGACAGTTTCATGCTATGCTATTTTAATAAATTTTTCCTAGTAATTCTTCTTTGCTTCTGAATCACTAGCTGTTGATGCTTTTGACTTTTCAGATACCCACACCCACACAGTACCTTTTTTGGTGCACAGTCTGGAAAGTGCAGTATTGTTCACTCTGAAACTCTAGCATTAGGCTGCTGTTCTCCCTGAGCAGCTCTGTAGCCACTACTGTGAGCATTGACTTTATTGAGTTTCCTTAAAATTACATTAACTTTCAGCGGAGAAGTGCTTTTGACTGCCCACCTGGAATTTCAGCAACCAGTTTATTCCATCATCCCCTAGTTTTACATCTCACTTACATTATCAACAACTTGGTGTTTGCCTTTTGAGTAGATATTTCATTTAAGGCAGAGGTTAAACTTCTACCAGCTTCAGTGAGAGGAAAGGTAACTCACCCTCAACTGCTTCTGAAAAATCCACTCTGTTCTTGTCAATAATGCCTGGGAGAACAAAAGAACACAGAGAGACTGGCTGATAAGAATCACTACTTTAAGATGTACAAGATGTCCGTTACGAAGCCATCGAATTATATTGTGTTGGAAGCAATATATGTGCAGGGTTGTGGAGGGTATTGTGCGACAGAGTTGGCTGTGATTGCAACCACTGGGACAGGTATTACAAGCAATAAATTTGTAGTATTTCATATGATTTTAATCTCACTTTTTTATATCGCACATTGCATCTATGCTTCTTTGAGCTCTGACTCAAAGGATCCATAAGCAGCATCCAGAAGTGAATAAGAACCACAGAATTGCCGATCTCTGAGCAAACTTTCTGCCTGCCAACACAGAAATTATGAGAAGGCTATGAGTGAATGTGTGGTTTGCTCTGTGTAAACTGTCCTTACAGTTAATGCCAGTTAATTTCTCTGTAACTTGCAGCCAGGTCTTGGAACAGACCTCTAAATAGTCACCAGATGGTTGTTGTTACTTGCCTGTTATCTGAATGCCTCCAGTAATGACGAGCCATTAAATTATCTGAGCGTCTATGTACAGATAGTCCATTTAGTATTTTTATACACCTGTTAACATTCTGTTAAAGTAATCTGTGGGATATTTGTAGCTCAATGAAAAATACTTCAGCTGCAGTGCAGGGCAGGGGCCACAGAGCTGCTGGGCTTGTCATGCCAGCGAATTGGGGAGTAACTGAAAAGCTCATGCTCTACAAAAACTCAGACCAGGTAATCTGATAAAACCATCTGAATTCTTAAATGCACAGTTTTTTAAGATCAGCTGAGAAAAATCCAGTGTTATCTAGAGTTTCAGTGATGAAGCATAAAGAACAAAATAGAAATCTATTGCCTCGATCTTGCCTTTTCCTCTGTAACTCTTTGTACGTTTCTGCAAGTGAGATTGAAATCTCCCTCTCATCAGGTGTTTAAAAATTACTGCCTTAAATTTTTGACCTGTCAGTATCTTGTATCCTCCCTAGGCAAGCAGGGTCTTTGTTGAAGAGGGAATTTACTGGATGTGACTCTTAATAACAGTGTGGGGCACGTGCAGGGCTCAGTCTTGTGAATCCTCATTGAAGAGTTTGCCTTTAACTCTGGGTCAGCTCAGCAAAATGGCCATTCAGGTTGTCCTTGCTGCCTTGCCCACTGCTATCCCAGAACCAGCTGGGAAAAAAGCCTCCCTGCTAAGCTGCTTGCTTGTAAGTGTGATGTTCTCATTATCATGCCAACCCCAATGCTGGTCATGAACTGGGTTATTAGGGTGCAGGTTGTGCTTAAGCCTAGTTTCTACTTTCTATCACTTACAAAATCCCTTGCTCTGCCAGTAAACGCAGTGAAGGAAATGAGAATGGGCTTAGGCTCACCAGGATGGAAAAGCATCAATATTTACAGTTAACTACAGATGCTGAGTCATATGGTGTTCTGTACTATCATCCAAGTGGGACATCACTCAACTTACACGTAGAAAAATCAGAACTGAGTGAAATGAGTGATCTGACTTCCAACTGGGTGGTAAGAACATACTCTCAGTTTTAGCTTTCTGGCAAGAAATTGTGCCTTCTGCTTGTGGTGAGTTTGTGCAAGCTCATCAGCTGCAGTTCTCTGCCTCCATTTGTTGTAACAACAGCATGGGCTGTGTTTTCAGGTACAGATATGTTTGCAAAAGATGAGTGTTACCCACATGAGCCATATTACTATGTCTCTTCTCTCAGGGACAAAACCAGCTGAAAGGTATCTAATTTTATTCATATACCTGGCAACAGAAGATGCTGAAGATCTCCTGTGGTTCCTGGGAAGTTTGCAGTTTCTCTGTTGCTCAGCAGGCACTGTAGTGTTTGTTTGAGATGGTTAAGGGAGAAACATCTCTGTGGGCCACACTGACCTTTAATGAAGACCTATTGGTCTTCATCTCAGCGTAACCATTTTGGAGCCCAGGGTCCTGCTGATGCTTTCTCCAGTGCAGTAAAGCATTAGATTTCAAGAGGGTTTTTTTGTTCCCTGCTTGCTGAAAGTGTTTTTCTTTTAACTTGCTGTTCAATCATTTTTCATTTAACAGAAGATAAGATCTGGACTGCAGTGCAGCACAACAGCACAGGGCTAACAAGAGTCCAAGGAGCTGATCGGGAGAAGCCATACACCATGTCCTTCAACTACAACAGCAGTGCGGAGCAGCTGGAAGCCCTGATTAGCAGTGCAGAGCACTGCGAGCAAGAGGCAGCCTACCACTGCAAAAAGTCACGTCTGCTGAACACCCCGAGTAAGTGCCACGATCCCAAGTCTTTCCTTCTTAACTCTTATTGATTACACAGCAGGTATAGGCCACACTGCAACTCAGGAGAAAAGGAAAAAAAAACCCAAAACACAAACACAAAATTAATAGCAGCAATACAGAATGGAGTAAAAAACCTTTTAACTTCTTGGATACTACTGTACAGTTCTTGTGCTCTGGTGCAAGAGGGTACAGATTCTGCAGGGGCATTTCCAGTCTGTACATTCCTGTGTACACAGACTGAAAACTTCTACGATGGAACGGACTGACTAGAAACCAGAAAAACTGTATTTGGATGATGGCAAATAGATGTTCTTATTAATTTACTGTTTCTGTTTGTATATTAAAGATAAAAAGCACCCAGATGCCTCCCAACTATTAATGCTATGAAGGGGAGAGGTGTTTCTTCCTTTGAGTCCCACAGCCCTGAGTATGATGTTAAAGGCATTTGGTAATACAGTTTCTGGGCCAAAACTAGCTTTCCCCTTGCAATAGAAGGAATACCTTTTTAGCCCTAACTTAATGTAACAGAAGAAAGAAAGCAGAGAGTCCAACCTATTTGTGTTTCTCTGCAGTACCAAATTTCCAGTGGCTACTCAGGATATCCGTCTTCCGTTCAACTGTGTCTTCATGTCAGGCTTTTAAGTCTGCTTATTCAGAGAGATGAATGTCATTAAGGGCAGACGTCTGAATGTCTTCAAGGTCTCCTCTGGTTACTTGTAATGTCTGTGTGGTCCTGGTGATTCTTGATTATTAGCAACTCTTACATTTGTTAGTAGTTTAAAAGACATCCCACAGAAAGCCTGAAGGGGAGCTCGCAATGGTTTTTCCTATTGTGTTAAAAACAAATTGCCTAATGAGATGTATCAAAAACCCTCCTGGTTCCAACAAAGTTACTGTACCACTGAATGTTTATGGATCCAGTATTCAGATGCCTTACAGTCAGTTTATTTTTAAAACCTGTGAGTTACGTCTTTTGTTATCATCAGATTTACCAGCCAAGAAACTGCTTGTATTGCTAATCTTTTTTTTAAAGAATTAAATGTTAATATCAGCATCCAGGGTAGAGCACAAAGGGAAAACAAAATGCAGGCATAGCTGCTCATAAAGAGAGGAAATTGATGTCTTAAAAAATACTTTCAGTGTTGCTGGTTTCTGTATCCCACACCACAACTGACATGTTATAAAGATAATATTCCACAGGGATTATTTCTGAAATGATTTTTTAAAAATGAATGCCACAATATTAGAGCAGGTCTGCATATGCTTATTTTTGCACATTTCTGAGAGGTACTTGATCATGTGTATTCAGGAACATATACTATGAATGTGTTTTGAGATACCCCTTGTATGTGAGGCCTCTCTAAAGATAGGGACACTTCAGAATACAAACCTTTAGGGAAAAAAACCCCATTAATTATAACCTTGTGTAAATTGACAGCATGCAAACTGTCCATCTTCAGGGCTAAAGCTATCAAGCAACAACAGGCAGATTGGCTCAGATGGTTCCTGACAGGCAGCTTGTTCTCCACTTGTGCAGGATCAAAGTTGTGACTCAGATTCTTCAAAGAAGAGAACATGAGGATGGTGTCCAGCAGTCCAGCTTGTGCGCTTGCAGCTAGTGCAGTGCCACTGATAGCTGACCACTCAAGAACTGCACAACTCATTATCTTTACAACAGCTCCAGCTGACAAAGAAAAAAAAAATACAGTCCAGTGCTATGCATGTGACACACACTGTAATTTTTTTATTCTTTTTTTTCTTCCTTTTGTATGCTTTTTAATTAGACTTAAAAATTTCCAGTTTTTCATCATGAACTTTTTCAGTAGTCTAAGGCTTTAAGATTGGCAATATGTGGAACATGTTCAGAAATAAAATATTTCAGTTCTTGAAATGAAAAGACAAGGATAATTTGTTCTTAACTGAGTATTAAATATTTTTAAGCATTAAAAAAGCATTGTTTTCCTCAAAGCCTTAAAGGCTCTGTTGGTTGATATTAATTTTGAGATGAATTGCTAATATATTATAGAAGAGCCTGCAGATTCAGGTGTCTTGAAGAGTTCTAAGACTTAAAGAATTTCCACTCCTAAAGTTGAAGATGAGCTACAGGTATAAATAACCTCAGGGTATTTTGCTGGACTCTCTGCAGAAGGTTTGCACCTGTGTTTTTTATGCCCAGAGGTGACTGGAAGGAGTTTGATTTGGATCCAGAGCAACAGAAGAAAAGAACAAAGATCAAAACCTCTTGGGTTTTGTTTCTTGATTTGGCCTAGGCTTTTGCATGCCTGAAGCACTACATTCTGCCTGTGTTACCAGGGTATCATAATGTGTAATTGCAGTTAATGAACCACACTTCAGATCTTCCCTCAGAAGTCGGTATACCATGTTATGTGTATTGATGACAATACTGCACTCACAGGCCGGCAAGAAACGTTACCTAACCTAATCCAGCTTGCTGAATATCACTGCTCACTAATATCTCTGGACTGAGCCGAGTGGTGAATGTTTGATGGAGGGGCATATCCCAGAGGTATATCTGATCTTGACAGAGCTATAAAATTTCCCCTCCTTCAAGAAATCTAATCCATTCCTAAGTGTCCTCTGATTTTGGGCTTTGTTCTTTCTTTTTTCCTAAGGAGATGGAACACATGATTAGAATATTTCAGCTGGTAGCACCAACACACCAAATCTTTGTCCTCAGGATCTAAACACTATCATGTTTCACAGAGAAGCAAAAACAAAAAAAGATTTCTCTCTCCTCTTGCATTGATAGCATTACTCTCCAGCAAAGCTGAATGTTGTTATATAGCAATTTTGGCTTTCACAGCTTTTTGACATGGGGCAAAGGGACAAGCAAGGCACTCTGGGCTGCCTCAGAGACAAACCCAGGGAGGCTGGCTCGTGTCTTGCATAAAATTGTTCCAGTTTATGTCAAGGAATTTGTCTTTCTTCTCTTCCTTCTTCCTCTTGCCCTGAAGACTCAGGCAAATCCCCAGCGAGTGTGATTGAGCGTAGTATCCCCATTGAGTTACTTGGATTTACATCTGCAATGTGTCAGACATGCAATCTGGCAGTTGGCAAAGTAGTTTACTCATCTCCACCTCCTGCTGCCTGGAACAGCCTTATCAGTTCTCCCTGTCATACTATGGCTTAGCTGCAAGCATGTCTTTGAAAGCAAAAATTAAATTGCCCTGAACTGCATTTTTGTACATCTCTGCCATCAGACAGATTTTTCAGGAGGTTTGTGAACATCAGCATAGATGTCTGTTCATCAAAGAAATATCTTATGGTGCCGGCAAATGAAACTTATATGACCAGTAATTGCAAGTATCTTCTGACTTTGCCATGTCTGTTGGAGAGACACATACTAGAGCAAATCTGACAATTGGCATTAATTAGGAAAGTCATCCACACTGTTAGGAAAAGATTCAGACTTTACCACCACCTTATCCTTGGAAACAGAGACCAAGTCAAGCTAGGAGGAGAGGAGGGGAGTGGACAAGAAGCTTGGGCTACCTCTAAAGGTGCTGTATTCTGAGACTATGAAAAGAAATATAGCCCCTTGGGGCTTTGATTTCCTTGCCTTATGGAGCATTTCAGGCAGTATCTAGGAAAAGAGTAAGTGTACAAGGATAGATACATGTGTGCTGATGCATGTTTAATTAAACTGTTAACGTACAAGATCTTTGAAGGTATGAAAACACTTTATGAACTGAATAAATCCTTGGCTCTGTCTGAATTTGCCCAGTTTTCTAGAAGCAGTGGGCGTAGTCAAATACTTAGCATTTGGGAATCTGCCTCACATCCTTATCAAGGACTTAGCACAGTGATGGCTGTATCAGTGGCAGGATAGCTTGCTTTACAATACTTGGCTGACAGTCTGTCAAGTTCATAGCACATTTGTGTAGGCAGGGACTGAGAAAAGATCAGTCCTAGAGCAAAATCAAAGAAATAGAAATGCCTGTAGGTGGTGGGGTTTTCCTGTCTTCTTTGTTATTTTCATCTTTCCAGTAGAATTCCCACGCCATGTCACCTTAAGCTTTGATTTCAAACACCCATCCTTAACTACACACCTCCTCCCTGAACTTTCTGCCTGTCCCTCTTACAGTCTTGTTGAGTCCCAATATTATATGACTTGCACCTGGGTTTCCATCTCCTCTTCTCCCCTTGACCTCCCAGCTAGTCCTGTATCTCAGTGCCAAGATGCACCATGTGCCA
Organism: Sakesphorus luctuosus; assembly: GCA_013396695.1. Lineage (NCBI taxonomy): Eukaryota > Metazoa > Chordata > Aves > Passeriformes > Thamnophilidae > Sakesphorus > Sakesphorus luctuosus. Next base: position 155,886 of record VWZD01006475.1, read on the forward strand.
TCTGCAGGTCTGTGACCCCTTATCCCAGACAGCTGTTTGCCCTCACTGGTGAACCACTGCAGCTGCATTTTGTAACTCCCTATTAGAGGGAAAGATGCAGTGCTGCTTCACAGCAGGAACATGTCCTGATTTCTGAGTTTAGACTTAGGACTTAATTCTGCTGCTCAGGCAGTTCAATATCTTTTTATCTGTGCCCTGTAGGTTGCTAAAGCTTTGTCTCTGTAGGCTCCCCCCTTAGTTCCAGATTAGGCCAATGACATCAGAGCATAAGATGCTAAGAAATGTCCTCCAGGGTCCTACCTCCAATAGTGACTGCTGGTGAGATTGCAGCTTGAGGTGAGTTTGATGTCTTCAGCACATCCCTCAATATGTCCCCATCACCCGCCATTGCTCAGTTAAAGGTACTGGAGTTTATGCTGTTGCCATCCCTTTTAGTATCTACTGTGGATCTGTTTGTAAACTTGTCTAATCACTTTTTGAACTTTATTATGTTGCCTGCCTCTGCAGCCTCCCACGAAATCAAGGTACAGGAGTTCCCCACTTGCTGGTCTACAGAACTGTTTGTGAGTTTTTAATGTGTTTTTAACTGCTGCTTTGCTCCGTACACTGAGTTCTTGTATTGCAGGGTGCAGTGAAACACAGTTTTGAGCTCATCCAGTGCTTTTAGAGTGCTCTTAGCTACTCTTCTTTGGCTTTGATTAGCTCTGGTATTTGCACCAAGGTTTCGTATAACGGGGACAACCACTTTTTAGAGCAGTGCAAATTTGTATGGAGAAAGCAGTGCGAAACCTGGGTTCTGATGAAGTATTTTACATAGATGTATCATGAGATGATCTCAAATGACCCATAACAAGCAGTCATTTACAATGGGGTTTTGCTCACTATTATTTCCTGCCTTTTAAATATAATTTCCAGTTTATCATTCCAGGTACTTTAAATTGTTACTGCACTATCAGGGAGCTGTTTTTTCTTGCACAAAATAACTTTAAATTGTTATTGCATTACTAGGAAACTTCTTGTCATGGCTTGAAATAACATGGAACGGGGCAGTCTGCCCTCAAAAAGTGGCTCATATTGAAAGGCGTGGTGGAGAGCTGGCAGGTATAGATTGTATGCTGTGATTATTCTTGGGTGGTTAAGATCCCTTTCTTGAGAATGACTGACTTGCCATCTCTGTTTCCATCACCATACTTTGTCTCTCCCCTCCAAAGTGGCAGTGCTAACAGCTTCTCTCACAAGCCCTATTTCAGATAACTTGTGTTAGAGACTTTTGAACACAGTTCACCACAGTAATGCAACAAGCCCCCTTATTTGGAGGGAAAGATCTAGAGGTCATTTTTAAAGATGCTATGTTGTTTTTAGCATGCAGCTGATAAAAATTTGGGTGGTCTAAGCAGAATAAAAAACCTCCTGCATGGGAGAAGTGCCTTGGCATCCAGCATGTGAGTAATGTAAATATCGTTATCCCAGTTTCTGACTCTACTTCCCTTGCCCTGTACAATCTCTCCTGACTGGCAGTGAGGTACAATGTGCTATAGATGCCAAGGAAGGAATAGCAGCTGCTTGCGTTACTTCTTATCCAGTCCTGTTGTGTTTCTCTGAGATCAAAACGCAGCCAAGAGACCAAATGATGGGAAAAATACTGGAGGAAATCCTTGCTGGGTGGCTTCTAACCCAGTGGAAGGAAAGCATGCTCCCGCTCCTTGAATCCTGCTGCAGGAAGAGGGCAGGCTTATAATGGTACCTGACATAATTCTGGAAAGGCCATGAGTCTCCAGGGACTGCTCCAATGAACTGGAGCACCATTACCTGGGTTTTCTTTAGACACAATATGTCAGGTTAATTTAAAAACACTTCCCAAAGTGAGGACTGATAGAGTAGTGAGGAAGGAGCTTCTATGGAATACATCCTTGATTCTTCTGCTGACACTGGATATTTCTGTTGCTTTTTTGTTTTGGTTTGTTTGGGGTTTTTTCTTCCTTGAATAATTTGATTTTGTAAGTCTAAGGAGCACTTTTGGAATTAGGTGCTTTTTTATTATTTTATTTTATTTTAAAAGACTTTTTACCGTTCACCTAGAAAAGAAATTTATCACTCCAAACTGAATACATCTACTGAGTTTTACTGACATGGAAATTATGTTTTCTAATATACAGGAAGCTTGACTAGGGATATTAATGAAGGAACAGAGGACAGGTAAATGAAATGTCAGTCTAGACAACAGATTTTGAGCTTGTATTCTGGAATTCATTGCATGCACAATTATTGGCAATAGTATAAGGAAGTTACTGCTGTGAACTGATGTGGCAAGGTGTTTATTTAGCCTCTGTAATGTGTTTGAGACTTTTTATCCCAAGTAACCTCTGTTTCAGAGTAAAGTAGATGATACCTTTTGCTCAGCATGTGAAACCTGTGGGACAGTGTAAGTGCTCATAGCCAGGGAATGGCAAAGCCTTGAGTTCAGGGAATTCTGCAGTCCAAATGAGAGTCTGAAAATGGATAATTTTACCAGATTTACACATATGACAGAGCCAAACATGTCTTAATGATAGCCCTGGCTTGAGAAACCCAGTTACATAAGCTATTCATACACACAGTTTGAAGAAGAGAAGAATTACAAAATTATTTTAAACTATTCCAGCATTTTTTTAATCATGAGCAATGATAGTATTTTTTTTGTAGTTTGCAGGACTCAGCATATTGTTTACAATTAGTATATAATAGTGATGAGAAACAAACAGCTAATCCATGGTTTGTTATATTAATGAGTCATCAGCTGTGACAGCAACCTGTCCACAATCCAAGAAAGAAAGCAAGACTGCTGCCTGAGCAGAAAAGTGCTCCTTCTCCCTCATTAGAGCCACAGCAGGGAGTGTGCTCTCATCACACTTCCATTTGTCTGCTTCATTCAGCTGTCCTACTTTGAGCATCTTGGGCTCCATTAGACTCAGACTGTCTTACTGACATTAAACTAATTTCTCTGTCAAATTTGGGCCAGTGCATAGAGTGATGCCTTCTGATTCTAGAGAATAGAAGATTTAAATCGTAGTGGTGGAAGAGTTCTCATCTGACCTCTGCTACCACAATGCCATATGAATGAAGCAATAGGAATTTACGTTTCTATTTACCTTATTTTTGAGGATAGAAAAGCATTTTGGGCTATGATATCTCAGTTTTATGAGTTTTCTGGGTTCATTTGAGCTCTGTTTTAGATCTGTAGAAAAAAGTATATGCATAGCCAAGCACTTGCAGAAAATCAGATGGGTTGGAACCCCTATGCTTTGATTTTCTTTTAATGGATGTGACCTATCCAGGAAAAGAGAGGCGTTATGAGGCTATACACATAATGATCAGTGGCATAACTTACTCATATAATGTAAGTAAGAGAAAAGAAAATATAAGTCTTTGGAAAAAGGAGTCAAGCTTTTACTCTGTATAGATTAGGATAGAGCTCAGATGCATTGCTTGAAAATCTGAGGTACTGGAATTTTACCCCTATTGCAATGTGAAGATAATCTATGGAAAATGTATTTTCTGTGTTTGAAAGACAGAAGAAAAGAAACAGTGAGGATCAGCTGAAGGCTATGTTTTGAGATTACTTTATGCTTGGTATTCAAACAGCAGCAGAATAAAAACTTTCTTTAAGCAAAACATTAAACTAAATACTCTTATACAAACTGTTTTTAAAGGAAAGCATAAAATAGCTCTTCTAAGTGTTTGTTAAGGGTAAGTAAGCTTGGAGAAAATGTCTCCAGACCTTGGGGACAAAAAGTTGTGTAATTCTTTCACTTCCAAGAAGCATCTAGAAGAAACGCAGAATTGTTTACATCCCCGCAACCTGGACTGATTTGGAGAGAACCAGATTCCACTGAAACTTGAAAAGTAGATAAAAAGATGTGATGACCTGAAAGAAAATAACCCTTTTAAAACCTTTTATAGAGAATATTTTTTTTTATATCTGCTAGGCCAGAAAGTTTGAGAACAAAAAGGAAAAAGCTTTTGAGCCTGATTTTCTTCCAAGCCCCTTTGATAGGAGGAAGGCTCAGACTCGTTTAGCCAAGGGGTATATTCCCACCTGAGCTGTCCAGGACTCAAAGCAACATCAAGAGCCTTCTTCCTTTGCTCTCAAGAGCAGAATTCAAAAGTCCCAGAAGAAAACTTTTTTTTCCCCCAAACATTAATGTTTAGAAAGGTTAACCAATTTATCTATGCAGTTCTCCTCTAAAAGTAGTTTTCCTGTTGAGAAAAAAATTTAGACATCAGGCTGCAACTGATGCCAATTTGACCTTAAACTGGTATGGGCCAAAAAATAACCTTAAGAAGAGTGTTTCCTACCAGGGGAACACCTCTGAAGTCTTACACTCCAAGTGTAAGATAATCTTTTGTGCCTTACCCTTCTGCTACTAGTGGAAAAATGAACTTGTCGTTCCTTGGAGGTATCTTTGCTTTTTCTAGTGAACTGATCAACACAGTTATGCTGATTTAACAAGGAAGGTGTGACTATGATTTTTTTTATGGACCTACCAAATTACAAGGAAGGTAATGGTATATTCAGGCGGGATATAATGTGATTTCTGGTGTATTCAGCCAGGTAACGGGAGAAAGCTGTGATTATGCACTGTAACCTAAGAATAGTGCTACCAATCTCAAGCATCATACAAGCATCATTTTTTTCCCTCTTTACCTACTAGGCACTATTAGGATTTTTCTCTGCTGCAATGGTTGATTTTAAAGAGAGAGGTGTGGGAACCTCAAATCTACTTTATTTATTAGACACTGGATGCAATATGGACAACTCTGTCTTCTTCAGAGGTTTTGAGGAAAGATAAGCTGAGCTGAGAATGAGTGCAATGCATTTGGAAAGTGTCAGCTTAGCCATAAAGGTTTGAATCTGAGTATGAGTCTGAGCACAGCCAGATGCAGAAGGCAGAGATTCATAATCTGCTCTTCACAGTCTGTTTCCAGTAATATCAATTCAATGCTAGAGTTCATCCCACATTGATAGATGACTCTGCTTACACACATTAATTAGAGTGAGACCATTACAAATATTCTACCTGTTGCCTACCTGTTCTTGTAGTATATGGTGTAGTCATACACTAAAGATGTTGTCTTCCTTTGTAAAGGACAAGAAGGGACTCTCTGTAATTAGGAAACAGAGCTCTTGTTCTTGGAAATGACCCCTATTAGAGGGATTAGAAGCAGGCCTGCGTTTCTAGCATGGGATTCATCTGTTCTTACTGTTAGCTGTCTTAAGGTTATGTGTTCAGCCTGAGGAAGATGCCCAAGTTTTTCTAGGCAGAGATACACAGAACTGGAGATGACACTTCCACCTTACTGTGGATATCTTTCTAAACAGGAGCTGGTCAAACTGACTAAACATTGTATGTCCCCGTGCTGTTGTCCAGTGAGTAGCATCTCTCCCAACTATACAGTTTTGGGGTTTCCTTTGTTTATGTTTGCTAAAGTAAAAAGTGAAACGAACAGTGGAGCAATAAATGTTACTATTTCCACTTTGGTTTTAATGCTGAGCTTCTGTATGGCTTTTTTGATGTATACAGAGTATTGAACATTGCAAGCTTTGCTTAGGCTGAGTACTAGGAGGATCTCTGTTTTCTGCTTAGGCAGTACATGGAACCTGTAGAATCATATTTCTCAGTCAAATGTGCTTGAAATTGGCCAGTAGGTTCATGAATTTCTTGAACAATAGACACAGGTATGCGCAAACATTCATGTAGCATGTTTTGATGTCTTATTTCTCTAGAAAAACAGGTTGTGATTAATATCTGAGGCCTACTAGAATCAATAGAGTTTAGAGAGTACTATACAGTTTCTCCTGACTTCATGTCCTAGTGCTAGAAGGAAATCTTAATTTGACCTAACATGAGATGCAGATACACATATTTTCTCACCATGCCAGACACAGACATGTCTGTCTCTTCGTCAGTATAGGAACAAAAACTTAAACCAAATGTACATCCTAAACTTAAATGAACTTCATTACTACTCCTCAGTATTTCAAAGATCTTTGGGCACATATTGCTCTGCTAGATTCAGTGCCTGTCTGCTTCATATGCTTCCTTTTTCTTTAGTCGATTCTTAGTTCAATGTCCTCCTTTCCCTAAATCTTCCATTTGCCAAAAAAGTTTAAAATTGCATGTCTAATTTTCAACATGTAGTGATTTCAAGATATTAACATTAATAGTACATGAAAAATGCTCCTAGTAGCTTAGTGTGCAATCAGTAACCATTTTGTGTTCTTTTTGTTCAGGCTGTTTTATTCAATGGGTTCAAAATGTTTGTATTGACACTTGTTGGTAGGAAGAAAAAGAGGATAATGATTCCTGGGTATTCTTTTTCTCAGTTTTGTATTACTGAACCTAATTCAGGTCTGACAGGTTTATTTTACTGATGTGTCCTAGTCTATGATGGGCTGTTTTAAAAAAAAAAAAATTACTAGAGATCTGAAAAGTTGTTCTGAAGAAAAGTAACATCAATTTCATGATAAGTTTGTTTTGAATACTAGCTTTTTTCTTATTTGCTGATTCAAATGGTCAGTACAGTCCAAAAGTTATCTATTCATATGGATAGAGTGCTCTCTTTTGGGAAAGTACGTGTTTGCGTATCTATGTAGATATGAGTAAATAGGTTAGGAGGAAAAGAAGAGTCAAGGTTGGCTATAATTCACTTTTTGGTCTAGCTGGATCATTGTCAGGCCTGGTACAAGACAAAGTAGTGGTTTACTCTTTTCTCCATTCACCTAAAGGCTTTCTGTTCATTAGCTTTTGTTTGCCTCCCATTGTTACTGTGAATTCAAGCTCTCAGATTTTATCTACATGAAACCACTTTGTTGTGTGGCAGAAGTTTAGGGGCTGCTTTTTGGAGAGAAATCTTTATGACTGAATGCTAATGTAACAGCAGAGGGTGGGATTATAGCACAAGTTGTTTTCTTCTGAAGTTGCCTCTGTTTCAGCTCCCTTTGGCTTTTTCTCTGACTGTGAAAGATCTGTTTGATCCATTTTTTTCCCAGTAAAATATCTGTCACTGAACTGGGAAGGGTTCTCCTGCAGTGAGCATTTCTCAGGTTCTTTTTTGTGGTTGTGTTTCCCAGAGCCTCCATGTTCAAAGCAGCGAAAGCTTTCTTGGTCACTTGCTTCCCATTGCACACTTGTGTTCTGAATTCAGACAGAGAGATTGTGTTGCATTTTGTTTACTACCTCTGTGAGAGACACTAGGGCCACTAGTCAATCTGCAGAACATTAAAAGTACCTATTTAATAGAGGCAGAATTTTATTGAGTGAATAATTACATCCTGTTACTGCTGAAGTAATCACCTTAGATTTGACCAATGCCTCCAGAGGGAGGTATGTTCTTTGCAAAATGCCACCCTGGACAGTGCATTTTACTTCTGCACAAAGCTCCAGAATCTGTCTGACCATATTGTACTACAGGTTGTCTTGTTTTCAGAGGATGAAATTTATGTTCCATGAAATAAGCCATTGCCAAAATTAATAGGTAAATGAACAAAGTGAAACAGACCATTAGAACCATTATAACATCATAGTTGCTGAGTTGTGGCACAAAAGCAGAAACTAATGGGTAAACATAACCATCTTACAGCGACAGCAGCCATCAATGTGCAGTACAGAACTGTGGTTACACAATGGAAGGCAGTCAACCATTATGAAATATGATTTAGCAGCCAGGCCAGTTGCAGGTAATCTTGCTTAGAACAATATTTCCCTTGGCTACTGTCTTTTAGTTGATAAATGTCAACTGTTTTTTCCCTGTCCTACTAGAATTTCATTTCTATTTCACTTAGATAACTTTCATAATCCTTTTTTCTATATTACTCTGGACCACGATACTGAGTTTTTTTCTTCTCAGAAATATTCCTGAGGCATGAACAGATTGTTCGTGAATATTCACGCAAATAGGAATTCAGCCAAAGGTCTTCAGAGTAAATGTTCACTGTAACACCTTGACGTCTTTTTGATGCCCTTGTGTTTATTTCTACTCTGAAACAATAGTTCATGATTTTAAGTGAACACTCAAATATCTAATCAAGATAAACAATTGATAGACTGAACTGTGTTTGTATAACATGATTAAAAAGCTTTGAATAGCTAACATAATCATAACATTCTATTAATGGACAGTTTGAGACAAGCTACAATAACAAATGATTCAACTAAAAAATTACAATGCTCAAAGATATGCAGGATCAGTCCACTGGATTCAGTATATTTATACTGATTTAGGCAAGTAGGATGGTGGATTAACTCCTTAATTATTACATCTTTCATTACATTTCACTTTAGTGTAAAATAAACTACAAAACACAGAAACATTTTAAAAATTCAGATATGTAGAGAAGCTAACAAGTACATCCATAGCTTGTTAATGCAGTATTTGCAATCAGCATCTAAACATTTAAGCACTGATTGAAAAAGACAGTACTCTGTTGTTAGACTAGAGAGGTATCCCCCACACTACTGACGAGAGAGGGGTGGAGAAGCATCTTTCAGCCTGGTTACTGGAGTGGTGCAGTACAAATTAGAATACCATCTCTGACCATTTTCTGGAGCCAGGAGAGGGATTGATGCAGAAGCTCCTCCAGATCCCTGTGCCACTCAAGTGTTTACTCATGCAGGAGGACTTTGTCAGGGACTGACTAAAATAGATCCAGAGCTGCTTTATTCTGCTAAAGTGTTTCAAAGTAGTGGGAGCAAAGGAGAGAAATGGGTGCTCAACTGTTTAGCTTTCTTTGTCAAAGGTTTTCACTCCCTATGCATATGCAAAAACTAATCAGTTACTTTGTTCTTCATGAGCAATATCTTTCGAGGTAATATGTAGCAGCAAATTGAGTCCTAATAATAGTACATTACAAGGAAGTCTGTCGTGGTTCAGATCAACAGCCAGCATTGCTAATTGTATCCTTGGATGGCAGACCAACCAAGGGTTTCTCTAACTCAGCAAAATAAAACTCTGTGGAAGTGTCATATATGTGTAATGCATGCAATTTAGCACGCCTTTCAACAGGACATAGTGTTTCCACTGAACAGTACAAGAATTTGCATAACTGCTGCCAGCTGGTACATTAGTTGTACCTGAGTTTTGACCTGACACTAGTTTTACTGAAAAGATATCTTTTACTGCTTCTACCTGCAGAAAAAAAAAACCAAACAAAAAGTTGAGGCTGCAAACACACAAGTAAATCTTGAAATTGTAGTCCTTGGTCCCGCTTCCATTTATCAAGAGAAGGCTGTCTTACTCTTAAGACTGCTACTAAATGTGAGATATTGCTATGATGAGTGTAACCTATGACAAAACAGTGAAAACTTGAATACGTTAAATGCAGAATTAGGTGACTAGTTGAGTGATAATATATTGCCTAACCTAATGAAAAGACATTACCTTTGAATAATGGACCAAATCGTAGATTTAATTATCCCGAGGCAAGGTAGTGGGTGCTTCATGCAGACAAGGTCAATTACCTTATCCAGAAGAGCCTGTTTGAAGTGTGTTATGAATAATTCACAGACATAGAAATTAGCTTTGAAAAAGTGTCCCAGCTATAATGTGGTGAAAGCATTCAATTTCTTTTTTAATGTATTTAAGATAACACCCAAAGGACAATTATGGCTGCTTAACTGTGAGACTCCTTAAATGACAAGGAATGACAATTGTGTGGTCAAATTCACATTAATGCATTATGCAGAGGAAGCATCACCATCATGGTGTGATCCTGTCAGATGACAAGTAACTGATTTCAAACCTCATATTGTATTTTTAAATGCTGAACGAAATTTGATCAAAGATTGATTAATTTATTAACTTTTCTCAATAGAGAAGACCCAGTTGTAGCTATACAAGCTTTGTCTACTTTGTTTATTTAGAGCTTTTAGTTCTTTGACTTGGTTGTGTGAAAACAAAGGTCCAGAGTGATTGAATCACTCATATGATTTTGGAGAGTCTGACAAACCCAAAGGTGAAACCACAATATTTAATTTTCCATCTTTAATCAGAAGACCAGTATTTTGCTGTAAGCACTAAATTGCACTGTTTCAAAGACAGTATTGTTCCAATCTAGGACTATTTAGCATTAGAGTTAAAATGAAGGCAGTAGCCATGGTAGCAGAATGCATACTCACTTGACATATGGTGACCTTAGGTGTGAATTAGAAACGCAATAAACCTCTAAGTCTGGGGAATAACATGCTCTCTCAGCATATTTTGATTCCACAGGCAAAACAATAACCTTAGCTTTCTCCCTTTGACTTTGCAATAAGTGGTAATGGCCAGGGGAAATCCCTCAGGGGCTGCAGTTTTCTAAGATGCCTGACTAGAAGATGGCTAATTCATCAGGTACTTCGGTTTAAGTGCTGAAATGCAATAGTGACATTTCATGGCCTTTGAGTTTACCTGCTTTTTTTTCCTTGAAAGGGAGAGTTCAGCACAATTTTAGCAGGTGCTATAGAATCGTGTATCTAATGAGGCATACTGCTGGCTTGGTTCTGTTTCCATTCATGTCAATGTCAGGAATCCCATTTAGTTCAGCAGGAGCAGATCCAGGACCCTGGCAGTTTCAAAGAAAGGATGGCTTGAATAAAAGGATATAAAAATTTGATACAAAGTCCTTCTATAAAACAAGCTGTTAAACTATTAGAAGTAGGAAACCACCACAAAGAGACAGGAGAGAAAACTTCCATTAAAGCAAACATACTGAAAAATGTAGTTCTCTGCATGTATTTGGGGGTTTTTGGTATTCTTCGTCATCCATCTTTTCTCCAAGGATCAATTTTCCAAAAAAAGCTCAAGACTTCTCTTTACTCCCACTTCACGCAGTCATTGGCCTCCACCCCAGTGGTTTCTGGGAGGACTTGATAAAGACTAATCTGAGCCTAAGAGACTTGCTAGCTGATGTTCTTATTTGCATGCATGAATGTGAACAGATGTTTACATAGCAGTGTTAAGTAGGCCAGCTGTTTGGGAATCATTTATGTATTTCATTGAAAAGTAAAGCTGTATGGTTCAAACCTTTACTCACCATGTAGAAGAGAAAAGAAACCTAAATTCAGACAAAAAGACATTTCTTTCTGTGTTAGAAGGTAGCATCATTTACAAACATCAGATTTCTGTATCTCTGAATTTACATAATAATACCAATACCTCTTACCTAAGTCTCTGGGCATCTGCAACTTATCTTGACCACTTGAATGTGGATGAAAGAAAATACATAGAACAGCATCAACATTGCAAAATATTATTTGATTGAGGGAAGAAAAAACCACAGAGACGAGGGGAGAGGAGTGGAGGGATAGAAGAGCAAAGGGAAGTTGTCACATTTCTTTACAGGAGGTTGCTTATTGCTGATTGTTTCCACAATCTCTCCTGTAATGAAGCATAAATCAAGGTAATGTTTGCTTTTGCATTTGTTCTGCTCTTCATATGGGAGAAAAAGCATAAACCTTAGGAGTGGATTACAACCATAAATGTGTAACTTGTATTTATTAATTCCTTTACATAAATCTGAGTAGAAAAGCTCCCATTGTTATGGAGGTGTACATACTCATGCAGGCATATATGTAGAGAGAAGAGGTTGGAGGCAGGAGCTCTCATATATTTTAAAAAGAAATTTGCTGCTCAAGGATTCCTATTTTAAATACGAGTCTTGATCTGAGCTTGTCTATGACTTAATTTCCTCTGATGCCTGCCCTGCTGGACCTCCATGTCTTGAAAAGAAAGCAGGCAAATAATGTAGAGAGTTAAATGGAAGTGATTGAGCCAGTTACTTTTTGCATAGCTGCTGAAGGACTGTAATGACATATATTAAGGTATACCTTGTCAGAATCCTACACCAGACTGAAAGAGACTTACCTGCCTCAGTTGTATTGTTTCCACTCAAGCACCACTTCCTGGTAGAGATGCCTATGTCTCTCCAAACCAGTAGTTGACAGGATTTGTAGTGGATTATGCTTGGCTTGAGGAGGGTACACTCAGATAAGAAGCCTTACTGCTGGAAGGAAAGATGGTGATGTGTGTGATGATCTTGCAGACTTTTGATTCGCAGCCTTGATGCAGTCCACAGAAAGGCTTGTCTTATCAGCTATGGTGAAAGACCTGCGGTAGAGAGTTACGCTATATGTAAAGATCTTGATTCTTACTTCATGAAGCTTGTAGATTGATGGAATGGCTCCAATGCTGGTTCCTTCTCTCACCATTAAATACGTAAGAAAAATAGGCCTGTTCTGCTTTTGGAAAGAGAAGAAGGTTTCTCATGGTTGCATGTTTCTCATTCTTGTGCAGCCTCTGCCCATTCCAGTATTCATTTTAGTGGTAAAGATACAGCTGAGTTCTTCCTTCAGCTTCAGGAGCAGAAAACTGTCTTCAGTTGAATAATAATCTCTGTTAGTGACAGTAGAGCTATGGAGTATAGCTGAGCCATTTATATTCTATCATTCATATTCAGTACAGTCTGTGCAGGAATGCAAATACACACCCATGTTTGTTACAGTTGTATAGAGAGATACACAGGAACCTGAGACCAATTAAATAGGAAAAACTAAATAAAAGATCTATTTGAAAGATGTAAACCTGTTCCTAACAGGGTGAAGAAAAGAGCTGAAAATTGATGAAGTAATTCCACAGAGAAGACAGATTGTTGTCATCCTGACCTTTAAGTCTGTTCAGGATATATCAATAGGAACATCTTCTGAGTATAGTGTTCTATTAATTTTTTCATTTGCATTCTCTTGTTTTTCTCTTTACGTGCTGGCTTGAAGCCAGTTCATTTCATGGTCTTGCTTATACATATGTTCTGCTACAGCTGCATTTTTCCAAAGTGCCCAATTTCACAGCACTCCAGCCTTCCTTAGGATGACAAATGGTGCCCCTGCTGCTCTGACCAACAGAACTGTAATTGCAGTCTGAGACAGGGACAGCTGAACTAACGTCATGATGCAGTTTGGGTATATCCTTAAGTTGAAATTTGACTGCATTTTTTATTGTAGCTGAGTTTCCATTTCCACCACTTAAGGCATTAACCACTAACATTAATTATAACATTGAGGAAAGCAGAATTGCTCTGCAGTTGAAAGCAGTGTCAAATCAGCATTTATTTATTTACCATTGCTCTATAGCATGTTGTAACACATCAAACTATAAAGAAATTTAATGAGTTACAGTAATGCTTGTAGACTCTCAGAGATACTGGAATGTAATTCAACAAGTTTTTTGTTTTTTGGGATTTGGGTTTTTTTACAAAGAACTTAAAACTGGATTTTCTCCACTGCTGTGCTGGACTTTATGACCAGAGCAAGTGCAACTTTTTCCAACTAACACATTTTAGGAGCAAAAAATAACCCAGTTCAACTGGCCCTGTGGGATTTCAATTCAGTAAGGATGTGACAAAAGTGTAGGAAGAGAGGCTTAGAGTGTGGTTTACACTGTGCTTATCCAAGCTGCCCTTCTGGCTCATAATTAGTGCAAGACTCAGACATGTGCCTGTAAACTCTAAACTCTTTTCTGGGTGTTGGTGTCATTTTGTGGTTGTTTACAATGCTTGTCTTGTAGAGGACAGGAAATAAAAAGCATGCTCTGCACAGGACTTTTACAGCTGTTTGGTATGAATTGAAATATACTCCTTTTTTGCCAATAAAAAAAAAACAAACAAAAAATAATAATAAAAAAGCCCCATGGCTTTTTATCTAGAACTGCATGGGGGATGAAGCTGGATTTCCTTCTTCCCAAAGATGTTCATTTGCCGAAATAATTTTACAGGGAATTTAAGATGTGATCTCATTTCCCAAATGATTTTTTCCAAAAGGAAAACAGCATCCCAATAATATCTGAGAGTGCTATTACCATTTTTAAGAAAATCCTTTAATTTGTTTAATTAGGGATTGCAGCTTCAAAGTGATTAGCAATATGTTTTTATCTCTTCTAATTTATGTTCTACTAAGACTGTTTTTAATATTTTTATTCCAGTTCAGAAATTCAGCATATTTACTGATTATATTTTCTGATTTCTTTAAGATCATTCTAAGCCATGAAATTCAGTTATTATCAGAATCTTACAGGAATCAGTTAGTGTTTGCACTTCAAAAAGGCACACTGTGGAAATGACATTGTCCTAATGACTTTCTGGTCAGATTCACTCTGTGTAAATAGATTTTATTCTCTAACTGTCAGCCATGCTGTGTTAACCTGGGAGCTGAAGGACAAGGTGTGTTTTCATTGCTTTGTGAATCAATATTGCTAATAAAGATTCTCTATATCCAAATCTAGTTTTTATTATTCCTAGAAGCTGCCATTGCAAGTGCAATGGGAACAAAATTAATCTGTCTTTTGTGCAGGGTTGTCAAATCTGAAGACAGTCCATTTCAGTCACTAGTGACTGTATTGGTGGAATATTAGCAGGGGTGAAAAAAGTAATAATAAGGATCCTTTTCTCGTTATTAATGCTGGTAGTTAAAACTGCATATATAGGAAACAGTTCTGTTGAGTAAGGTAATTCCATTTTTACTCAGACACTTCAAAATAAAGGTGGAGAGAAGAACTGTTATTAGTGTATGTAGTTCCTCCCAAAGGACCAAGCAAAGATTGCTTGCCACAGCGTGTTTCTCTGTAACTTATCTAGTCTCCTATTAAATGTCCCAAATGTCCCCATTTTATCTATTTTCTTTTCCTGGTTTATCAAGTTGCGTTTAATCCTGGGCATGGTCCAGCAAGCCGTCCATGGTTTCCTGCAAGAATTGGATTAATCCTTATATTAATTCCATTCAATCTTACTCCAACTGTCTTGTGTTTATAAACAAGCAACCTGCTCTTAGTTATGCCTTGACTTTCAGACTGCTATTAGGCCAGCTTGTCGGCCTAGGTTTTTTGGGGCTTTCTTGGTGAAAGGCTCAGGCTGGTAGGCAGGTGAGAGTACCTGAACCTGGGAGCTGTGCAGAGCTGGGGGCTTTGCTGTACAACTCCATTGTTGCACCACACTGAGTGCATGAGATGCAAAGTGCTGCAGGTAGGGTCCCTCTGTTGTTACTCTGTATACATGCCCTACCCTAAGGTCTTGAGCTGTTGCAATGGTAAACTCAAGAATAAATGGATCAAATATATAATTCACTTTTCTTTTCTTACCCCCCTTTGAAAATAGATCCTTCAGGCCTGTGTTTCATTTGCTGCATACCTGCAGATGGTGCTTTTGCCTGTCCCAGTGACAGCCGCAGAGTTTATCTAAGGAATTCCCACATCCTGAATCTGTTTCAGAGCAGTTTGAATTAGTGGGCTGCACAAAACGATCTGCAGAGGTCCTCTCCAGCCTCAACCATTCTGTCTTCCTGTGAACAGCCTGATGCTGAGTCAGAGCAAATCAGCAGGACTACCCAGATTTCTCTGGAGCTGGATGCTTTTAATACCAGTTGCTGGATCTGACCTTTATTATTCCTGGAAAATAATAGTAAAAGAATGAGCTACAAAGTGTTTCTTCCTGGAAGTCTTTCCTGGGACAGTTACTTATAATGTAGTTTTACCATTCTGTAAAAGTTTTCTCATTTCATTCGTTGAATACCAAGCAAGTGGTGAAATGATTGGTTCACGCATAGCTGCACCATTCACAGTTTTTGATGCTTCAACTACTCCCCTCTGTCCTTTGCAATCTTATTTCTAGGCTCTGAAATTGCTTTCATCTATGAAAACTTAAATAGCATTTAAGAACAAAAACTGCTGTGATAAACTACTACTCTCACCTTGCAGTATTTTATAAAGTGCTTTAGTTCAGTACTCTCTCCTTACCCTCTAGCCCTTTCACATCCATTATAAAATGCTTTAAAAAGAAAGCTCTGAAAAAGAGCATATGATCTGTCTAAACTCATAAACTCGCTCATCTTTTCCAGGATTTCCTCTGTTCCATGTGGGTACCTCAACCAGTTAGCTCATAAGATAATGTGGGTAAGATTCAGTAGGACATTTAGAGAGTGGGCTGTATTACTAGTTGCATGCAGGATGGCTGTAAATCTCACTCCTGTTGTCTTCCTCAGGCTAGAGAGCCATTGAGGAGTGCTGGTCTTCAGCAAGTGCAGAGAACCCCAAAATTACATATGATCCTTCACTATCCCATGGTATTTTCACAAGAACTGGAATAACATTATCTTCTGTTTATTAGTCCATTAATTCAACATCCACTACTACTTACTCCCATTATTTTTATACTTATGCAGAAGAACTGATAAGGAGATCATTTCGTAGGCACTGTAATGAGCCACATCACAAGATGACCTTTCAGTGGAAATGGGTGAGAGGGTACTGGTGAATGAGCATGAGAATGATCACATAGGAGCTGATTGAGCAGTGTGAGGGCAAGAAATGATGGCTTCATCTTATTGCAGTTATTCTTCCTGGCTATACTTACAACCTAGGAAAAAAAGTCCAGACATCTGCTGAGCAGGACGTGCTCCTCTGGCCCAGGAAGGGTCATGTTGAAGCCCGTTGTGGCTTATTCATGGTGATTATTCACTTGTAATTGAATCTAGGGAACTGATGGGTTTCTGGTCCCAGTGTAGAGTAAGGATGTGACAGGACATGCATCAATGTCATAGGCCTTATCAGTTAAAGCACTGCCAGGCTTATTCATCTGAAGTTACCTAGAAAAATTAGGCTAAATAGAGAAAATGGGAAAGGAAAAAGGGAATGAGAAAGAGAAAAGAGTTGAAAGCAAGAGGGACAGTTTCAAAGTGAAGGTGAGCTGGAATGCAGAAGATAGAGGAAACAAGAGAATGTTTTTATTTCAGCAAAACTGCTGGAGATTCAAAGCTGCTATTTTCTGTTTTGTTATTTGTCTGTAAAAACTGTAATCTTCTCTGCATTTTTGTTTTTGTTTGTTTGTTGTTCTTTCTTTCTAACCTGCATCCCTTCAGCTGGTCACACAGTTTCTGTTACTGGCTGGAATCCCACTTGAATCTTTCAGGAAACTTGTCACTTGGCCAGAAAATTATTGAGAGAACAACCCAGCCTGAGCTGGCAGAGAATGCAAGTACTCATAATATTTTCAGCCTTCTTTGGCCTTCAACAGAGACATTCATGAGGCATAAAATTTGGGGTTTGAAATCCTTATTCCCATCCTCAAATCTGTCTCTCAAAGGGTTGATGAACATTTTGCTTTTACTGAAGCACTGTAAGTGTGTGATTGCATAACTCTGTCATTGCAGCTCAGCAGTTCTGCTCATTAGCCTCCTGTTAAATCTACAAGAAGCAAAGTCCATGTTTGTTTACCTTCTTTCTGCCCATTCTCATCTGTGAGAGTATCTCAACAACTACAGGAAGTACAGAGCACACTGTGATAACAGCTGCTCCAGAGGGAGAGTGGTTTCTTTGCTTAAGAGAAGCATCAAATTGCTACTACATGGTTTTTTGGTTGTTTTTGTTTGTTTGTTTGTTTTCAGGAGTAGAGCTTGTGGGTTTTGTTTCTTTTCTCTATTTTTTTTTTAAGCAATTACTTCAGTCTGGGACTCTGTATGAAAGCAGTGCATGCACCTTGGCAGCAAAGCTGAATAACAAGAAACAAAATGTCAGCAAAGTTCTGCCTTTCTTTCCCTTTTCCTAACCACACTTAACAAAGTAAATTTAGGATGAGGGCCAGACTTTGTGATTAATTAGATCTTGCCCTGGCGAAAGGACCACTGGCATTAGCAGGACTACTTTACTTTTGGATAGCTGCTCTAAATAAGGATTCAAGGACCTGACCAGAAATTGTGATGAAATTCAGTGAAAATCTTAGTAACAGAGGGTGGTATCTTTGCTACTCAGTACAGAAGGTGATTGTCTCTCTGCAGTGTTGGACCTACTGAGATTTCCAAAACAACCATGTTTGCCATCTCTGAAAATTAAAGCAGTGATATGGGGGTTACAGTTTTAAGAAAGAAATAGAAATATAAAGCTGGCACAGTTGCCATGGAGAAAGTTTTAATTAAAAGGATGGAAAGTATTAGACAGTATTAGACAGGCTGTACTGAAGAGACATGTGGAAGCAGAGAATAGTATGGTACAAAAACAGCTGGATGACTTGATGGCTCACTGAGTAAATAATGTTCAAAGGAACCCTGTCACTGAGGATTCTCATTTTTTTCCCAGCTCTATATTACAGAAATGATTTTTCCCAAGATAACCTGATCTTGATTTACAAACAGGGTTGTTTATGAAATGCAGAGAGCCCACCACACCATCTCAGAGGATGGGTATTGCTTCTATAATTGCCAGGGCAGAGCCACGAGACTCTTGCTGAGGGGTGTAAACCAAGGAGCAACTTTTTTCACTGTTGTATCTCAGCATCCACTTCAAAGAATGTGTAGCACAGGCTGAGTTCACCCCATTTTGTGTTATTAGCGTATTTTCCCAGCAGTGTGAGCTGTTGTTTAAACCAATACAGATTCTGAGTCATTAATACCCCAGACTTCTTCACGGAATACACAGCCTCTAAGAAGGTATTTATTTTGTGTTTTCCACTAAATAAGAAATATTTGTTCAATTTTTCCACTTTTTTGTCCAGCATTATTATAAACACTTTTTCACAGATTTATCCAAACTGTATTTTTTTCCCGTTGAAAGACCAAAGAGGAAGAATTTGGTTTTATGTCAATTTAATGTTAAAAATTCTAAAAGAAAAAACTATGAAAGTGTTATAATATAAAAAATCACACATGAGTAAACAAGATCTTGATAAGCCCTTGCAAAAAGTATTAAGTCACAGTTTTCACTTTCTCCATTTATTCAAGAGCCTTTTAAAATTGGTTAGCTAAGATCATAATTTGTGCTCTGGATAAGTCTCTGAATTCAGTTATTCAGGCTGAAATTGCCTCATATACGTGTGTATATACAGATATATGTATATAAAAAGTGCTAACTGCATGTTTCAAATATTGTTCAGTGTATGAGGTGAGCCATTTGCAGGATTTGGTATTGTTGGAGTAGTTAGTGCAAACAGATATTTTATGTTTTGTGAGTGCAGTTTCAAAGAATTGGGTTTGATTGCTCTATGCAATGCTACAGTAGGTATTTTCCTAATTTTCACTACCTGTTGATATGTGAATCTTTCCTTCTAAGAGAAAACAGCATAAATGTGAATTAATCTGCATTTTCATTAGTAAAATTTATAGATGCAAGATCTAACAAATTTAGTTCTGCTTAACTTGGTTTGAATTAGGAAGGAAAAAAGAGAACATGAAGATTTCCAAGAGAAAGTTGTTTCAGTATAATTTGGTTTCAGTGTTTCAAGAGACAAATGCAAATAAGTTGACTTGATGTGGTGGTGAGAAAGACCATTAACTGACCTGTTTCAGTAACATGAGTACTCCAAAACCCTTGGCTGTATTAGGGTCATGTAAGTGCTGTGTCAGACTTCAGGTTTATACAGCACAGGAGTTTAACCTGGCATCCAGTTTATCTTGTTATATTTCCATTTGTTTCAGATTTTTGTTTGTTGCAATATCAAGAACAACCTGGCAAACTATGCAGACAAATCTGGGCAAATATTTTAAACATAATACTTTAAAAATGCATGGCTTTGTTTTAACTCATGCTGTATAAACATAGAAGTCAATACTAAGACTTTCTGCCTATATAAAGACAAACTGAGTCCACAAACGTTGTTTGGAATCTATACACATACTGATTCAGTCCTAAATGCTGTTTGAATATGCTGCTTCTGTCTTTCCTTTAGCTTTTTGAGTGCCTTTCAAATAATTTTGGAAAAAATTCTTGCACCTTTAAAAATAGCTTGTATTTCTAACAGTGTCAATGCCTCCTAATACAGAAAAAGTATTCTATAAATAAAAGGGAGTCAGTAAAGAGGAGATTTAAGAAAACAAATATTTTCTTGTAAGCTGGTCAAAGGACATCGGATACATGTTCAGCCATTTTTGTCACTAGAAATTAAAAGGCAGATATGCAGTGCAGGTGAATTTGATCTCAATCTGCATCTCCTTGTAAGGATCTTTGGGAATCATTTCCATTTGTCTGCTATCCTCTTCACAGCCCTCAGCCTCTGTGCCTGTGAGTTGTACAGTCTGTGCCAGCCATGCTTCTGCTGTAACAGATTTTCTACAGAGCACTAACAATGAACAATTTAGTTGAGCACACTGATAGAGTGAGGATCTACTGAAAAACTGACACCTGGCAGGAGCTTACTCTCTGCCTTGCTGGATGAACACTGAGTTCTTGTCCATATGTGTGGCAGTATTGTATATGTCAGGGTTTCTAGAGTCTTACTTGGCTCTTTGGATACACATACACAGCTGTTGAATAGACCATAAAGAACCAGCCTATGGAGATAGGTAGAAGGAAGCATCAAGGTGATCAACTTAAGATGGTACTCCTTAGTTAGCCAGCTTACTTTTGCAATCTGTGCCTGGCAGCGTGAATGAGTAGCAGTATTTGGTTTGACACAGTATTCAGTCTGCTTGTTCAGTTCTTTTATTCAATACAGTATTAAATTATCATAAAAACAGTTGTGTAAATATCACAGCTGTTTGTAGAGGCTTCCAGACAACATCATCATTGAAAGAGTGATTGTCCTCAGCAGGAAATAAAACAAAGACAAAATGCCTTTTTTGAAGATTGTGTTATCAAAATTAAAACCTTCCAAAGGCAGCTTAAATAATACAGACGGATATATTGAAAGAAAGTGGTCTCGGTTCTGTTACTGGTGAATTCAGCCACTTGAGGCTCTTTTGTTTTGCTTGGTTTGGGATATTTTCTTTACACATGATCTCCTTCAAAACCATAGTATGGAATTAAAAAAAAAAAACCTTAGAAAAGGTTTTTAAAGGAGATTTTTTTAATGGTTATAAATAGACAAAAATGCATGAAAAAGTGTACTTCTACTTGTGCAGTAGGCTTTTGACAACCTTTTTTACTAAATACAATTTACTAAGTACAGTGCAAGCACAGAATAAAGTATTAATAGCACTTGCCATAAATGGACTTCTTAGATTAGGAATTTTAAAGTAGAATTCTACTGACCTGTGTAAGCACAAGGTTATGAAGCTTTCTGGTTTAAAGGTAAATCGGTGGGAGAAATGAACCTGACTCAAGAGAGATTACAAGTCAGAGTTACAATTTACTAAAAAGATTACAATAAATATAGTAATACAGAGAAAAATGCACAAAAACCAGATGTATAACCCAGCCCTCTGGAATACAAACCAAATGGTGTTTGTTAGCCCCTGTGCTGAGCACCATGCGGTCCTCTTGAGTACAAAGTAAATGGAAAGGAAAACCTGTTGAGGAGGTTGATGGTTGCAGTCTTGTCAAGAGTGAGTGTCACAGTCCTGTTGAGATTGTGATCCTCCTCTGGATCCGAGGGGTACCCCAAGTCCCAAAATACCAAGATTACATATGCTCAAGTTCCAGTGGCAATGGCCAGTACCTCCCCCAGGGCGGGGAGTTTCACAATGGGTGATTTAACTCTGTATGTCATGGGGTATTTTTGGAATCTTTGATGGTCTACGTCATTCCAATTGCCTGTTTTGCCAGTCCCTAATGGCCTATTAGCAGATGTGACCCCTCAGGCGAGATGTGAAGGTGCTAATGCCTGCTTGGAGGGGAGTTATCACAGCTGAGCCGTTTGTGTGAAGACAGAAACAGTCCTGTGTCTCACTGGGTTCTTTAACACCCAGCTTGTAGCCTGAGGTGTCAAGTGTGCCCTAGGCAGCTGCTGCAGACAATCCATTATTAACAGTTCATCAGAAATTACATGGAGAGTGTAGAATACACAGTTTTGGTTACACCCACATAGTGATAAACTGGTGCCAACTGCCGTAACTAGGACATGGGGTGACGTTAAACCCTTGTTTCATGTTATCGATTTGGTCTGTGACTTCACCACATAAAGGAAATTAATTCATTTTGAGATGGTGAAGAAATTGATAATGCTTTGAAAAAATTATAATACCATGATTACAAAATTGAAGGTATTGCAAGAAGTATAGAGGCTTATAGGAAAGAATCTTAATGAACAGAAGTTGGCCAAACTCAATCTTACTGGATGACATCCTCCAGCTCTGCTAAGGTATAATAGAGTAAACTTTCTGGAAAGAATGCTAAGATAGATTATTGGGCATTGCTAGTGAAGTATTGCTTTACTTCAACATTACAAGTATATGACATACAATATATTTTTCAGAATTCCTAAACTCTGCAGATTGTTGAATACTGCTGTGATTTCTCACGTGTTAAAAAACTAAGCACATTGAAAACCATTTTGAAGAATCAGGGCATAATTTTCCTTAATAATGCAATTGATTTCCAAGGGACTAGTTATGGAGCAAAATTTGCTCATCTTGAGAAAAGGGTGGCAGAAGTCTGCCTAATAAAGAGAATTTTGGAAAAGACACTTTTTTATAGTTTGTTCCCTTGATGATCTAAGATTATTCCTTGTAATGTTGAATGCTCCAGTTTTTAGCGCTGTATTTAATTTAGTTGTAAATGACTCACACTGTGATGCTTCTACCACTTCCCCAGTCTATATCATAAATCAGAATGTGCTTGTGTTTGTTTGGTATTGTTCAATAAAACAAATAACAACAGATCTGAAAAAGATGTCAGAAAACTGCTTATTCTTAATTTATGTGAATGATTGCTTACTTTACTGTTATGTTTAAGTATATAATGACTTCTGCCTGAAGAGTCTGACACAGATTGTATTTGATTAATGAATACCATTATATGCTGTTGGCCTGAAATATTTATCTAAATATTTTTTTTCAGAATGGGCAGTTTTAAAATTAAATTAAGCACTTCTGTATAATATCTATTCCTACTCCTAGACAAATCACCCTTTTATTCAATTAACATTACTATTCCAAGCTTTACCAAGTAATTTCCCAGTAATATAGTATAGAACTGTTTCACTAGCTGCAACAATCAACTTCTGCACAAAAATCAGCTGCATAGAAAAGAAAGAAATCAAAAATGTGTTGATAACAGTATGAAAGCTGAAATGACTGTGTACATTTTTGTAAGATGAATCCTTAGATGTTCTTGAATTGTGTTTTTCTAATGAGTACATCTGGGTATTGGTCAAATTCATCATGTCTTAATTGTTGGTATCATGAGGATGGAGTTGCTCTTCCTATTTTTATTTTCCTTTTTTCATGAATTTACAGTTCAGCAGTCTAAGCTTAGAAGGAAAATAAGCATGAATTAATTTTGCCAAGTGATTCTAAAACTCATTTTAATTAGTCCCTCACACACTACAGTTATCCGTGATTGCATTTCATATTTTAGTCTTTGCTTTATATAAGGAGGAATACTTCCTAGTAACAATGTTACTAAAGCAGAAGAATAAAATGATGCATCTTTCTACATTAGCAGTGCAGTTTATTTTTCCAAGCTCCTTTGATCAAAAAGTCTTGATATGTCAATTTTTCTAAATTTTGCCATCTACCTGTAGGTATAACTGATTACATTTCTTGATTTAAGGATTAAGAAGGACAATGAAAAAGGTGTCTGAGCTGAAAGACAAAGTCAGTAGTTGAAAATGTTAATCTGTGAATTTCATTACATTGATTCTGCTTACTGTATCAGACTATTTATACTTAATTCTTGATACATAACAGATTCTGAAATTAAAAAAAAAACTATGTGTATATAAATGCATAGATCTTAAAGCTCAGGTAGGTAGAAAATAGCTTCACAGAGAGAAATTGATTCCCAAGCAGGGAAATATTTTTTCCCACTTACGTCCTACCTGCTTTAATGTCTTATGGAGCTTTGCATGTGCAAATTCCACCCATGGAAAGCACTAGTCCTGCTCCCTTGGAAGCTGATAGAAATTTTGGTTTTAGTTTTGAGAGGAACTGTGTTGAACCCATAGTTGATAGATCAGTTTGTATGTTATTGCTCAAGATTTTTGTTCTTTATATGTAAGCCTTAAGGTAAGAAATTCCAGTCTAAGAGCTAGAGTCTTCTTCAAAACTTGTTGGCTCTGCAAAAGGTCCTCGGCCAATACTGCATGGTACAAGACAACTGTCCAGTGTGAGTCGTGACAGGAGAATTGTTTTCAGTCACCATCATGGATCAGATCCTCCCCCTCAGTGTCACACAGAAACACTTGATACAGCTGGTGCAGACAGTGATGTTGGGTTCACATGTCAAAAGTCTTTGCAGCTGAAAGGTGTCAATGTTCTCACGAATGATTGGCATCACGAATGATGTTGCCCTATGGGGAAAACATCTGCTCCTCCAAATGGGATTACAATAGAACTGCTGCTTTTTTCGACAGGTATTCCATAAAACGGAACTTGGGCAAAGTTTGTGGTTTGTTACTTTGTAGTTTGCCTCTTTTCTTTCTGTATTATCTAACATGTCCACTTCCACTCTCCTTTTCACTCTCAGGAGAATCCAATTTGCTTATCAAATTCTCTTTCTCTCTCTTTCTCTCTCTTTCCCCCCTGTTTTTCCCTTTCATCCAGATGGAATGCCATTTGCTTGGTGGGTTGGCCGTGCCAATGAAAAGCACCTTTACTGGGGAGGATCTCTTCCGGGCATTCAACAATGTGCATGTGGACTGGAAGAAAGTTGTCTGGATATGAGATATTTTTGCAACTGTGACGCAGATAGAGAAGAATGGTAATAATTTTAACATGTGTGTGGCAGTGTCTGTGGGAAGAGCTGGAGATAGAAGTAGGGCAGGAAGGCTTAAATCTTTTCCTGATTCACAGTTCAGGAAGACTGAATGGCTTAAATTTAATCAGATAAGAATGAAAGGCAAACTAGAATTTGGACTTCTGAGTTCATCTTAAATTTCTTTTTGAACCAAATGCAACATATCTGGCTGAAGCAGGTTGCTGGGATGGGTGGTCTTCAAAAAAATCTTCCTTGTTGAATGCTGAATCCAGTAATTTTATTTGTTTAAAAATTTTGACTCAATTGGAGCATTGCATGAATAAAGGTTCTAGGATCTTGGTTCATAGGCATGCATCAGAGCAGAAAATTTGGGGATAGACAGCAAAATTCAGGTACAGCTAAACAAGAAATTTGTTCTATTGAAAAGAATAGTATTTTTCTTATGAGACACTTTACCTCTGTGTTGCTTAACTTTCTTTTACATTGCATCCTAAGCTTTTCAAAATAAATGGGAAGACTTGCTTTGGCTTCTGTAGGTTTTGGTTCAGTCTCCATAGGAAGTTTTAGTTACAGTATAAATATTCAAAGCCTTTCCTGGGTTTTGATCTCTGTCATGCTCTGATGCTGCATGAATTTGGGAAGGTCACCTCGCTATCTTTTCTCATTCTCTGCACCTTGAGACAAACCCAAGAGGTAGTTGGTGAACTTTCTAATTAATTCCTAATTGCGTTTGAGGGGACCAGAATGCCAGATGAGTGTTGTTGCAAGTACAATTTGAAACACTGAACACACATGTGAAAACCTCATTTCACTCACTTCTGGACCACTCACTGATATGAACTGCTGCCCTTTCTCTTAAAAAAAAATTAGATATTTTTACCTTGAGTAGTTCAGAAATTATGAATAATGGAAGTATACAAGAAATGTCTTGCTGTCTTAAGCTACTGTGTTTAAAATAGTTCTAAAATTATCCCTGTGAAACCTTCACTTAAGATGAGTAGAAAGGAACTGTAAGGGGTCTTGAAAAGTAAAAAACAATAAAATCAGAAATTACTTCTCACTGTAAGTGTCGGGCTTTTTTGGTTGCTTGATTTCCAGACAGTGTGATTAGTTGCTTGGACTCTCTATTTCCCTGGAGTCACTATTCACTTTCAAAAATTATAGCTGTAAGGGGATTTCTTCAGGAAGATTTTTATGTAAATGTTGGCTTATGAATGTGATTTGTATAGAGTAGCCTGGCTGTGCATGTTAATCTATCTTTTCTTTAGTGTTTGTTTATCAGATGCGCTTTTGACGAGCTTTGCACACGAGCATTGGGAGCATCTGTTTTTACTAGTGCTTGGCTCTTTTCATTATCCACATTCCATTTTTCAGTGAGCTACTACTCAAGCAGAGCAGGTTGTTATGCTGGCAGACATTGGAGTTGCAGTCTGAGATTGCAGGATTGCACCACTAGGTCATACAGACAAAAGCTAAGGCAAAAGCTAAATGCAGATTTGTATTGTTTCTCCAGAGTCTACTGAGGAAATGAGACCTGAGTAAATTATGCTATGGGCCTTTATCTGCATTTTACCTTCACACCCAATGATTTTGTGCAAGCAGACACGTTTCAAACATCTTGAGGAGAGAAGGAGAAATCTCAAAACTATTACAAATTACACATTCTGTGAAAATTTATGCCAGGCTGAGGGAAAAAGCCAATTAAAACCCACAAGAAAGAAGTTAAGGAAGCATACACTTCTATTAGATTTTGGAAAACCCTCATGGGAGGGAGATGTTGGAAATCATACGTCATTAGCTTGGCAGCTTACAGAGCTACTTGTTTCTCCTAATTTCATGATAATAGAATATGCTTAGAAGTCTCCTCCACTAAACTGCTCACAATTTGTTGATTTGGGGTTCAGTTGTTTTGGTATTTAATCAATGAGAAATTTTTACTTTGGTAGTATTCTAAATTTCAGGTTGCCTTCTTAAAGCTAAAAAACCTTGACTTTTATGAAGAGTTTCTAAACATATGAAATTTCATGCCTCTTGAAGATTGTTTTTGTGTTTCTCTGCTAGAGCATTGACTCCCTGATATATAACGAGCATTCAAACCTGAAACCTGCTGAGATCTGAACTGTGACTTTAACCTGCTATACATTATAGTGGAAGGAGCAAGACAGCAGTAGATGCATTTATTTGCCTTGGCATGAAATAAAATGGGTGCTGCAGAGTGGAAAACCTGAAAATCATTTTTGGTCCTTTAGATAAATCATGCTGCTCCAAGGTAGGAACTCTCCAAAATAGCTGGAATGTCCTTCTGGAAAAGAGACAGGCCTAGGATTTTGCTTTGATTTGCTTTCCCTAGGCTAAATCTCAGGTAGAGAAGAAGCTACTAATTTCTCAGAGCAACAAAGAAATAATAAACAATGGAAAGCAGACCTGACAAAGTCCTGAGCCAGGTGTTTGGCAGCACACAATATGCACTTCTAGGCATGCTGACTTTTAAATGATATCTGAGCAGACACCTGAGCCAGCTGCTATTTTTGGGCTCTTACTTGACAACAAGTTAGTCCCCCTGGCCAGATGAGCAGGAATGTATAATTAAGCATGCTGTATGGGAAAGGTTTTTGAATTTTTCACCTTTGTTTTTATTAAAGCATTATACTGATAAGTATTTTTTTTCATCCAGCTCCTAATCATACTTCCAAGCTCTGCAGTATGATGACAGCTAATTCTGTCACTGCGGAATAGTGGACATCTTCATGGTATTTACTGGAGAATGGGAGAGGATCTCTGATGAGGAAGCAGAGGCATAAGTTGTCACCCTAAGCTGTTGACCCAAGCAAGGGATCTGGAAAGATGTTAAACATGTTTTGACTATAGTTTATAGATGCTTCAAAAAATATTTCTGATTGTTGAAAGCACTTCCTAGTGCCTGGGAACATTCATAGAAATCCAGGGGCTTCAAGCTGAAGCTAAATCTACTTCAGAAAATGTTTTACTTTTCTTTCTTCCCCTTCCTCCACACTGAGAATAGTAAACTGCTGGGACAAGTTATGTATGGATGAGACAGATTTGCAATTTCATTTCAAAACATATGCCCTGTTTCAAACACAGGATGCGTTCTTGACACTGGCATTATTGGGAAATGTTCAACTGACCTAAAGGATAAAACATCACTGAAATGTAGACAGGATAGTGTTATAATGAGATACTTTGGATTCTTAAATACCTCTCCCAGGTTGTCTTTCGCCTCAAGCAAAATGCTCTTGCCTTGGCAATTAAGGTCTTGCTGCTCACCAAACCTTTCATTTAAAGGGAAGGAAACTCTTCCATGCCATGCTGGTGCACGACTGTCCTGAGTCCATTTACCACTTTGATCTCTCTGCCTGGAATCCACTTTCCACTTAAAATGAAAACACTTGACTGAAGCCAGTGATCAAAGCAAACCATACTGGCTGTATTCACCTGGAAACCTTGTGAATTTGGAGAACTTTACAGCTTTTTATTTTGTATAGAAAGAGAGGCGTCTCTGGAACTGATTTTGTACAAGAAGCTCAGGCATCTCAGCAAAGTGTGGTGGACAGTGCTGATTCCAATGAGTAACTGATGGACCATCTTTTATTTCTATTTTTCAGTCTTGCTATTCAAACTGTACGAGTATCCTCTCCTTTTGTCTTCAGAGCAGTCTTCTTCACCAGGGAACTTGCCGTTTTGGAAGTAACATGCATTCATCTCTATATCATGGCTTTGAGGCACTACAAGGAGTAAGGAAATCACAGGACATGAAAAGAGGGAGGGGAACAAAAGGGAGGGTGGTTACTGCTATTGTCAGACCCCCTTTGTCTCCAAGAGATACACTGAGTATATCCAGCCTTGTTTGAGGAGGAGCAAAGCCACATGGAAGTGAATGAAGCCTTGCTTGGATGAGCTGTATTTGTGTGAGAGCCAGGATACTAAAACTAGAAGGGGTGAAGAGAGCAGGGCAGAGAAACCCCTGACGAGCCCAGATTTGACAGGTTTTGTTTGCTCAGCCACTATCCCACACTGAATCCATTCCCCCAGAAGCAGTGCAGGCAACTCCACAGAGCCTGCAAGCTCATAAATAAACCCTGCCAGAGGTGACCTGGCCTGTACAGAGCTGTCTTGGATATCTGCCGTCATGACTGCATTTGTCAACAAATGAGAAGAGCTGCCTGCAGAGAGCTGACTGCAGCAGGCCCCTGAGGTGTCAGGAATCAGTTCATTACTATCATTACCAAACTCTGTATCTCTTCTCTAATTTAGCCAAACATAGACACTGCATCTTGCCTTCAACCGTTAGATCTGTTATACAGATCATGGGTAACATAGCAATTAAAATGTATTCCTTTGAATTATTAATAATATGCCCTGCACAGGCCTCAAAACTTTTTCTGATGGAAGCTTGTTTCACAGACCATTCCTTATGCACTTCATTGCCATCTGCTGATTCTTCTTCCCGAACGTATGGTATTCATGAAAATCTGTACTGAATATCTGAGCTACTGAGGCTCTAATCCTGCCAGAGTTTTCATTAATGTACAAGAGGAAAACATACCAATAGGGGATCATATGAGAATAAATTATATTTAATGGCACCACTGTTCTACCATCTGTTGGAAAAATTATGGAAATGTCTACCTAGAGATTAGCAATTTATGATGGCTCACACTGTTAGGACACCATAGAGCAAGAGTTTGTTGAGCATGCTTTTATTAGTAGCCAGAAAGAAGAAAAATAGTTTCATAATGTTATGATCAAGGTAGTTATTTGTCATTTACAGGTAAGTCTACCTGTACTACATCTTAAAGTATGCGGTTGCTGCATTATCACTGTTAGCATTGCTGTGCTTGCAGCAAATTTGTTTTTCTTTTTTAAATCGGCCCATACACAGAGCGTATGTTTGATGTGGAACATGCCTCGTAGCTTATTGAGGAAGTTCTTTGGGTAGGTGCAGATATTAATCTTCAGACATGGATAAACAAATGACATCTAACTTTATTTAATACTCATAAATAAAAAAAATTCAGTGATTTAATTTAAAGAGCATTATTGGATTTGTTTTGTTTGGGATTTGCTTGTGGGAAGTACAAATTGATACTATCCTTTATGCAGAGAGCTCAGAGAAAAATCTGTTCATTGAGGGGTTTTTCCATCCTCAGAAACCTTCAGATTTTCATCTGATTTGTGCCAATTTGAGTGCCAAGTCAGGTAAGCGGGAGGTCTGCTTCACAAGTTTATTAATTTGTACCGTTTTCTGTGTGTACAGGACTCCTTTCAGGAAGGTGATAAAACCTGACATGATTTTTGTGAAGTCAGGACTTAACTTACATTCATGGCCAAGGAGCATCACCCCTCAGGACTCTCCTGCAGGCAGGACCCTCCCATACACCTCAATACTGAGAAGCAGGGTCAGCGTGGTCCTAAGGGTGTGCTTGGTGGAAGTGGTCAGACAAATAAAGTAGTGGGTTTGGCTAACCTGAGAAGCAGTGGTGGAAAAAGCAAATATAATCTGGTTTTAAATGTGTGTTAACTTCTAAACTAAAATACATATAAGTAAAAAAGAGGTCTGCAAACAAGTACCAAAGTAATTACTCTAACAAGGTTTTATTTTTGTTTAAAAGGCAAAATCATATATGTGCACATCATAGTGCAGATGCTTTCTGTCAGAAAATAGCAATTTTATTTGAAAACTGTAGTACTTTAAAAGTGATCCCTAAGCCC
This sequence comes from Sakesphorus luctuosus, assembly GCA_013396695.1. NCBI lineage: Eukaryota > Metazoa > Chordata > Aves > Passeriformes > Thamnophilidae > Sakesphorus > Sakesphorus luctuosus. The sequence continues at coordinate 186,237 of VWZD01006475.1, forward strand.
CCTTCAGGCAAAATTCCAAATGTTTTGTCCAAACCCTGGTATATTTGTGTTTGGTTGTGCCATAGCAGTGCCTCCAGGAAGTTATTGTACAGGTACATGAAGCTCTTTTGCTCCTCTCTCAGGAATAATGCATTATATTTGAGAGGCTGCCATAGTGTACCATGTTGAGAAGAAGAATCATGGTGCTTTGTCAGAAATGGAGTCTGAAATAAGTTCAGAAATACCAGGAATTTGAAACATTCACAGTGTGTTCAACTCTCTTTTCTGCTTTTCTTAGCTAAAATATCCTGGGTGTCAACTTTTCACCAAAAACTTAATTTCCCACCATGAAATAATAGTTAACTACAACAATACATATGTTGTTCTTGTAGCTAATACATTCTCTGAAGGACAGAATATTTTCCTGATAAGTTTTATTTGTATCTGCTTCTGTGAAAACACAAATCATTACATAAGGAGGGGTTTTTTTTATCATGTGTGAGAGAATAAAATGCATAAAATGTGCTGTCTGAGCTTGAAGAGAAGCTTGATTGAGTTTTCAAGGCATTAACAGAGAAGGGAAGATTTTTATTAGTTCTAGAATATTTTTCTCTCATCGTTGAGCTATGCTATTGAAGTTCACTGTGACACTGGCATATAACTAGTAAAAACTTAATCATAAAATTTGATATAAAAGAACTTCATGCAATATAACAGAATATCTAATAAGCAATACAGTTTTCAGAGATGTGGAATAGATGTCTTTAAAATGTCACCATTTCATGTATTTCTGTAGATATTTTGAGTGCTAGCTCTAGGAAGATACAGGTTTTTATTTTAATACTGATCATAGCTAGTAAAAAGGCTGCATTATTTTTTGAATTAAAATAAATTCACAGGAAGCCTCCCTAAATCTTTTGTGATTTTTGAATAATTTTATTTTAAAAAGTAAGTGCAAGCTTAGTTATTCATGTGTATATTGAATATTTTATGTCCCATTTCTGTGCATCTTTTTGCCTTATTTTCGTTCTTTCTGCCTACTCTTCTTCCTCCCACCCACTGAAATTCCTTATTACCTTCCTAAAAAACCCTCAAATAGGTCAGCTTCTGTTGCATCTACTTCATAATCTGTTGAGAGCATTTACACTAACTTTCAAATATTGATGTAATAAACTCTAGGAGTATGCTACTGAGAGTCTGCCGTGAAGGGATTTAGAGACCATGTACTTTTGATTCATACATGGTAGTTTTCCTTCTGAATCTGTATTGAGGGCATCACTCTGCCTGGTGCGTGGGAATTTCATCTTGCTATACTTTGCCTGTAGTTATTTGCATGTCAGACACCCACTGAAGCAAGAAGAAAATGTTAGGGTCGGAGAGGGTACCTCTCCTTTTCCCCTTGGCATTATGAGACAATTAGCTGTGCTGCATGCAATTAGAAACAATGAAAAACAAATGCAATGTGTGCAGGCATTATAAAAAAGATCAAAATGCTCCTATTTTTTTTTTAACATTAATCAGCGTAGAGCACTTAGCCAAGCAAACATCCAAGGTTGTTTGTCAGAACACAGCTGCAGTGTGCATCCTGATTATTCTTTCTTTGCTGAAGTCTGTGTTCCTTCCCATAGCTGGAATTATACTGAGAGGTGCGTTTGTGGAAGTTGTCATTGCAATCAGGATATAGGCAAGCCTGGGATCCTGTCTGGAATGTCATACTCTCTGGAAGTGGTATTACTCAAAAAGTGGTACCTGTTTCCTGAGGCATTGTGTCACACCAGCCTGAAAGAGCAGTGGGCGTAAATTTGGGATTACTGGATTTTGGGTATGGTTATTGTTGCCATCCCCATATGCAGCATGAAGTCTTTCACCTCTGAGCAGAGAGGTGAGTTGAGCCATGCAGAGGTAGAGATCCTTTCTCTAAAACTATTGAGATTTGGTTCTGTGAAGGATTCTTTGCCACACTTATGTGCCCAGATGTACAGTATACCTTAACCTTGAGAAAGAAGAGCCAGGAGAACAAAAAACAGCACCGTGGAGATGACATTCGATAGCACTCACCCCTCTATTATCAGTCAATAGAAAAATACCTTGATCGGGCAGTTCTGCTCTGGTAAGGTCAGGGTTGGGTGCCTGAGGGACTCAGCTGAGTACATGAAGTACAGTGGGATGAATGCACATCTGTATACTTTGCCAGAGTCAAAGCCACTGGATCAGTTTAAGGACCTGAGAGCTGCCATGAAACACCACAATGCATTTTGGGGACAATAATTTGTCCAGCACACTCAGTGCAAAACCAAAGCAATTATCCTTTAGGAATCTTTCTTTCTTTTCTCTTCCTTTCTCGCAGCCATGGGTAAGTTAGTCACGGTTGAAGAACAAGCCCGACTAAGCAAACCAGAGAAGTTTGACATTGCAATAAATCAACCTTCAGTATTTCAGTTGCTGGACCAAAATTTCCCCTGGCATAGAATGCAAAGGACTGATTTGGTCAACACTCAGTCTGCCAATTCAGCCATTTTTGCAGTGTGCAGAGTCAGTCGTGGCCCAACCATCTTCAAGCTGCATCAGTAATTGTCTGACTGCCCTGTGCTAAGTGTGCTGGATCAGAAACCGCCTGTCCTCTTCCTGCTTGGGTAAAGCGTAAAGCCAGCATGAATGCTGTTATCTGCCTCCAGCTAACTTTATGGAAATGCGGACTTGTATTTATACCTGATCCACATCAAATTCATCCTACTGAGGAAACCCAGTAGAGCCCAGTTTACATTAATGCCTCTTGGTCAGCATGGCAGCGTTTGGCCTCAGCTTCACAGTAGTTCTGCACAGCTAAAGCCCATTTACAGCCCACCCCAGACAGTAGTATCATTTATCCAAATAATGTCTTCAGTGGTCAGTATTGCATATGAGCAGAGAGTCTAGACATGTATGTATTTTACAACAGTGTGTACTGGTCATAATGCTTCCAGGTAATTCTGCAAAAGATGTTTCATCTTTAAGTAAGCATCTTTTAAATATTGCCTTGCATAAGGTATGTGGGGGCTTTGTCTGTGGTTAATCTGTCTCTTTCTGTTTGTGTATTATAATCCAGGACAAATGATACTGGCCTCCTTGCTTTCAAAGACCATTTGCCTGTAACTCAGATAGTGATCACTGACACAAACAGATCAAATTCTGAGGCTGCTTGGAAAATCGGCCCTTTGCGTTGCTATGGAGACAGTGAGTACTAGCTCTTCTCAATTTCCATAGGTTCAGAATATTCCTTCTTTCTTTNGGTTTTGTTGTTGTTGTCTCTTTTTTTAAAAAGTTTATTTTTCTGATGAAAGGTGGCTTTCCACATGCAGCTTGCAGCTGCTGTGCTGTGCCAATTAACTATAGAGAAGGGGGTTGTGCTTGCAGGGCAGTTCTGGAATGCTGCTTCCTTCAACACCGAGGCCTCATACCTGCACTTCCCCACATTCCATGCCGAGGTCAGTGCTGACGTCTCCTTCTTCTTCAAAACTACTGCTGTCTCCGGGGTATTCTTGGAAAACCTTGGGATTAAAGACTTCATACGAATTGAAATAAACTGTAAGTTTCACTGTTAAAAAGGCTTGATGTATTTGCCCAATTTGACAAGTGCAGGGAACTGGGAAGGACATATTTTCTGCTGTCTTGAGATGGTTAAATATGCCTGAAGAGGATAAGATGGAGACAGAAAGACTCATTAATCTAGACATATCTACCACTCCTGTCAAGAGTTTCCCTGTATAGCTTTGGTCATTATGCTTAATCTTGTTATGGCTAGGTTTATCTTTCCTAAACTAACAGGTGTATGAATTTAGTTTTTTCAACATCGATATTTATTTTTTGCTCTTTAGAGAAAAAACCGCAGGTTAGATGTACCTACAATAATTACCTATATAATTTTAGTTGAAAGTTTAAAAATGTAATGCAACCATTCTGATGGTTACTTTTATTCCTGTATCAGTAACATAGCCAGTCTGAGGCAGTCCTAGAATTTCAGAGGAACTCGGTGTGTATGGTACTGCTACAAGGTGAGAGTTTATGAAGGACAGGACACTAATGCAAGATAAGTCAGTCATAGTTGTAATGGGTCTTGAATACTTCAAAATACAGTAAGTGAGTGCGATGTAACTGCTACTCAGCGTATAAAGGAGAATAGCAGGGAATTTAATTAGTGAGATTTTGCCTCCTGTTCTGACAACTTCAAATATTTATTAGTGACAAAAGAGTACTGTGGCTTTGACATGAAATATGACTCCTGTATTCCAAATCCTGTCAAGCTTAGGGAAAACAAACGGAGTGCTATGCATTTGATAATATGCTTATAATAACCCCAACATAAAATTTAATAAAACAGGGCCCCAAGGCCCTTCGATTCATTAAACCAATGGTAAATGTCATGGTGCATTATCACAAGGTAATGAGGTATGATTTACTGTTAATTGTGCATCAAAGTCCAATTTGGTTGTACTTCAGTGTACTGTGGTTCATTATCAGGGATATAGAAGTAAAAATGGCATCAAATGTAACAAATGCTGTAAACTAAGAGGATTTTTTTATTGAAAGCTTCTGGATGTTTGTTAAATTTCTACTCCTGGAGAAATGAGTTACTTAAAAGTTTGAGGAAAATCTTTTAGTGAACTGAGGCTGCTTATCAGTGGTTGGTATTCTGCTTCTGGCCAGATGGAATTTGCAGCCTAAAGGCCTTGTGTCAAGGAAGGTCCACTGACCAGCTGCTTCTAAGGGAAATGGCTTTTTAGCATATGCATAGGTCTTTGTCTATCCCTAATGGAGCATTTCCTATCCCTAACTATGTAAGAAGCAGCTTCCAAAAGCAGACCTGTTCAGTTTCTGAAATAACAGGGGTTTATGTATTTTCAGTCTGTGCCATTCTGGTTTTGTGACCTGTGGACCTGGTTCTTGGTCTTCCTCGTGCATTTAGCATTTTAGGAAGAGCAAAAATAATCAGTAGCGAGATGGTTAAAAATTTCTAGCTCATTTCAGGCTTCCAGCAGAGCAAGGTAGACTTCATTACATGGCTTTTCTTTTTTTTTTTTCAATTATTGTCCTGTTTCTAGGTGCCTTATTATCTCTGGACATGTGTTACATATACAGATTTAGTTTAGGATCACCAGTGAACTAGTTTTTCTCGTCTATTTTTTCTTGCTTTGTGGGTCAGACTTAGGCAAACAAATGATTGTAGGATTGTCTTCTACCAATGTAATTGTTAAGTATATGCATTTTGAAAGATTTAGTTGTAAAGAGTTCCTTCACCCTTTCTCCCATCTTAGCATTATTTGTCCAAAATCTTTTGGTACTATCGTGTGACTTTTGTGCAGCATTTGGCACTTTTACTTCAGAAAGAGAACTGCCATTTCTAGAGCACTCTAATTGTTATAGCAAAAAAAGATGGGTACCCACAGCCAAGCGTAATCACAGCAGAGATCAAACAGTGAGGCTGCAGGCTTAAATTTATATATAAGCTGCTGTGTAGGAGATGGGAGGTAAATGATCCTGTACTATTTGCTGACATAAAAGTTAATGGACCCTATATTTATGTAAGATTTCTTGATGTCAAAACCACAATTTAATTCAGACCTTCATTCCTCTTCACCTCTGTTTATCTATTCCAGCCCCTAAAGAGATAACCTTCTCCATAGATGTCGGAAATGGCCCCACAGAAGCCACTGTACAGTCTCCCAGCCCATTGAATGACAACCAGTGGCACTACGTCCGAGCAGAAAGGAACCTCAAGCAAACCTCTCTCCAGGTGGACAGCCTCCCCAAGAAGGTCCTGGAGGCACCTGCTGAGGGGCACTTTCGCTTGCAGCTCAACAGCCAGTTATTTGTAGGTAGGGACCATTTAAGGGTTCCTGTAGATCTCAATAGTACTTTTATGTCCACACCTAGGTAATGAATGCTATTGTCTCACCTTTGAGATTGCATGTGGTGGCCTAATTTTGCTTTCTCTTCTTCCAGTCCTGCATAGGGAACACAAAGTAAGCCCCAAAAACTGCCTTTACACTCGAAGTACTAACCATAGTTTAACTATGGTATTTTTAAGGTCAAATACTTGAAAGGTATTTATTGCCAAAGAATTAATAGTCTTCCTTCTTGTGCAGTACTGGCTGTGTAATTTGCTGTAGAAAATATGATCTCTCTCTCTTCAGATGCAATGTAAAAGTCACAAATTTGTCATAAAAATTTCTGGGGCAAAACCTGATGAGAGTATGGTCTTTAAAGTCTGTTCCTTCAAATGTGCCCACCAAAACCCTTATTTGGAGATCGAGTCCATGACTGAGAGAACTGTGAACAGAGTCAAAGCAAATACAGGTGTTTTACCTGAAAGTCATCTTTCAAAGGAGAAGAAAAAATAAAAAGGGGGGAAAAAAAACCCTGCATATATTTTGTTTCCCTATTGCCCATGCAAAAGAAACCTGTATTGGGACTAGCTGTTTGATATGATCATGGATTACAAAGGGAATTCTCTCTTTCCTGTATTTAGACACTGTCTTTCTGAGTAATCTGCTCAGTGATGAGTGGGTTGCTATTTATGCAGGGTCATTTGGGTAACTACTGATTCCTTCCTTAAAATGAATTCTTCTACTTTGCTGTAGCAAACTTCAATGTGTCAATTCATTTTAATAAAGTTTCCTTGTGTATTCACACCCTTTGATTTAAGTAGATTTTGGGGTATTTATTTGAGCTTTTTATTGTGTATGTGTGTAGTAATTACTGGGCTCTGAATGCAAAGAATTAATCTGTTAATAAATGGATACAGCTGCATCAATGTCAGGAGTCCTTCCCACATAGCGATTGATTTATACCTAAAATGATCTCTGCTAGACTCAGCTGGAGAGAAGCTCACTTAAGAACTCACAGAAGGGAGGCTTAAGACTGTCACAGTGCAAGGTTTCTTTTTTCTAGTATGAAGCATGCTGCTAATCACTTGTTTTTTAAATGCTACTTTCATCCTAAGAGCATGTTCTGTGGGAGGCCAGGCCTGAAGGCTGTAAGGTTGGGCTGCTATACGCCTTAGAAACATCAGAGAAATCTTGCCAAGTTACTGTTTCCAGTTAGAAAAATTAGAGATTTAATGACTGGATAGACTTTGGCAATATTTTGGTTATACATTTCTGAAGGACTAAATATGAAGGGTCTTTTATAACTTATCTATTAGGTAGGTCATACATACTAACTGCTTAGCATCTCACATCTGAAAAGTAGTATCTGCCTGTAAACTTGCTTCTCAGCCTCAGCAAAGTAAACAGGTTACTTGAACAAATTTTATGGTGGTTTTAAAGTGACATCATTGATGAACTGCAGCATGGAAATCCATGGTATTTAAGGACCTCACAAAAGAATGTACCAACAGGAACCCTTGTCAACAAAGACAAATGCAAAGCCCTGCACCTGTGGTAGAATAGCATCATACATCTGTTCAAGCTGGGGTTTGAGTGGATGGGTAGCAGCTGTGCAGAAAAGGTCTCACTGGTTTTGGTGGAGAAGTGAATCTGTACCTCATCTGAATGTAGCTATGCTTTAAGGAACAGGCTGGACTTGTTGATTTTAGCAGTGCATTCCAGCTGATGGTACTCTGATTGATTGTACTGAATATTTACAGAAAACTCTGCAGTATAGGTATTTATGTCAGCCAAGAGGCCAAAAGTTCTCACTGTGCAGTAAATAGATTGCATTCAGTTGTCCATCCACACTTCTACTGAACCATGAGCAAAATGGACAGAAAAACAAGTGTTTTGGGAATGCTTTTACAGCGCTTAACTCTGCCATATGGAAGGCCAAAGTTGTTTGTGACTTTCTGAGTTTTCCTAAGAGCTGTCAAAATAGTTAGAAGCCTGGGCAGCCTCCTGATTCTGACACTCACTATTTGTCCCCGGGTACTCCAGGAAAAGGTGGCAGAAGTCCAACAATACACAGATGTGACATCGTTTGTCTCTACTGAAGGTCTCATTCCAATCTCTAATAAAAAGCTACTGATTTAATACCTCAACCATGCAGAGTGAATTTTATCCCATCTGAAAAATAAATGCATAAACAACATTGTAAAAGGGGAAGAAGCACAGCACATAATATTACTCCCTACTCTCCCTCTAATCCACAGCATATTCCTCTCTGCAGCATTCTGCCTACTGACAATGATTAAGGGGTTCCCAGTCTTAATGACTGTGTGGCAGGCTTCTGAGGTAGCTTTGTGTGTGTGGGAAGTGGAAGGGAGAAATGACTTTGCTCTGCCAGTACATTCAAACAAGCCTGGATTTTAATGCAGCCTAAAGGACTTAGAAAACCATTTCTCACTTTTCTTTTAGTGGGTCTTGGATATCTAGGTGCTGCCAGCTGCATTATAATCCTCAGTCACAGCATGGATATCCTTACACCTAGCTATGTTTCTTCTGTTAAATTTTTTTTAAAGAAGTAAAGTAGAAGGAGCAAGCCCCAAACAAATATGCAGGGTAGGTAATGTCCACTGCACCAAACTGCCCAGTAACAAGCCAATTCAGCACATTACTTGCTCAGACAGGGCAGGCAAAAATAATTCCTTTCAATGGACAGTTGTCTTCAGCACTCAAAATCTGTGGCATTATTTTTCTATAGTGCATCTGTCCCCTGGTACATCCCTGTGGTCCTGTAGGAGATGGGTCATCATCTCCTCTCATATTGTAGTCTGAGGCAAAGTTCTGTCTTACCTAGTGCCGAAGGTCTGACCCGAAGACTCCATCACAGGGTAGGGAAAGACAGTCCTTGCAGGCTCCTTTGAGAACAGGATTTGAACTCAGAGTCATAATATCAGAGAAATAAAATACAAATCCTGAGAAATTATTTGATGCATAAAGCCTCAATAATAAGGTTTTGTGCTACTCATTTGGTATGTTATAGAGACTAGCAAGGTGCTTGAGTTCCTGGTTTTGTCTTGGGAGCAAGCAAGCAAGGAATGAATCCTTGGGTGAACCTCCTCTGTCCATTGTGGGTAGTCCAAAGACAATACACCCCAGAAACAGTCAACATGTAAGAACCTTTCTTTGGAGACAGAGTGAAGGAAGGATAGAAAAAGAAGAGGCATACTTCGTTTGCTGTTGTTGATTTTAAAGACATCTGTAGACACCTTGGGATATTTTGGAGGCCAAGGGGAGGATTAATACCTAACTCTTTGTGTATCCTGTCTGCTTTGTACATCTTTCAGTTTAAGACTTATAATTGCAACTTTGGGTGTCTTCTGAGGAATATCGTAGCAAGTTCTCCTACTCCTGGTTAATGATTCTTATGCTTCTCTGTCCTTTGCTTTTCTTTGTATCAGTCACATCAAGTAAGGATGCTCCTAGTACTAATTTATGCCACTTCAGTCTCACTAATCCAGTCCTTATCAACAAAAAGTCCTTTGGGTTTTTTTTAAATCAAATCCCCCATTCATTGCTAAAATCTTAATTATTCAGCCAGTTGTGTCACCAAGCTACACTATGAGTGCTCAGTTACAAGCTTCTTGCTGCCTCCTCTCAGATTCTCTCTTTTTTGCCTAAAGGCTCCTCAGTAAAATTCAGCTGCATAAACACCTTGCTGAAAACAGCATGGCTTATTTGACTGTCACCTCCACTCAGCAAAGTACACCCTTAACCTCAGTGTTTATGGTCCTTAGGCTTATCCTAAAATCTGTTTTCCTGAATAAAACATTTAGGTCTTATCCATTAAATTGTCCAGTCTATCGAGTCTGTTTGAGTAAGAAGAATCTGCAAAGCATGATTTGAGGAAGAGTTTTGGGGTTTTTGTTTCGAGTTTTTCTCTGTTTTGCAGGAATATATATGAAGATTAGGTCTAGTTGATTGAAGAAAACTGCAAAAAATAGTAAACAGATTTGCTTAATTAATACTCTGTGCATCTAGGATCATATAGTTGATATGTATTAAGCTCTACACTCTCCAGACAATAGAAAAGGAGAAGAGTGAGAAATCTTACATGGCTTTCCAAAATGCTTTAGAGAGCAATAAGAATACGGGTAGTGCAATAAACATGACATCTGTGGAACAGTTAGCAATAGTTTTTACTCATTCTTTATATGTTACAGCTGGGATTTGTATCTGTGTAGAGAAGAGGCAAGGAAACTGTCATTTAATGTTGTAATATTTGTGGTTATCTCTCGTGTAAAAGAAGACAAAGTAACTAGTAGCTTTAAAGGGAGAAATCATATTTCTACTTACATGATCATTACTGAAAATTCTGTTTGGTATGTTTTGTTTTAGAATGAAATCTCCAAACAAAAGGATTTTGTGTGCACAGTGCAGCAAATGCAGAAGGCCTAATTCTTGTCCTCAGAGGGCCTTTAAAATAAGTGAGCTAACATTTGCTGTCCTGAAAATCATAGCTAAAAATGGTTAAAGAGGAATTTGAAAATATTTATTTCTCTGAGGAAGGCATCATAAAATTAGCATGAAATAAAGCTGCCTCATGCATGCTATCTCTAATTCAAATCCAGTATTTCTGCTATTAGTGTTCCAGAAAGAAAAGTATCCTAGAGTGGTGTAGCAAAGATCTAGGGTTTGGGTGAGGTTGCTTTTCAAACTGTTACTGCATTCTCTTAGTTTGCAGAAGTCTTGCTTTAATTAGTGTATGAAAAAAATCCAGATGCTCTTCTGCAAGGACTTTTCAAATTATGTAATGTCTTATCTCATACACTTTGATATAGAACCAACTTCTACAGAAGAATAATAACTTCTTTCATACTACTTTTGCTGGAGAATCACCAATTATGCTAGCATTTCAGAGTCTCTAAATTCTGGTAACTCTTGAACCAGAATTAGATTTCCTAGCAGCAATTGAAATTGCAGTATCTTCAAAAGCAAAACATTGGCAACTGCCAAACAAAGCCTATGACAAGAAAAATGGTTATATTTTCATAGAGTACTTTAACAATCATCATTGTTATCATTCTCAGAGACCGCCTCTTATGGAAAAAGCATCTTCATTGTAACACTGTTAGCTATTTCATTGGACAGATGCAAAGCCAGTTAGCTTGTAGAGACTGAACTCCCCTCTTGGGTAGATACATATAGGTCTGGTCTTCAGGAAGAAATGCAATTATATGTAAAAATTGCAATAAATAACGCATCTGTGACCTGAACTCATGTTTCTTGCTGCGACAACCATTTACATGCAACACACCAGATGCATGGGCAGTCACGCATAAGGTCTGACTCAAGTCATTTCCGTTCAGCCAGCAGGATGGGTGCTGAACATGATTCATCCCTGCTTTCTGTCTCATCAGCATGTGTAACTCACCTGCTTTTGGGATCAGAGTGTTATTTATACTCTGTACTATGACAACAGATGGGAAAAAAAAAACCAAAACTTCAACATTTTTGGTTTGGGTTTCTCATGTATTAGGTGATATGCAGACATACAAAAAAAGAGGCTAATCTTTCTCCCAAATGATTTTGCAGTTCAAATGCCAGACAGAGCAGTAGATAAGCCAAAAAAAAGGAAAGAATGACAACAAAAATGACAATATACAGCTTTTTAGTACTTTCATAAAAGTAGAGAGAGACCATTAGTTCCCAGGGCTGTCCATCATCTTTTGTCGCTTTATGCATTGATATGTATTTTTATTTTCTTTTTAATTTGTGAATTCATATTTATGCCTCTGGACTGAACTTCATGGCTTTGATTACTGTGCTCACTCACCAGTGAGTGAATGTCCTTTTTTCTCTCTTTTTCAGGGGGAACAGCTTCCAGACAGAAGGGCTTTCTGGGATGCATTCGATCTCTGCATTTAAATGGACAGAAACTTGACCTTGAAGAGAGAGCTAAAATGACACCCGGTGTTAAACCTGGATGTCCAGGACATTGCAGCAGTTATGGTAACTTGTGCCATAATGGAGGAAAATGTGTGGAGAAGTATACTGGTTACTTCTGTGATTGTACCAACTCAGCCTATGAAGGACCTTACTGCAAGGAAGGTAGGCAGCAAGCTTTGATCCTAAGTCTTCAGTGGGCTCTGAATTACAGCACCATTTCACCTATGACAGCTCGGTGTCCCCCAGTGCTACAAGGCATTCTATTATCAGCTGTCCCTTCAACATTACTAAGTGTTTATCTTAAGCAGCTATAAGACCTCACTTTCGTGACTTCAGTGTTGGTGTCAGAAATTAAAATGATATTCGTTGTTCTAGTAAAGTTTAGGACTATATCCCACCATATACAACTTGCCCCAGACATTGACAACTAGGGCTGAAATTTTTAATACAGGGTGTGCCCATGTCGGAACATTTAGTTTACTTGTTCTTAAACCTCATTCCATTTTGTCCACCTTAACAAATTCTTGAGAGCTTTTCTTCACAAAGTTTTAGAGCAATGATGTGACAAAAAGAGGCAGTCTTTTTGTGTTCTTTTGCCATTCCTGTGACAACCCATCCAAACGTTAAGAAATTTTTAAAATAAGCATGAAGCGTTCATGAGAAAACTGATTTGCATGGTTCAGCCTTTGGTGAATGTGTCCTCACTGAACCTTTCTGGTGGCTTGTAGGAGATGCTGTCAATACCAGAAAAATGAACAAGGCAAATAAAGAGCCTCTAATTTAGAGAGGATGCTTTTTGGAACTAAAAAAATTCCTGCTCAGTAACAGCAATGTACAGTGTGAATTTTTAATTTCCATGGCTGCCCCTCACCTCACAAATTCAACGGGTTTGCTAAGTGGGTTGCATCATCTGCTGCTGTAAATTGGCTTAGTTGTTGTGGTTTAGGAGTGGTGTTCACCAACTTACTGTTCCCACTGAAACAACTCCAAGCCATGTGCTTCTCACTCACTTCCCCTTCCCACTCTCCCTCCCCTGTAATGGACTGGAGAGGAAAATTGGAGGCATAAAAGGTAATCACGAGTTGATATAACATCACTGGAAAAACTGAAATGTAATAGCAAAAATAGAGAGTACAAGAAAGAAATGAACAATTTACAAAGAAATTTCCCCTTGCCCCACCCCCAGCAATACAGACTGCTCCCTCCCCTGGGCTACATTAACCAGGATGGTCGGACCGCTTTCTTCATCGCCTGAAAATGATGTGAGGTGATACAGAATAACCTTCTGGTCCTCCTGGCCATGCCTCCACCTGGTGCCTGGAAAAATTAGCCTGTCCTGGCCAGAACCGGGACAGTTGTACTGCAGTTGTGGACCTTTACTCACACGAGCTGAGGATTTGGAACAGATATCACAAGAGCCATATCAAATACCCACATACTGTCCCATTAGGAGATGCTGCTGTAGAGGTGAAGCTGCTTTACTGGAGAGTCACCATCCTGACTTTACTGAAAAAAACCCCTGCTGTTACCCTGTCTGTGTCTTTCATGGCCAGACTATATTTTTTATTGAAAACAGAAGCATGGGTTCTCAGGATCTGAGCATGTTATGGGTAAATGTTTCTCTTCATTTGAAGCCACCAAAGACAGCTTCCCTTACTGTCTGTCTTTGGTCACTGTGTTGCTTTAATAATCATTTTGTTTAAAAAGGAGACTGGTAAAAACAAATATATTGTCTTTACTGTGGGGGGAAGAGAGAGAATATTGCCTTATTTGTCTGGCAGACATTCTGGGTTGTTCCATCTTGTGGAGCTCTGATTCTAGCACTAAAATAGTTGAATTTATGTCTCTATACACTGTCCTTCCTGTGCCAGACAGATAAACTGTAAGGAAGGACACATTGCTTATCCAAATGAAGGAACCATGATGTCAGCTGAGTCGGGGTGTTTTGCAATGTTCTGCTTCTGAGGCAGTCAGTTCATGTTCATTACTGTTCATAGATCCGAAAATGCAGTAGGTGAAATTATTCCTTTGGTGTATATATGCTTTCAGAGGTTTCTGCATTATTTGAAGCCGGCACTTCCGTTACCTATATTTTCCAAGAACCTTATCCTGTCACTAAAAATGCAAGCACCTCAAGCTCTGCCATTTATGCAGATGCTGTCATGTCCAAGGAGAATATTGCATTTAGCTTTCTCACAGCACATACCCCAAGTCTTCTACTGTACATCAACACCTACTTTCATGAATATTTGGCTGTGATTCTCTCCAAGAATGGTAAGTAGTTTTTATTTGCTACCAAAGCAAGCCCAGTGTAACTCTGTTAAGATTTTCTGTTGTTTTAGTTTTGGGTTTGGGGTTTTTTTGTGAGAATATTATAGAATTCTTCACTGATTTAAGTTCATTTATGTGTCTGCAACTTCATCAACTTCATAATACTTAGTTCACGAGAATGGCCATCACTCTTGTTTATGTCCCTTTATTTGGCATTAAGCGCTACACTTGCCTATTCAGTCTTTGAGTAAACATGTTGTTGGTGCTTAAAATGTACTTGGACTTTCATTTAGCAAGACCATGCAATAGCAATTCCTTGCTACTTATTCCATACTGTGATGCACTAGGCCGCCAAGATAAGGTAATGAGAAATACTATGTAGGTACAAGAACACTTGGTGCGGAAACATATTAGAATTTTGACTTTTGCATTCTGTCTTGGGACATGCATTTCTCTTCACTGGATTTTTTTTAATGGAATATAGCCAGTGCATCTGAATATTAAAGCCATAAAATGTCAAATTTTTCTGGAATTACTGACCAAAACATGAGGTATAAATCCATTTTCTGTTAAAGGTACATAATGTGGGGACTTTTAAAAAACATTTAAAGATTTTAGGGGCTTGGGCCCTGTGTCTTCTCTATAAGACTTTGACTCCTAAGTCCTTGCAGTGCTTTCAGAAGACTCATCCAGACAAACATCATCCTAGACAAATACGGATGTTTGAATTATTCAGGAGTTATCAGGCACTGAAGCACTAGAAGTGATGAGTAAGCTTATTGGTGAGTCAGTAGCCTGTGGCAGAACAATAGAAAGTTAATGTCATGTGGTTGAAGATGTGTTTTGGCCAAATGACCCAGATCACTCTAGAGCCTTGCAAATTCCAAAAGAGCTGCCCTTTCAAGTACTGTCAAATAAAACTATAAGAAGAGGGGAAAAAACCCCAACATTTTTATTCTCTATATGCAGTTTGCAGTAGTTTCTCTTTGTTTTGTTATGTGGCTAGCATTCAGGCTGGCAAGGGATGAGCATACTAATACCCAGGAGGGACAGCTGGAACTGCCAGAACTGATCTACTCCAACTGAAGTTGCAGCAGGCAGATGGAACTACTGAAGTGACCCTAACCCTCTCCTGACCAGTCCCAGATTTCCGTTTCTGATTTACTCTTGGAGGCAAGTGTTTATGATTTGCAGATACATGAATATTCTAGCGTGTAGGTCCAGGGTGGCAGAGGTTGGCCTCTGCTGCAGTGAAATCTTGGAATCTACTTCTCAGTTACACTCAGGTCTCTCAGGTCTCTTGATGCCACTCAGGCAATCAGAAATAGCCCAAAAGAGAATCAAAATGTGACATCCATTTAAATAAAGTTTATTGCTGCCAGAGTAGTCTAAAATGACCTTAGAAACATGAGTCAATTAGCTTTTATTGATGCAATACACTCTACACAAGCTATAATTGTGAAGTTCTGGAAGGGAGGGCTCTAACGGTGGTTGGGGAAGGGGTTGGGATCGGGACAGGATGTCTTGTGGCAGCTCAGCAGGAGCACAGATAAACTTTTCATTTTGTCATCTTCAGCATCTGCAGATCTCTGCTTTGGCTTTAATGGAGACAAGGACTCCCAGTACATCTGGAAATTAGATGGAGCAGCTCTCAGCACAGTCAGGCAGTATAAACAGTGGTGCTTTTCTCAGATCTCTACCTCGTTTTACTCAAATGTAATATGACAGTGACAGTTGTTTAGAAGGCTGGTGAGATGTCAGGCTCCAGAACTCTGGGCTATAAAACATAGTACTATATGCAAAGAATGATTAAATTAACTAGCTGACCTTTGTTAACTCCTGAAAGGCTCCTTCAGGATTACTCTGTGCATGCTTCTGTGACATTCTTTCAAGACACTTATTTCAGTCATGTATATTCTCTGCCTTTTCTCCCAAATGTAGTAATTTGTTAAATTTTATATCCCTTTACTTTTTAGCCTTTGGAATTAAAATTATTTCAATGAAAATAAGGTTCTGATATGTTACTCTTTCTTCCTCCAAGAGGTTTATGGTTGCCATAAAGCTACTGGACTATGAATATCAATGTCCTTTGTAGCACTGAAAGTGAGTGTGATTCCTTCTCTCTCACTGGCTCATTTTCAAGGAATCTTGCTGAGTCTGGCAGAGTATAGTAGGACATAAGCAGGCCCCTGCTGGATAACTGATTGGTTAAATAAAGGCTAGGCTCCTGGAGGAATGGGCATTCTCACTTAAGAGGTGAGCAGTAATATTCTTGACCATAATCCCAAGTCCCTTTCCACTTTTTAAGAAACTGTTTTGAAACAGTCTGTGCATACTTTAATACTTCACCTTTTGTAACTGTTCTTCAAGCTACTACTCATGTATCCTTATTTATTCCTCTTTTCTATTATCCACCAAATAACTAGGCAAATTATTAGTTAATAAAAGTGATAATGAGGAAAATGTTTCTTGTATTTCAGACTTCCTGTGTTAAATATTTAACATAAAACAAATTAAAGTGTTTGCAAAGATTATTCAGAGTCAGAGTATACTAAAAGTTCTTACATAGAAGTGAACTTGTATAGGCAACGTCAGTCAGACGTGAAGTATTTCCTCTAAAATCAATTGGTTTTAGTAAATTTAATAAATAGGTACTTTTAACCCTGACACACTTTACACTGTCAGTCTGCAAAGAGTGTCATATCATTAGAAAAAATACTATGTATTGATTGAGACACCAGAATTGTGGTAGTAATAAGATTCATTTAGAGTTACCCAACAAGCTGGTCTCAGGTTTTCAAAAGGAGGCTACAGGCTACCCTTTCCTGGCTTCACCCACCCAGATCAATGCTGCCCACACAGAAAGCTCGTCCAGTTCTTGGAACCTTAAGAGGGCAGGGGGTTCATGGAGGAGAAGTTATGACAGATGTTGAGTACTGCCATATGTCAAGGCAGAAGCTCAATTCTACAGTCATACTAATGACCTCCTATAAAATGAGATGCTCAGTAGCACCTGGCAGGTGGTATTTCTAGAAGTAGTTCCCACTCAAAAAACTTATCTATGGAGATTGTTCTTACCTCTGATTATCTGACTCATGTCCTTGCAGTTCGCAGGAAAGTTTTCAAAAGCCGATGTTTTCAAAGGTCGCTTAGGGATTCTTTCCACCATTAGTTAATACTGATGTTTCTAAATCATACCTGTGCTTTTGAAAATTGTGTGCATACAAGAGCATTATCGTCTCCTCTCCAATCCTACATATTGTACTTAGGGATATTTAAATTACACCTCCATATATATGTGTATGTATTGTATATAGACGGGTGTATATCTGTCTGTCTATCTATGTATTTATCTGCATCTATACACACACACATATGTAGGTGGGTATGTATGTAAAGTCCCATTGGTCCCACATCAAAAACATTAGCAGTACTGTAATGATTGGCAGTGCATTTTTAATATTAGTTCTGTAAAAATTTCAAATTACTGTGACTGTTACTAAGCTACAGAAAATTGGTAAATAGGTCTAATTAGCCTTTTCAGTGTGTCAATCCACAACAATTATCCACATCATGGGAAGATACTACCAAGAAAAGAATATTTTTTCATTCTCAGGCTAGCTTTTCACTGTACATTTTTGCATTTACCTGACTTTAAAAAGTTTCCAGTACCTTTATGTTATTATCTTTGCCTTGATCACTAAAAGTAATAATTGATGGGGGAGAAAAATGTTAAAAAAGAAACTGTTAGTACTTTTGCTTTCTCCCTTCTTCCTCCCTCCCTGCAAGTAATCAAATGTGTTATGAATATGAGGAAGTATATTGTCTAGAAAGTGTTTTCCTAAGTCTTTGATTCTCAGTTTTCTTGGCTTTCTCCATGGAAACAATATGATTCCTAACAGCAGATAGCCAGCATCAAAGAAGAGAGAAGAGAGATAGAATCTCAAACTATCCTAGAGTGATTGAAAATTTATCTGTGTTATTATCTGATTTCATAAGAAACTAAACAATTTGAGTCCTTTTTTTTTTCTTCCTATCCAGCACCTATTGCTGTAACACTGAGCTCTGTTCTCCATTTCTTTTGGAAAGCAAGACTCTGAAGTTGCATAGGAAAGACTAAAGACAAGGAAAAAAGCCCAGTTAAAAACAGAAGTACAAATGAAAACAATTTGAGTAATTCTTATGTTAGGTCTTTGATACTCAGCATATAGGAGCAGGACTTATATCAGCTCCACATCCTTGTCCTATAAAGACTTGAAATCAGCTGATATTTGAAGTAAATAGGAAAAGAAATCACAATGTGTAACAGAAATAAGCTGAATTAACATTCTACAAAAAAGAAGCAAATATTGTCAGTGAGAAACTACTGATTTATCTTTTCATAAACTCAAAATCTCCTGTAATCCCCTAAATCAGAAGCAGCCTTTCTGTTGAAAGCATGTAAATTCTCCTTATGGCTTTTGCCTTCAAGTCTGTTGAGCTGCATTTCCAACAGCCAAAGCTTTTGTCAGTCCGTGGTAAAGAGAGGCAAAAAATCTAGTTTAGTCTTTGAGGCAAAGAGTCTTTTGATTCTGCTAACGCTGCTACACTCTGAAGTTCAATGGAGCAAAATTAAAATAGTTAAGGAAAATAGGACTTACTGAAACACTGGGATGGGTTTAGGGTGTGATTTTTCTCGGTTTTTTTTCTTTACCTCCTTGTGGGTTTTAGTTTTGAGACATGAGTACCACAGGACATTACCTAACTGCTGCAGAAAGACCCTCTAGACTACACTATTGCTAGTGCAGTTGTCTTCTGTTTTGAGGACACTCTGTGTGCAACAGCCATTGAACAACCTGCACAATTTATGTGACTGAAGTGGAAAATGATGTCAAGGTTCAGGTATAATTATTTTTAACAGATCAAGAGCAGGAAAGAGAGTCACTGGGAAGCATGTGAGAGAGCTTTGTGAAGGAGACAAGCAACTGTCTGTGAGTGGCTGGGGATTCTTCCCAGTCTGCCTCTGGTTCACAGGCATTAAATGGCTTCATATGGCAGATAGCACTATGTATGTTCTAAGCAGTTGTTGTAGCTGGGCCTGAAATCTTGCATTATTTACTAAGGGAAGGGCCAGAGAAGGTTTGATTGGTAATGATGAATGTAAAAGAAATTTTACCCAGTTGCCTTAAATGGGAAGCTGGCTGTGGTACCATGAGTAGAAAGGGTTTGGGTGGCAGGAGATCTTCTAATCAGCTTCTATCTAAACAGAGAAACTTCTGTGGCTAGAAACATCTCTAGTCCCTTGGACATTTCCCTGCTCGAAGCACACTTCACAGAAAATAGGAATGCTGATTAGAGTTTTCACTTGAAATCCAGCACTAAAAAGTCTTTAAGGGAAGAGGTGGACTTAGCACACAAGACCAATTTTTAAAGTGTTTGTGTTAGCATATGGCACTCTAAATCTCTAACTGTGCAAAGCTGACTTGAAAGGAGTGGCAGCAACAACATTCAGCCAAGGACTCTGGCAGATCTCTATCTCTACTTTCCAAGAGTAGAGAACTGAAAGATCTGTCTCATTAACTGAATTCATAGACACGTTTGTACTCATGAAGATTATTTTGCCATACTGAAGGGTCAAGAGATGTTCTAGAGACCCACAAAGGGAAAACAAGAGAACTGTAATTGGATTATATTGAGCAGGAAAGGTTGAACATGCAGTTAATAATTGATGTGCTCTCTGCCTATATTACAGACTGACTTTGAACTTAGTGGTATCTGGCATAAAACCCAGACCACTGGCTGCAGATGATGAGCTAGGAAGAAAATGTGTTCCTATTTGCTTGTAGGAGGTGTTCGTCTCTTGGAAAGCTTGAGTTCCTAGCTTGTGGTTTGCACCTGATAAGTCATTTTTATTGTTGGATTTCTAAGGAAATGAGAGGAAGGACAGAGGGTCACAAATTCCTATGTTTGAATAGATACTGCAGATAAAGATACAGATATGGATATAGATATAGATTAGATATAGATACACATAGATACAGATATAGGTGATATAAGCATAGATAGATGATTAGATAGATAGATAGATAGATAGATAGATAGATAGATAGATAGATAGATATAAGCTTTTCAGTAATTCTGAAATGAGGGTCTTTCAGAACCCTTTTTACTGAGAGCTGTAACCCTGAGGATTGATAGTAGTAATTTTTCAGTAATTTTTAACTTAAGAATTATCTGTGTTGTGGACAAGGAGAGCTGTATAGTGAGAGTTGCAGTCCAGCAGAACCATTGGCTTAAGTGCTGCCTCAGAGCAGTATAGCTGTTTGTGCACAACAGAGAATCCAAGATAATAATACTTGGAAGAGTGAGTTCAAGTCCAAGAAAACCTCCTTCTCTATCTTGTATGTGATATCCCTATTAATATCTTAATTTTTTTCCATAGCATATCAGTTATTCTATCTGGATCATGAAAAGATGACTTTGTCCTTCTTGCTTGATGAAATTGCCTGTTTATGTCTTAGTCTTTACAAGATTAAGACTGTCTTTACAGATTAAGACTGGCCTTCAGGAATCTCAGGTCAAGACCGGGGAAAAGTCTGGTGCAAGGTAGATGTATGCTTGGTGAAAGAGGATCAGATCAAAGAATGGGCATTAATCAAACTGAGCATACGTGAATCCATGGGCACTGATAGGATGCACTGACAAGTGCTGAACTGGCAGATGTCATTGTAAGGCCACTCAAAAGGTAATGGGCGCAAACCAAAACACATTATGTTTCATATGAACATCAGAAAACGCTTTTTATTGACAAAGTGACAGAGCCCTGACACATCTTGCCTAGAGAATTGTGGTCTCCATCCTTGGAGGTATTCAAAAGCCATCTGGACACAGTCCAGGCAACTAAGTTGAAGGGTCGTTTCTTTAGTGGCATGGAGTTGGACAATGAGTTCCAGAGATCCCTTTCAACCTCAGCCATTCTATGGTTCTGTGAAAGATCACAGATTGAGTTGCATTTGAAAGTAAATTACTGAAACCATATGTGTACAGACAAATATTGTGCTACAGAAAAGTCATCAAAGTGCTGCCATTATATGGTTCTTGTACCAGGATTTTTACTAAGTAAATGTGTCATTCTTCCACTAATTTTCCCCATTAGATGACTTAAGAACATGAGTCAGTTCTTTGTATGCCAATGATTGTGGCTTGTTATAAACTCAAATATTTCCCTTGAGAGGTTGTTATTATCAAGACATCACTGACTAAAGGACTCAACTTCTACATTCACAGAGACTGACATAACCTGTGAAACAGGCAGTCCTTAGATGGACTGACTGGTCAGAGGAGCAGAACATTTCCCAGAGATTTGTGACCAGCCAGGCAGCATCTAGAGGGCTCAACGCAAACAAGCATTGTTAACCTCAGAAAGCCATTAATCCACAAAGTTCTGTGCTGTCTTTATTATGAGTTAAGAATGAAAAGGAGGTTTAAGGAGAGCCATTTGATTCTTTTTCACTAGTTTTGTCTAAAAGATTATTGCGCTCTCTCCTGCTCAGGTGTCAGGTAGTGCTCAAACTGATTGCTTCTTTTTTTCTGTGTTCTCAATGCTGAACATAATGGCTATTTGTTAGGTCAGCGCGAAACAAGTTATTGCTTGAACAGGTATCTGTATTGCCAAAATGGAAAGAGGAATGGTTAAAAGATTTTAGGAAAAATGGAAAGTAAGACCTAGCATCTCTGTGAAGGCAAGTCAGTATGGATTCCTTGGGGTATCACAACAGTGGATCTCAGTTTTTTCTTCCCAAAAGTGATTTGCAGAGGGTTAATGTTGATACATAGTTTTCAAAGCCATGTTAAACTTTTGGAGTAAAATTCATAGGATAATACCTTTTATTTCATTCATTGGGTAAAGAATAAAAACTCTTCGAGTCTGGCTGCTATGCAGGTCTTAAATGAAAAGTACAATGGGAGATGGAAGCCTGGCAAGATTCTTCCCCATACAAGGGTGAGTAAACCATAGGGCCTACTGAACATCTGAGTGTGAGACTAATGGAATACAGTGTGTGTTTAAAGACAGGAGAAGAGATCTAAGCAGAGATATGAGCATCAAATCCAATAGTGTCACACAGATATTTCATGTCATGAAATTCAACAAGGCCAAGTGCAAGGTCCTGCACATGACTCTGGGCAATCTCAAGCACAAATACAGGCTGGACATGGAATGGGTTAAGAAGTGAATGGTTGAAAAGCTCCGCATGACCTGGCAATGTGCTCTCACAACCTAAAAAGCCAACCATGTCCTGGTCTGCATCAAAAGCAGCATGACCAGCAGGTAAAGGGATTCTCCCCCTCTACTTCACTCTAATGACACCACGTCTGGAATACTGTGTCCAGCTCTAGGGATGTCAACACAGGAAGCACATGATGGACCTATTGGGAGTTAATCCAGAGGAGGGCTATAAAAATGATGAGAGTGGCTGAAGCACATCTCCTGTGAAGACAGGCTGAGAGAAGAGAAAGCTCTGGGGACACCTTAGAGCCCCTTCCAGTACCTAGCTGGGTGCTACAAGGAGGCTGGAGCTGGACTTTTTACAAGGGTATGTAGTGACAGGACAAGGGGTAATGGCTTCAAACTGAAAGAGGGTATGTTTAGATTAGATGTTAGGAAGAAATTCACTATGAGTGTGCTGAGGCAGTGAAAGGGGTTCCACAGAGAAGTTTTGAATATCCATCCCTGGAAGCGTTTAAGACCAGGCTGGATGGGGCTTTGAGCAACCTGGTCTAAGAGTGTTTGGAAATTATGTTTAAGGTTACTTCCAATGCAAACCATTCTATGATTCTATGATAGCCTTTGTTAATGAAGGGTCTTAAAGTGGAAGGCTTTTAAAATTCCAAAGAATCATCTCACCATCAGAAAGCAGATACTTTCAGGGAGATTGAACTCCATCTGATGTCCTCAGCTCTTTGCTTCGTCTTTACATTCAATCACCTTCAGGCAAAAAAGATAGTTAATTAGCATAACTTTTTAAAAGAAACAGTAACAACTTCCTTCACCAAAAAGAAATACCTGTGAAAGGGGAAATAATGATAGTGACTAATGGTATTGTTTTTAAATTACTCCTCACCCAGAGGTTTTATGTCATTTTCCAATGGATGTGAACGTTCATCTATTTTACCAATGGATAAGCTGTGACACAAAGAAGAAACACAATTTTTCAGCAGTCATCAAGCTGGTAGATCACAAATTGTGGCAGTGTTCTGTGCATCATCTCCAGGGTACATAAACCTACCATAATCTATGCTTACCCATGAGGTAAATTGGAGATACAGTATTCAGTATTATCCCACATCCACGGGTTGGCCCTATTCCCATTTTAGATCCAGTCAGATCCCCATAGACATGGGCTGTTTTGTCTAGATGAGTGTTCCCCTGAAAATCAGTAAAATAAGCCCTGTGTTTAAGCCACTCAGTGTGTGCAGGATAAGCTCTATGACTGTGATCCTCTGGGTAATTTTTTTAGACTTGCAATATTTTCTACCTTTGGAGCAAAAAGCATCTGCCTGTTCCTCGTTAATTGCTGGTCAGTCTGTGTTAAGCCAACTGGTGGCTGGTGGGAATGAGATGTCTATAAAGGTTAAACACATTTGTCAGTCACGGAGGGGAGCTAGTTACATTTATTGATGTTTAAGTGACATTCTCAATCTGGGTCCAGCTGCCCAACAGGATTGCAAAATGAACTGAGGTCATGGGCCTCCAGATAGGCTCCTTTTGGGTGTGTGGTTTTTTCTTGGTTGAAGAAGTGCAACATGAAATGAAACTGTTTGTTTGTTTTGTTTGCTTTATGTAGAATGGCTTGAATATGATCCTTAAGTCCTGAATTATATTTTTTTATTACCATAAGAAACTGCAAAAAATTGAAGAGTGAATTTTTCTTTTAAACCCTATGAAACAGTGTTGTCTAAGCAAGTACAGTAGCTGAGTAATTATATCAGCAAACATGTTCAACAGTTTTGCTTCCTTGTTTTTTCCATGCAAAACAGATAACAAGAGTCACCTCCTAAAAAAGTGCAAGTACTTTCTTAGTTAAACAGCATTGGACGCTGGAGAGATGGACTCTGTTCTTAGAATCACCAGCAGCACTTCCACTGAAGAGTAAATTTACTGAGTAAATATCCCTGGGGAGAAGCTGCTAATTAAGGAGCATGTTTCTTAGCCAGCTGCTCCTAACCGAGAAAACAGTGGTTCATTTTTGAATATCTAGGCTACGAAAAGAGACACTGCCACACTGAAGCTGTGCAAGTTGCCAGAGAGATATTTTGTGGTAGAGACAACTGAAAACTGTCATGTGCTGTTCTGCAAAAATACTTTATTTTTTTTTATTTTATTTTTTCATAATCAACATCAAAAGCCTCATTAATATATTCTACCCTTTGTTTAATTTGTACTTTACTTAAGTATTTTCTCTTTCAGCTATAGCTCGGGTGAGTGTGGAGGGTGCAGGTGGTGGTGTAGTTAATGCCTTGCAGTGTGACAAGGGTGACTGCTGATTTGAGACAGAGTTCTGTTGGTTCTAAACTCCTTTTTTTCTGGGTGCCTCTGAGGCAACAAGGCATGCAGGAGTAGTCCAAGATCCTTTTCCTAATGCAGTGTTTCATTATTTCATACATACACATTTTCCCTAAATCAGAGTTGTCAGCTGCCCTGATTTACATCATTTTTCCTGATGTTACATGATGATGATAAATGTGTATGTTTTATGTGTGCCACCCACATGTGCACACTAAATTAACCTCTGCTTCTCTCACTGTCACAAGATGTCTTACCAGCTGCTCCAGCCAGTTGAAGTCATTAAAAAGTGCTATTGAAGTTGGCAAGAGTTGCTGGGTTCAATCTAGGCTCATTTAAAACCAGTTTCCATAAATGAAGGTCCTGCAGAGAAGTCTCAGACTCCAAGGGCATGTCATTCCCTTCCTTGCTGTTTGGTTCTTCAAGACTAAATGACACAAGACCTGTGGTCCTGGTGATATGTGTGACAGGAACTTTACTTAAGACTGATGGATTTACAGAACAAATTCCCAATATTTCATTTCTCTTTTCTGCAAAGCTGCTTTAATCTTTTTGCCAAATACCAATCACTGGATGAGATCTTTCAAACCAGGGAGTCTTTTCCTGAGCTAGGACACTCTCTGTACTATTTTCCCATGCTCCATTTTCTAGATGATTATGTAAAAATTACTGTTTGATTTTCAGTACAACCTTTGGGAGTCCAGAATGAATGTACAGTTGATGGGCGTAGGCCTCAAAACTGCCATATGTTTTTGATGTTCCACTCAGGCCCTGCTGTAGACAGAGGCAAAAGAAAGACAGCTCTCCTGTTGCCATGTTCAGTCAGCAGAGGATTGGGGCATAGAATATGTAATATCATGGCCAAGGTATTTCATCACTCTGTGCAGTCTGGGAATACTTTTTTGTTCTTCAGGCTGAACACTTTGAAATCTCCACCAATTTTATGTCCTTTTTACCACTAGACTTACGAGCTGTCCTCAGCAAAAATAAGCAGTTTGAAGGCCCCATGCTATTCCTGTAGGTGCCTGGAGGTTGGTTATGCTAAATTGGATCATTAGTGTTCTTCTGGCAAGTACTAGTGCTGGCCTACATCATCATTGAAAGAGTGTCCTGGGAGTGTTCTGTTTCAGAAAAACCACCTCCAACCTAGTCACCAGCATGTGATGGCATAAATACTGCCCTTTGGTCTCTATTTCCAAGGACTTCCCTCTGCACAAGGGGACCCCCAGAAATCCTGTTAAAATGTCTCTGTAGCTGTTTGATATAATCAGGCAGATTTCATCAGCTCTATAGTCATGAATTACAATACTGCAGGTTACAGATTGAAGACCGCAGTGATATGTCGCAAGCCAGCTTTGATACTGGCAGTGGTCTCATCACAGTAGCATGGCAGCCCATATGGAATCATTTTCTCCAGAAATGGTGAAAAGAGGCTTGGTAAGACTATGCCTAAGATGAGCATGCTCCTCTCTCAGGCTGTCCTGGAGCTAGCACAGCATATCTCCATGCTGATCTGTAGTTTGCAGAATTTGAAGCTGAAGGGGATGGATGACTGCAATCATCAACTGTGAATCTACACTTACCTAACACTGCTAGGGTAATAGGCCCAGTAAAATTTTCCAGCCCAAGGCCAAAAGAATGATATGTCTCTTTTCCTTTCCCTCCCTCCTTTATTGACTTAATAGAAATTGCCTCCAGCAATTTCACACACATTAGAGAAGGAACACAACAAGCCATGTATCACTTGTGCATTATGACACTCCAGGTGTGCATGCTCAGACATGGGCTACTGGAAAGAGGATGACAGGCATGACTGCAACAAGACTGCCAGAAATTACACTGCTCGTGATTGGTGTGAACCCCTATTGTGAGGCAAAAAGGATGCAAAATAGAGAGACAATAAAGAACAGGGAGAGCTGGTGTATGCAGAGAGTTTTATTTGCAGTTGCTGATGCTGGGCTGATGTCAGGGAGAAAATCAGTGGACCAGATAATCAAAATTCAGAGGACAAAAAAATCTTAATAATAGTCCTAATTAAAAATCCATTTATTTTGCTTATCAAGCAGTAAATTGACAATTTAATCTACCAGACTGACAGTCTGTAATCTGAAAACAGTTTTTGTACTGAATGCAAGGAAAAGTCAGCTCTCAGCTACAATGGTATAAATTCCAAAACAACGCTTGGAAGATGAGCCCATGTACTTCTGGTTTATATTAATGCAAATTTGACCCTAGGCAAAATGCCAGCTTGAATTCAATAGTTTTGAAGAGCAGCTGTCCATAAAAATAAAAAAGTTGCCATTGGAATTCAAAGCAATTTGACAAAATAAGATGTGATTCATTGATCTCTTTACATGATTTAAGGTGAAATTGTACCACTGCAGAACGTAAGATGTGTTCTTAATGGATTTCAAGAACCTCCTCCATTGTCCCCCAACAAATGGAACAGATGGTTTAAAATCAGTGCAGCTTTGACAAAGTCAATGGGTAAATCCCTGTTTGTGGCAGCTGAGAGCCTAGATAGATTGCATGTCATGCTGGCTGTCTTTAAACACAGATGTACTGGGTGCTATTGCTGATCACTTGCCTATGGTAGTACCAATTATATTTTATATATGTGTGTGTTCATAGCATTTAAAAAGAGCAGAGAAGTTTTTCTTCACATTTGAAAAATAAGGTCACAGACCAAATTTAGGTCTTGTTCCATTTCTCACTTTACACTGCTTTCAAAGGCTCCAGGTAAGAGCCAGCCTCTAAAGTACTTCTGCTGGGACACGATTTTTAGTTTGGACTAACCTGTTAAACTATAACATTTTAGTTTCAGCTTGTTCTGTGTGGTCATCTCAGCTCTGGTGTGCAGGGTCAGGCAACCTTTCCACTTTCTATCAGCTCTCCCCCTGTCCCGTGAGCAAATTTGAACAAGATCTCTTAACTTCCTTGCACATAGGCTTCTTTACTCCTGTATTTCTAGAGTAAAGTGATTCTAAGATGTTTATGCTGTTAATCCCTGTTGATGCATCTTTCATTCAGTACTGTATAATGTGATTGTGATTTAAGTTTGGACCTTTAAGTGTGACATTCATGGTGATAGACAGTAGCTACTTGCCCTCACAGTGCAGTGAGGGTCGGGAGCTTTGCAGTGTGATTCAGGGCAGCTGAATCAGGACCTATATTATCACACTGAATAATATAGCAGTTTTTACTGACCTTGATCTCTTCAATTCCCCTCTAATGTCCATGACTATGTGTGAGAAAGTAAATGCCTTTAATCCCTTTGGGTTTTTTTATTATTATCACTTTAAAAGCTCTCCTGATCCAGCAGAACACTCAATCAACTAAAAAGCATTCATCCTAGTAGTTTGTTCTCATTTTTCCTCTCGATTTTGGAAGCTTTTTTTCCTATCCTGCAAATCTCAGAGAGTGTCAGTGCTTATCTGGCTATACTGAATTTTGTAATAATTTTTTTAAAGTACATCTTTTAGGACCCAAACATCCTGGTGAGGCAAATGGCAAATGGAGGAGGAATGATCTTACCTGGACTAGGGGTCCCATCTGGAGGGACTACCAGATTCACTGTGAGGTGTGTAGAGGTGGGAAAATTCCTTCCTCTGTAGGAAATTTTTACCTTGTTTAAAGCTCTTTATGAAGTGGTTTTGCAGTAGCTTGTAGGACAACAGAGCTGACTTTACTGAGGGAGGACTTGGAAAGCTGAATGTCCACACTGTGTACTGAAGAACTGCCCCAGGGCTTCCCTCACTAACTCTAGATCTGCAAGCCATCTTGCAGCATTAATGTGGCTGAACACAGGACCCAAGCAGTGCTGTTCATTCCCCTTTTTGGACACAGTAATGAAGTAGCCCCCAAAGAGCTATTTTAACTCTGTGGTACCAGTGTTGTTCCATTTATTTTGGTTGCTGATACATAAAAAGAGTTAAAAACATTTCAGAATTTTTCTTCTCCCTGCTACTTAATTCCCAGAAAAGTATGCTTGCAAAGATTCCATCAGAATAGATTCTTTTACTTTTAGATTACATATACATATATATACGTATATATATAGCTCCATGTGTGTGTATGTACATATAATCCCTGCCGTCACTTGTTGAAGGACTAAAATTCATACTGGATTCCTTGTTTTCATGTGCATTTTGATTTGTTACAGTACTGTTATTTGTCAGAAGTCAGAAGGCTTTTTTTGATACAAAGATTGAATGAGATGTTTGGCATTCATTTGTATATGAATTACATTAATTCCTTGAAATATGTCAGAAGCGAAAGTAAAAATACTTTTTTATTGCATATAAATGATAATGTAAGTATTGGGCCTTTAAATGTTTGAAATTAAATTATAATTCTCACAGTTGTCACTGTCTTCTGTGTTGTCTGGATGAGAAGAAATGGTAAAATCCGGCAATATTAATTTAATAGAGCAGCATGCCCTCTGCTGGAATTGATCCCTCACAGGATAATGTCGATTCTGTGGCAGTGCTCAATGTCTGACCTGCAGACAGGCACACTCGCCTTTGATATACTTAGTCACTCATTAAGTTATGTTTCTCCATAGCTGAGTCTATTAGCCTAGTAGGATGGAAAACTACAGTGAATTATTTTCATCACAATTTTTTATTACAGTTTGAACTGTTTCATTTCACTTCAACCTCTTTCTTGACTTATTAACCTCATTATTCCATGGCAATAGAAAGAAAATGAGTTACACGTTGAGTAAAGTTATTGAATGATATCTCATTGTTGACCCAGGTTTTATGCATTCAATTTTACTCTGCTTTTAAGGAAGTTTACAGGTCCGATACAAACTGAGTAAGGATGGGCTCCTCATTTTCACCATTGACTCTGGAAACTTTGCCAACCGAGAGCTGCACCATGTGAAGATTAACAGAGAAGGCAGAGAGCTCATCATTCAGGTATGCTATGGCTTATGTTGAGTGTTAAATAATGCTTCATGCCACAAATGCAGGAACAGTTTTCCCAGAGAAATTGTGGATGTCCCACCCCTGGAAGTGTTCAAAGCCAGGTTGGATGGGGCTCTGAGCAACCTGGTCTAGTGGGAGGTGTCCCTGTCCACAGGAAGACGATCTCTAACCATTCTGTGATTCTGTGAATCAGACCCACTGATTTCAGTACCTAGTTGCCAGAAGGAGGCAATTGATCTGGTTCAACCAAAGCTGATTCAGCAGCAGAGCAGCTGTATAGCTCAGAGTAAAGCTCCATCCAGACCCTCAAAGAGTGCCCAACAGTGGTGTTTTCCGATGAGGGATCCTTCCCTTGTTTCTGACAGTCTGTGAATTATGAAGCACTTTTGGCCAGAAGTTCATCTGGACTATTGGTGTAGTTCTGGAGCTTAGGGATGTCTCTGTGACCTGTAGTCTCTGAGGAAGCACAAAGTATGGGTCATTAGAAAGCTGAGAAAGAGAAAGAAACTGCTGAGGTATGAGCACCTGGGAATGTAATTTCATTTAGGGTATGTGTCCCCAGGGAGAATGTGTCCCCAGATGCCTGATCCTCTCACAGAAAAGGGAATGCAGGGTGCAGTCAACAAGCGCATGACAGTGCCCTGTCCTAGAAGCTAGAAGCAAGCCATGCTGAATGTGACAGCCTCGTGAGAGACAAGAACCCTTCTCTGCCTTGTTTCTCTGGATCACCTGTTTTTCCAAGGCAGGAAGAAGAGGACCATCTTGCTGGTCCATCTGCTTTCTTTCTAAGAGTAATTATAGCAGTTCATATTGCAAAACAAGTTGGCTAGATCTGGGCAGCAGTCATTTAACAGGGAAGGGTGGCAGAGTCTATACAGAGGTTGTGTCTTAAG
This sequence comes from Sakesphorus luctuosus, assembly GCA_013396695.1. Taxonomy (NCBI): domain Eukaryota; kingdom Metazoa; phylum Chordata; class Aves; order Passeriformes; family Thamnophilidae; genus Sakesphorus; species Sakesphorus luctuosus. Next base: position 216,655 of record VWZD01006475.1, read on the forward strand.
GAACAAAATGAGAAGACAGAAACACACAGTGCTACAATTTTTCTTTCCTCTACAGTTTCTATGTCTGGGTGGTAAGATGATAAAGCAGCGCAAAACCATGGTGGGTAGACCTGATTATCTAAGAAGGAGGATTATGCTAAAAGCCAGGGTTTTCCTAAATTGCCAGTCTTCTATTGTCTGCTGCTCTCTGGTTTTCTTCTGTGCAGAACTAATTCTTCACAATACATTTATAGAGAGGCCTTCTTTGAGTGTATTCTGAAGTGACTAGTGACTAGACATGGATTTTGGGAAGTGGAGGGATTTCAGTGTCAAATATTTTAAGCTTTTCTGCAGGGGAAGTTTCTTCAAAGCCCTTTATATGACTATTCTAGTATACCTTTCAGCTTCTCATGCTAAAATCAAAGCACATTCACTTTGCTGTCTTTAGAAAGTGAATCACACTTGGGGGTAGAACTAACTGTTTGCAGCTGAGAGCATTCCCAGAAGTTTGCAGTACAGTGAGATCCAGGGGTGTCTACATGCTGTTGTAATGAAGTAATTTTATTGACCTCTTCCAGGTTGATCAAGTTCTCAAACTCAAACACAACTTTTCTGAGATTGATTTTAAGGCCATTAAATCACTCACCTTGGGCAAAGTCACAGGTAGGTTCTTCTAAAAATACTCCTGATTCATCAGTTGTTATAGTGCTGGAATTAAGCTGTGCTGTATGTTGGGGTTTTGATAGGATTGGTGGGGTTTTTGATAGTTTTGCTGGAAGAGTTCGCTTCAGCATTCCAGTACTCCTATTTATATATCTCATCAATGCAAAAATTTGGCAGCTTTACTTGTTTGCACTGATAGCAATATTAACTTCTCCCCTTGCTTCCTCCAGTAAAGTGATTCATAGTGCCTGTGTGACTGCAATAGGATGGCATCTTAACCTAATGATACCATTTTGCTGACTGCAGCTTGTCCTCTCTAGCCATTTCTGTTTCCTAATGATAAGAACAGCGCAGTGAGCCTTCATCCTCTCTACCCTTTTTTCACTCCCATTTGAATTCTGCAAGCAATATTTATATTACATATAGCACTGAGGCCACAGTTCTGTGTGTACTGTGGGTGGACTTACTTGATCTTTTCTCTGGCGCACTGCAAAGCCATTACAAGACCAGAACTTTTTCTGGTTTGTTGTCAAATATGTCACACTACTTTATATAAGAGCCTTATTCTTTCCCAGTGAGATTCTAAATTCTTCGTTGGTTATAGACATCTCAGTCCTGTGTTTGAATGGGCCTCCATATCAAGCCTGACATCTGTCTCACTATTGTAAGTTTATATGTTTCATTATTACCACCCAAGGCCTGTGGGACTGGCCTCTAGAGAGAAACTACAGACATCCTCTGGTGTCTACGTGCAATGTAATTATATGTAATGACAATAGTGCATTCTGCATCACATTTTATTAAGTAGATTAAGAGCATGAACTGATTTTCTCCTTACTTATATTTAATGTTTATTCAGATTGTAGCCATTTTCCAAGCCTTTGTGGACCGGTCTGGGGACCTGATACTTTTCAGCCCCAGCCAGAGCTAAGCTAAAATTTTCATTTTGTCAGTGGTCAGCTGTAATGCTGAAAATCTGCAAGAACATTGCTCATTGTGACCTCTACCTAAAGCTTCTGCTATAGACAGCAAATCAATAAACCAAGGCTTTTCTAACCAGCAAGATAGAACACAGCACAAAGAGCTTCAGAAACGTAGCCAGGAAGCTGACATGGTCAGCTCAGCATTATGGAGAGAAACTAGACGTAGTCACCAAAATATAATTAACTTCACAGATTCAAGTTGCTGCAAAGCCAGAAAGCCCAGATGTATCTAGAGGTCTGGCATTCAGTTTCACTGAACAGCACTAACTTCCTTCATTTCTCTCTTGCCCCAGAGTTTACTGGGACTTTGTTTGAGTAATAGCAATAGCTCATAGTCTGTAATGTCACTAAAGCTATAAACTTGGCCATCCAGATGGTGACAGATCTTATTGCTGTACTGGGAGTCACACAAGGCATCCCAGCAAGTCACTTTAATTCCAGCCTAATCCTAATTCCAATTTCTTCTTCCTACGTTAAGTGAATTTCCACAAACTTTATCTTCTATATCAGGATTTAATTTTCCAGGCTTTATCCACAAAAAAACCCAAAACAAAACAAAAATTCCTACTGCTACAGTGTCAGAGTTGTATCAAGTGGAGAGCTGGACATTGTCATTTTGGGAATGCAGAATTTACATAAATATGTTAAACCATAATTTATACTATTTTATGGGTAAAATGTTGACTATAACTTCTTTTAATGACTCACCAGGTGAGTATTGGTGATTCAAATCTGTATCATCCACATTCTTCTGTGTCATTGCTCATACCGTCAGCAAAGCATAAACTTCCAGAGACATGGGATGTTTTGAAATAGACCAAGACTTCCCTGTAGTGTTTATTTTGGATGTCACTGGGATTATGCACCTAAAGGCATTCATTGGGGACATTTAAGTGTCCATTGAACTAGAACCATATGAAAAAATCGGTTCTACATGGCCTACATATGCATGCTATAATCTTCTGAAAAACTGTCTCCTTTCCTGTCCTACCACTGTTCGATCATTTGTCTGCTGTAACAGCCTGATCCTGGCTGCTTAACCAGATGATTATACCACCATCTTTCCTGACTCCACCATTTATTTCCCTCTAACTGAGAAATCTCAAAGAGATCTTCCAGCAGGACATCATAAAAGCTTGAAACTTCTTCCTCACGACATTTTCTCATGATAAGCATGTTAGCACAGCTGGAACCTTTGAAAAGTGCACTTTTATACAATGACCAGGTTTTTTTAAATAATAGTGTTTCCCCTGCTTCTAGTCCCCCCCAGCCTAGCCCCACGCACTTTCTCTAGTAAAAAGGTATTTACAGTCTAATACTTTTTTCTTCTTTTCAAACTTGTTGTATTTTTTTCCAATGGCTGCCCTACACCCAGTTCTGAATTCTGGGGAAAACCCCCTCTGTTTAAAGCAGAGGAGTCTCACCTGGAGTTCAAAAAAATAGGGACACTGCCACAGACTACTTGAATGACCTTGGGCAGGCCATTTATGTGCAGATATAAAGGTAAGCAGGCATTTTATTCCCACTGGAACCAGTCTGAGCTTTACTATCTCTCTTCTCTATCAGTAAAGCATGGATAATAGAACAGCTCTGCATCAAAGGGGTGCTGGGAGGATAAAAGCATTAAAGGCTGTGAGCTCTTCAGATCCACAGTAATGGGACCATATAGCTGCCTTAGAAAGATCAATCTAAATATAAGTGTGGCTTTGAAGACAAGGGAGTAAAAAGAAGCATCATTCAAGTAGCCAACAGACATTTTGGAATTCATCCTCACAGTATCCAACAGCAATAGAAAAATGTTTGTTTTCTGTAGTTTGTTGTCATTTTGACTTCACAAATACATTGGCAGGATACAAAAGGACCTATCCAAAGCTTATTGGTATCAATGGGAGTTTTTCCATGGACTTTAGTGACTACTGGATTCAGGCCCCAAGTGAGTCATACAGTTTATGGCAAAGCCTCAGTGAAATCTTAACCAGAGTCCCAGTTCATTTACTTTAAGTACTCCTTGCAGAGATCATACTGCTGTACTTAACCACATGAACATTCTGACCTAACTGTGAGGCTGGTTCTGCTTTGAACAAGGGATTGAACTGCATGACCTTCAGAAGTGTCTTTCAACTTAAATTATTCTGCAGTTCTCTGATCTCTGAGACACATTTGCATATGTTTGGGTCTTCTCTACAAAAAGCTGCTATCCCAGTGGAAAATATAATTTATTTCTTTGGGAGTTTATCTTAATGAATCCTTAAAAACTTTGTACTATTCTAAGTATGCCTGAATTTGTCACCATTTTAGTGAAATGGTGAAAAATAATCCCTGATGCAGAGAAATTAGTCCCATTGTCTGCGTATTTGCTTCTAAGCAATTTAATATAGTAGCTATGTAGGGATATGAGAGTGAAAGGGTAGCACTGAAAGGATTCAAGAGGATTCCGAAGAAAAAGTTTGGAAGTATTTCTTTAACATCTGTTAATGTTGATTTACTTTAATTGTGTCTTTGAAGTGATCAATTAGCACACCTTCCCACAATGGTAGTGTAAAGGATTGTGTATTTTAGCACACAAACGTGATATCTTTTGTCTCTAAAAGCCTGAACACACTCAGGTTGTAAGATTCCACTGAGTCATTCAGCTTTGATATAAAGTGTATGTCAAACAAAGTTTATCTGGAAAGTGATTTTATTAAAATCATTATGTAGGTGCAGTACAATTCTTATGATTTCTACAATAGCTTTTCTTATTAAAAGTTCATGAAGAGAAAATGGAATCTATACACTGAAGAGATCACAGAACAATCCATCCAAAAGTGATATTACAAGGGGGTAAATGATAATGGGATCATTAAATCACAAGGGGTAAGTTATCATTAACTCTGAAATACAAAATCTGCCTTAAAGAAGTACCTCCTTTTAGAGAGTTCCTATGAAAAATGCTTGTCTTTTTTTTTTTTTAATGGAAAGACATTCCTTTTTTTTAAACTTACAGGATCATAATTTCCGTGATAATTTTAAACTGACACTCTCAGAATATTGTGCTCCAGCAGTGCAAACAGAACAGCAACGGCTGCAAGAGATATTGGCTGGACTCTTGTGGTCACTGCAAGACTCGTTTCTTTAATTCAGAGTTAAATACCTATTTCTTAGACCATATTGTGAGAAAAGATATCTTGGGTGCATTTTAGGGTACCTATAAAAGTTACTGGTTTTCTTCTTACTAGCCTAGTGAAGCATTAAGGAAGATGGAAATTACTGTGTAGGATAAAAGAGAAGAAGCATTTGGGACCAAGATGACAGGAGTTAAAATCAGCAAAGTTTAGCTACCTCAGGCAATTCAGGCAATCCCAGGTCTAAGCCAATAATGCCATCATATCTCTATCAAAAAGAGACCAAATCTTTTCCAACTTTTTCTCGAGCAATCTAGTTTAACATATGATCACACCATGCTTAAATACCTGTTTTCTTGATGATAATGCCATCCAAATAAGTGTCCAATTTCTCTCCAGAAATTTCATTTTTAGTCTTAATTCTTGCTACTTGAGTTGATTTATCTGTCTGATCCTGGGAAAAGCACACATTCTTTTGCACATCAACTCTCCATCTTCTTGCATATTTTCTTCTTTTTATAGATTATATTTTCAGCCCATGCAGAATCCCAGATGACTGGTTGTGTTGTGACAGATTAGGATTCAAATGTCAAAAACTGTGACATGTAACAAATTTCACATTGCAACTTCAAGCAGTGCTTAATTTTCGATGACAAACTGTCTTTCAGAAAACATACTAAATACACGTCTGAAATTATCTCTGTGAAGCCTAATGAAACAAAAGTTCTTAAATGTTCCACTTGACACAAAATGTTCAACTGTTGACAAGCAAATCCTGGTGCATTGTGCTGGTTTTGGCATTCTGTTCATTCCTGGGAAAGCTTGTGAGGAGAAGTGCCTTTAATTTGCTCCTGCTGTCCTTTACTTTTTCAGAAGTGCTTTGGAGGTTCATTGAATATCTGGAGCCTGTTCCCTGTTCATATTCATTTTTAATTAAGCAAGTGTCAAACTAGTTGCGCTCAGTAGTTCTAACCAGGAAAAATTCCTCTGGTTTTCACTCTGCTGCCTTTGTGGCAGATTCACACCAGGAAATGAGGTTACTCCAAAGTTATGGTCTTTGGATTCCAGTCCAACCCAAGATATGTTTTCTGCCCTTTCTAAATTGATGATTAGTAACAGCAATGTTTACTGAGATTGTTGAAGGTCATAGCAGAACATATTTGAGGTACCCACACGGTACCTGCTAGAACTCTACTGAGGCAGGTGCAGTGTGTGGAGACTACAAGGGTCTTTTATTTCAAGGTCATGAGTTCAAATCTGGTACCAGTGTCCAAGAAGTAATCTTTCCAGTGCTGTTCAGCACCTTGGCAAAATGAGGTGATGGATACACTTTAACTCCTCCAAAAATCATATTTCTATTTCTCAGACTCAAAAGAAGGACAACTAGTGCTTTGGCATACAGAGTAAATTTCTCTTTGTGCTTCTACCTGCAATCCACTTAGATTAATTAATTAATTAGGACACAGACTTTAAAAACAGCCTATGTCTGCTTTCACTGATGTTAAAAATAAATTTCAATTAAGAAAATCCATAATGGCCCTTCCTGGATATAAGTGAGCACACAGGTAAACTTTGGACTCAGATTTAAGTTTCTGAGCGACATGAGATTAATGTTTGTAAAGTAAAAACAAAAATATATTTAATAATGCTTATGGTCCTGTTCAACACAATGATACCTTTAGAAAGAAGGTCTTCTAGCCGCTTTGCTTGCACACAAATAATATTTCTCTTTAATTCCAGTTACCAGCATATTGATTATCATTTACTATGTCCATTTGCTGATACATTGCTGAGCAGATTAATGCTTGTTCCTAGAGAATTCTGGTGGAGTTCAGTTACTGATGAATATTAATTCCCCATTCTTGCCTTCCAAATAGAAATTAGCCAAAGTAACTCATTCTCTAATATTGAGAATAACAATGCAATGCCGAAATGTCAAAAGATCAAACCAAGCCATCAGCAGCAATTCAGTGTGATTTTCCAGGCCAGTGAAATGCATGGAAAGATTCCCAGCATTACCAGCTTGGAGAAAGGCCACTGAAGTTTCATATGACCTTGCTGCAACACAGACCTTGGAACTTCACTGAGTTGCTTCTTGTACAGAGCGCTGTGTCATGTAGTGAAAATACCTTTTGGAAAAACATTTTATTGTGATGTAAAGACTCCAAGGGACAGAGTGGCCTTTAATAAGCTTTTCATAGAGGTAACCATGTCATAATCACAGATTTACATTATCCTCTCAAGAATTCAGGGGGCAGCACAAGTCATTCACATCCAAGTTGTGCAGCTTTCTTGTTGAAAACAGTGAAAGCCTCCCTTTCTGACAGACATTAGACACACACCTAAAGCTGTATAATAAAGCAAACTGTTTCTGTGCATGTGGGATTTTTACCAGAGGACTCTCAGGTTGTTTTTGATTTGTTCTTTGATTTCTTTTTTTTTTCAAATTTCAAAGTCTTTCAACAATAAATCTCCTAGTTCTCATTCATGCAAAGCTTACTATGACAAAAGACTCCTGGAATTGGTTCTTTATATAACTTTTAAAAATACCTTCAAAAGTATTGAATCTTAGAGTTTTCAAACTACTGTACCATGAAAAAGGAAATCATTATTTCTTTGGCTTTTCCTTTTTCACATTGGGGCAGAACAGAGCAACTTAGATTGCCTGATGTATAAAAGATACCAATAAATTCACCTTTTGTGTCAGAACTAAGAAAACAATAAAGGCTGAGAGTAGGAATGTTTACAAAGGGTTTTATAAATTCAACAAAGACAGCAAATACTGCAAATCAGTCTTTTAGTATATATAAACCTCCTTGCAGGATCTTGGAAACAATTCTTTGTCTATTTTATAACATCTCAACCAAAATCTCATTAAAAACTGGAATGAAGTCCATTCCTACACACTTTAGGAACAACGAATGTGAACCTCTGTAAGACTACAGTTTTTCCAGGGGCAAAGCCTCACTGATTCCCTTCCTATTTCTCTTGCAGCCCAGAGGCTGTTTTAGTGACAGCTCTGCAGACTGAGCATCTCTCCTGTGAGACCCTTGGGAGAGCAAACTTGTACTGTACCTTGTTTTGCTGAGAAACAGCCAAACTCTTCCATGTTTTACTTCCATGAAGACTTACAAACATAATTATAAAACTTCCTTGGCTAATACCCTCTAAGTGTTTGGCATAACAGTCACAGATCTTGAGCACAAAAATAATATGTGATTTGGGCTAGCTTTGAGTTTTCTCTGTATTTTCTTGTACATAAAAGTTTATGTAATTAAGGTAGCAATGTCAGCTTTAAGGGAAGGTCTGGGGTTTTTCCCTGTATCTTGAGAGTTTGTAAAATCATTGTATTGAAATGATAATGGAAAAAATTGACCTTATTTTAAAATTTAACATCGTATTCTTTCAAAATTTAAAAACAAATTTGAAAAGCTTGGAGTCCTTATTTTCCAATATCATTGGCAGCATGCTCAAAACTTCTAATGCTAGAAGTTTTTTGTGTTAGCAGGTAATTTTTAAGAATTTGAATAAGTTTAGATACTGTGTATGTTGCATTTGTAGTTTTTTCTCTTGTTTGACTTAGATATAAAGCCCATTAGGTTTGACTCTTTTGAGCAGTGTGAATTTCATTTTCTGGAAAGTAAATAAATGAGAGCTTGGAGAAAATAGAAGATGGCTTCACTGTCCTTCCCTGGCTTTTTCAAACAATCTTCAATATTAAAACTTTTGGAACTAAATTCTTGACTGTGAAAGTGGTGAGGCACTGAAACAGGTTGCCCAGAGAAGGTATGGATTCCCCATCCCTGGGGGGTTCAAGGCCAAGTTGAGTGGGACACTGAGCAACCCTGCCTATGGCAGGGGGGTTGGAACTGCATGATCTTTAAGGTTCCTTCCAACCCAAACCATTCAATGATTCTATGATTAAATAAAATGCCCTTACCTTTGATTTGCTTTGTCTTTGGGAAATTTAAATTAACACATACCAACAGAGAAGTTAATTGTGCTATCTCATCTTCAGACATAACACAGTAACACAGATAAATTTGTTTTAATTTTTAGTTAGATAAGAAGAGGTATAGTTTTGCCCTTTATTTTATCAGTGAAATGGGGCTAACAGAGTGAGAGCCTGAGTCATAGCTGGGAGGATTCCTAGGAATTCTGAATGTAAAAAGTAGTACATGAATAGGTGCATCAGAAAACTCCAACAGTGAACTCTTGAAAAAGAGTGGGAACCTGTGTTAGCAAGTCATTCAGTACGAGGCCACATGACACATTGTATGACAGACAGTAGAGAGCAGGGTCCTTCATTCAAAGAGTGGAAGAGGCAGAATGCTTTGAAGATACAGGCAATAGCTCTGAAACTGTTTGTTGTTAACAGATGCAAAAAGAGTTAAAGAGCATTATCCCCAGAATCCTGTGGTATTTAGTGTTGTTTGTTGTTATTATTATTGTTATGTTTTGTGGCTGTGATGTGCTAGATATTGTCCAGACAGTAGAGAAAATAGATGACAAAAGAAGCATAGTTCAGGCTTTTATGTCCAAGCCAACTTGACTCAATGTAAGTACCATTGCAGAGGAAGGACTCGGATTGGGAACCTTATGGGTTAGGCCAGGGAGAACTTGAAGTCTGCTGAAGGAGCACCTGAACAGTTGAAACTGGGTTGAACAGAAGTAAAATGGGTGGGTATGGCAAAAAAGGATTCATTTTGTTAATGCCTGCCTAAAACAGTTAATTCCCAGTGTGTTTTTCTGTTGTGCTGCAGATAGTTTGTCACTGGACCCTGAAGTCTCAAAGGCAAATGCCTATGGTTTCACTGGCTGTCTGTCCTCTGTTCAGTACAACCACATTGCTCCACTGAAAGCTGCCTTGCGCCATCCCACCGTTGCTCCCGTGACTGTCAAAGGTTCCTTGACTGAATCCAACTGTGCATCCATAATGGAAGCTGATGTGAACACAGCAACCACGATATATTCCTCATCAGGTATGTCCTGCCAAGAGGGAAGTGGGGAATTTAAATGATACTGTAGATTGAGGATTTCTTCCTTTTTGCTGTAATGCAATTTTGACAGTATAAATACTGGAACTGGGAAGTTGTCTTTTCTCTCAGAATTGGGACTATGGAGAATGGGCATCAGGATTAGTCAAGGCTCCTTTAACAGTCATTGTTCTGAAACAAAGTTTTCAGACCAAGTGTCTGGATTGTCTAAAACATGCCTAGAACAAACAAAAATGTCCCAAAGCCCTGGTGGAAACAGCATTGGAAGTATTGCTGTGCACATGATTTGCCATTCCTGTCCACTCCAGATAACTCCAGTGTTTTAGATCTCCAAGGAGAATATAAATCCCAGTAGTAATGAAGCAATAGAAGTCATACAACAAACAAGTCAAATTTGTTCCCACCCTAGCAGAAACAAATGAAAACTCTTGTAAAAACCCCTTGACACGTGTGTATGTGACTTCCATTGAACGTTTGTACTTCATTCTCTCAGGCTAAAGAGAAAGAGCACTACTTGAGCAGTACCAGTAAAATAGTCCCAATAGTTTGTATATCTTTTGCAATCTTGAAACTGTCCTCTGGGAATCTTAAGTATTTTGAATTTGTGAATTTGTATGCAGAGAAGGAGACTGAGAGCAGCTGGAAGTGTTGTCACCATGAACTGAAACAATCAAGTTACTGCTTTAGTCACCAGTGGATGTGGCAGAATTCTTAATGACCAGAAAGGGGTACAAATTAAGGGCTACTTTTTGCCCCTTGACCTATAGAGCCACTTTCTCTTTTTCAATAACTAATAAAACTCTGGTTTAGATCGTAATACAATTCTTTTGACATTTGTCCTTGCATCAAATCCCTATTTCCCGCAGCTTCTGCCTAAGATGTTCAGAAGAAAACAAATGATGCTATTAGCATTCTGCGTAGGGAAAAAGGCGGCTGATTACTCTTGAGAGCGGCTGCCAGTGTGCAAGTGCCTCTCCCCGTCCGCCCCACTTTCTTACTGCCTGGAGTTGTCTAAGGTATCTACTCTGACACATGGAAGAAATGTGTCTTCAGAGTACTGAATGGGCAGTGATACTGAAAATATGAACTCTTTGCCCTGTGATCTCTTTGACCTTGATGATCTCATTTTTCTGAAGAGTTTAGAAAACAGTAAAACTTGAGGCTCATAACTGCAGGACAGAAGACAGAGCAGGGTGTAGCATTTGGACTTAAATATTTAAAGGATAAAATCAGTTGCACTATATTGTCAAGGTTAAGCACTGTTACATCAGAAATGCAGAATTATTATAAAGGCTCATCCCTGTCTTTGCCACTCTGTGCTCTAAAATATTATTTCCTCTCAATATGATGAATTAACTGACATTACTGTCTCACTATTCACACTGGATTTGATTAAAGCCTGAATAAGATCTTTAGAAAGAGTGATTTCTAAAGACTTCATGTCTTTAAATGCTACAGTAAGAGCACTGGGCGGTGGATTCTTGTTAAAAAAAATTTCCAATTTGTCGCAAATTATTCTTTGTGTAGATGTACTTGAGAATTACATTTATACATGAAAAGGACACATTTTAAGAAATAAAAAGAAAACAGTTATGGAATAACTTTGAAATTTACTGCTCATATCTCAATTCATCGCTTCCCAATTTCTCATTATTGAGTGTCTGAGAAGAAAAATAGAACTTCAAAGGAGACTGTACATGCCTGTGTCTATTTTATAATGTACAGATACAACAAAAAAGCCCTCTAGGAAAACTCTTTACATGTGTGAAAAAAGCTTTCTATATTTATAACTTGAAAACAATTGAAGCTATTTCCTTCAGAAAGGAATACTTGTTGTGTTCAAGAAAGTTTCCTCCCAGACAGATAAGGAATAAAATCCATTCACTCATGGCTCAGTTATCCGAATACACACTTTCGGATTAGGAAACAGGGAATGAAAGGTGACTTACTGTGAGTTTGATATTTAGCAAAGATCTGCAGATCATCTTCTTCCTGAGGCACATGTAGAGATTTTGGTATTCTGAATTTTACATTGATGGCTTAGAGATAATGGACTTTTACTATGCTATCTTTTCTTAATAACAAAATACTTTTAAAATAACAGAGCAGATTCAGCTGTGTGAACAGTGGAGTCTTGAGCTGTCTGTCTACTTCAGCTGAAGAGCATGCATTTAAAGTAAAAAATGTGAAATACTTTTTAAGTCAGAAACTACACGGAAAGATTTTACTTCTGAAATGCACCTTAAATGGTGAAGTCTGTGTCTCACTCTGCTAGTTGTGCTGGACCTGGTATTTGCAAACAAGTTGTAACTGGCTGGAGATATGCCAGAACAGCCTTGGCTGTAGCAACGATGAGATGGTGAAGTTCAGGATCCTCAGAGGAAAGAAAAAAATTGTAAAGCATAAGCATGACTGCAATCCCAGAATTCAGCAGAAGAACCTTTGAACTGCTCATGGACCTCCTTGGAAGAATCCCATGAGATACAGCCCCGGTGAGGAGAAGGATCCAGGAGAGCTGTTTCTGGGATAATCTTCCCTGGGATCAAGAATGGTCCATCCCAGTAAGCAGGAAATACAGCAAAGGTGGCATGAGGCCCAGAGAGGTTGTGAAGTCTTTATCCTTAGGTACATTCAAACCTCAGATGGATACAGCCCTGACAAACTTGCTGTAGTAGACTCTGATACAAGTAGGGGTTTGAACTAGATGATTTGTAGAGGGGCCTTTTGACGTCAGCAGTGCTTCTACCCTCAGTGGTATCTAAAAGGAGGAGGATGTCCTGTTAAGGTCTCACATGAGACCCAGTATTTTTTTTTCTTGGCTTCAGAGTTTATTGTATTCCCACTGGAGCTGGTTCTGCTGTTACAAGCCACCTGCTGCACCATAACAAACCCTCCTCTCCTTGTATTCTGATTTTATTTTCCAGGCAAAGTTAGTTCTTAAGGCCAGTGCCTATTGGCCTCCATTCTGAAACTGATTTTCAACACTTTTCTGGCTGGTAACAGTAGCCAAAATACAGTGGAGTGCTAGTCACATTTAGTGTCAAATCTTACATGATCTTTTAGGCACATATATTACCTTATATAGTTTTTTCAAGGTAGAAATTTAATTTCATGCTTTTTCATACATAGTTAATAGTTGTTCATTATTCTTTTTGACTGAGACCATGCACTGGATACCAGCTGTAGATTTTTCTCTAGTACAGGAGGAGTGTTGTAGAACAGATGTGATTTTTTAATTGTAACTGATTCCACTGACATCTGCTGAGGGCTAGAGTAAAACAATACCTCACCGAGCTTCCAAACTTTGAAAGGTAAATAATTCTGAGTCTCAAATAATGGTTGCTCTCCTCTTCTAGTTTGTGTAAAGAAGTTGATGAGTTACAGTGTCAGTCTTTGACAGCCATCTTAGGGTATAAAGTATTTTTAGATTCTTTTCCTCTTTGACTAAACAAAAAGCACCTAAATTACTAATTTTGATCTGTAAAACTAACTCAGAGATACTGAAAAATAAAGCAAGATTGATCTACCCATGATGTACAAAATTATTACCAGCCCTGATCTAATTATGAATTTGGCCCTGTTTTGAGCTTAGGCTCAAGGGCCTGAGATGAAGCTAAATAACCCTCAGATTTACTTTCCAACATAAACTTTTCTATGATGCTGTCTATATTTATGTGTAAAAATACATTTTTGTTCCCATTGCAGTCCCACAAATGAGATGAAGCATTGCTATGACTGTTTCTTGGGAATAACACTCTAGGCACACAATATCCAAGCAAGGGAGCTTATATAAATAGGTCTCAACCTGAGTGTTCAAATCTGTCATTGAAAATTACCATTCATGTTGGCAGTGGATGTATTGGAGGTGTTCAGTTGGCCCCAGAAGTCCCTTTTGTGTCTGTAGCTCCATCAATGGACTCTGTATATGGGCAGCCCTGACTTTCAGTATGGGTGTGTTTGATTAGAAATCCTTCTACCCCTAAAACTAGCAAATAGAGTTGCATCTTTTAAAATATCAAAGTCTCTTTGATGCTCGTGTCTTTTGCACCTCTTTGGGACCAGTATCAGTGGTTTACAGAATAAGGAAAAAGTGTGCCCTTTAAGAACCTAAATAGCCCAGAGCCACCATTGTTACAAATTCAGGACCACCTGATGCACAAATATTAAATTGTTGCTTGTTTCAATAAAAAGCATCTTCTTCAGCCATGGCATGCCAAAATGTGGTTGAGTCAGGTGCTCAGGCAAGGATGTACAATTACAGTAAACCTTGCAACTCCAAATTTCTCAGTTAGGCGTCCACCTCTTGCATCCAAAAGATCAGTTTGGCAAATCATTATATAACATATAGCAGAGACACTGATCCCTAACTCCCTCCCTACATACATTCTCTAAAGGCTTGTAAAGGAGAGAAACACAAATATGAATCCTGTCAAAGGAGGGGGTAAGCTGAAGGGAGAAATGCGAAGGAGCAGAAAAGCTGGATTCAGCTAGCAGTAGAAAACATGGCATTTTTTGAAACATGCATGACTAAAAAGTAAGTACACTGCTGTAACTCCACTGACTGGAGGGAGGGCTTGACCTCTCAGATTTGGAGCTGAAACAGCATGTGGGCTGTTGGACGCAGTTTTTCAATGATAGTCATTTAAAGGCAGTGTACAAGAGAGCTCGAACATCAAGGAGCCTTTAATATAGGAATTAATTATTGATCCCTCTCTGGTTTGGATCCAATTTGACCACTGCATTTCTGCCATGGAGATAAAAGTCATCCCTTCCAAGAAGCTGTCCCAGGAAAAGACTGCTTCTCTTCATGGCATTGAAATCAGCTTGTATATCTGTATCTATAGACATAGGTCATGTCTAAATCTATCCAGCATCCCTTTCCTTTGATTTCTTTCTGATATTGTTTCTTAAGTAACAAACAAAATAAGAACACAGCTCTGACTGAGAAAAGCTCCCAGTGGGCTATTTAGTTCAAATGTCTTTCTGATTCATCTGATAAACTAAAATATCACTTTCAGATGTCAGTGTGATTCTTTCTGTTACCTTTTAAATATACCCCAAACAAACTTTGTTCCTTAAGGTGTAGAAGAAAATTGTTCTGCAAACTCACTTTATTTTTACAGCTTTCTGGTTCCGTTCTCCAATCCCCCAAATCACATCTTTCGAAAATAGATTAGGATTCATGAGAGTAGGAGGACACTTCTGTCTAAGACACAGAGAAAATGAACACAGTTTATACAGAAAATAAGTTCTGTTTTGTTTAACCAACTGCAGATCCTTTTGGGAAGACAGATGAAAGAGAACCTCTCACCAATGCAGTCAGAAGTGATTCAGCTGTGATTGGAGGTAACTTTGTTTTTAAAGATTACAGTGGAAAAATAATTCTGTCGAGACAAACTTCTAGGAGACTTTAAATCTAGACCCCATTAAATCTAGCTGAAGTTTTTTTTGTAATCTGATGCAGTTCTAGTATTTGTTCTATTTATTAGCAGATACCTGTATCAAGCTACCTAGCTAGGCGAGTGCATTATGGATTGCTGTGGCCACACATGGACAATCAAGAACCTGAATCTTCTAAAATATAACCAAACTGTGTCGGTCTGCCTGCTTGAGCAGGGAATTTGGACAAGATGACCTCTAGAGGTCCCAGTGATTCTCTAATTCCATGTGATTCTGCGTTGGACCCAGCTAACTAGCAATTGTTTTACACACACCTCTGATGAGACCCTCTACACAGTATTCACATACCTCATATTTCTTGAGCTCTGTCTGCAATCTGGTGGTGTAGTGGAACTCAACAGGTCGTATGGAAATATTTATATACTAGGTCATATGGAAGTATTTATATACTAGAGAAAATCATCCTCATAATTTCATGTAGGCTTAAATTTTCCTTTAACAGCCTAGAAGACAATTTATCTCTGTTTATTTTATAAGATGCCCTGTAACGAGCTGCCTTTGATAATATCTAGAAGCTATAAACCAAAGTACAAGGCTCATGCAAGGTTTCCAGAGATAACACAGAAGAAAATAATGACAGAGCAAGAATTTGAATGAACATACTAATGTAGCTTTTTAAAAGCAAACACACTAAACCGACTCTACTTCTAGTGAAAGCAGAATTTGATGGAAATTAGGTCAATTACATGAATACTTGCTGCTTTAAGTGTTCTTAAGGTGACAAAATAGAAATAACAGCTACCAGGGAGGGTGTGATAGAGGCATATGGCTGTGTACAGACTGAGATGAACTGATCTATTATAGCTGCTGTGCATTGGTGATGCATTTTTCAGGTAATCAGGCTTTCTGTTTTGGTATTTATTGTTTTCTATCCTTCCTTTCTTTACCCTTTACAGGTGTAATAGCAGTTGTGATATTCATCATCTTTTGCATCATTGCCATCATGAGCAGGTTCCTCTATCAGCACAAACAAGCACATCGAAGTAGCCAGAAAAAGGAGAAGGAATACCCAGAAAACCTCGAGAGCTCCTTCAAAGCTGACATTGACTTGCAGAACACAGTGAGCGAGTGCAAACGGGAATATTTTATCTGATGGACAATGCAATTTATTCTTACTCTTACTCCCCTAACCTTCCTTTCTTTATTCCTTTATTTCCTTCCTTTTTTCTTTTTTAATTTTTTTTTTTAATCACTCATTTTTGCTATTCCATTTGGAAAAGACCGCCCTGCACAGGAAACACTGAGAACAATCACAGTGCCTCATTCTCTGCACAAGAACCTGGCAATCACAGTTTACTTCTGCAGCTCAAGAGACCTGTTTTCCCACCTTACACAAAATAAGATCCACATGCACACCTCGTGTCTGCTGTCAGTTCTTGGATGTTTCAAAGTCCCTACATTTATTTGTGTTTTTTTTTCTCTGGAGCTATTTAAGTCATCACTTTTACACTAGAGCTGGACTATGTAAAGTACAGGTAAAGTAGTTGAACACATTGCTCTACAGATACTGGGACAGGATAGAGGGAAAGAATGAGACCAAACCACCTGATTTATTTCATGGGCTCATTTTCAACAATCAGAAAGACCTGGCCAAATTCTCAATTGTTATTAATTGATATATTGTCTATTGATTTAAATGGTGTTACTTTAATTTATATCAGTTGAGAAGCTGGTATGACATAAAGGAAAATAAAACTGTCCTCATTAAGCTCCTTCCCCCGACCTCCTGTCCTTTTACTGTAACTTTTAGGCTTCTCAGTACTTTTCCAAAATATATGTATCAACAACAAATATCATTCCCATTCACCTCTTTCACCTCCATCTCATAAGGCTGGCTATGTAGACCAAACATACTCTAGCATAACTCTAGCTGAAGCATGGAAAATAGTAGCTTGAATCTCCAAGGGTTTTAGGAAGCTGCTAGGACTTAGGTGCTCTATATTTGTCTGAAATTTTAGAAATGCAGCATATGCCTGTTCATGCCATATGGAGGATTATCACGCACTGAGGTTAAACACCGTTGCCGCTGTGGAAAAGAAGTACATAGAGAAAAAAAAAACAAAAATAGTTTAATTTTAAATATGACTTACACCTTCTGCAAGTTCTTCTAAAAAGAGAAAAAATAAATCCAAATACTCAAAAACCCCTCCCAAAACTGCATGTTAAGATTGATTGGTATCTCCTGTTTGTAGAAATTGGAATACCTTCTCCAAAGCTAAATAGAGGTCTGATGTCACATCTGAAAAGATGAATATTTGATCAACCCTGTTTACTAGGGAGAACATTAGGGAAGCAAAAAAGATCCTGATATTCTTACTTCAAATTAATCTTCTTTCCTGTTTTCTAAAGTCTTCTGTTCTTTTCTGATTGAGAACAATACTGAAGACTTGAATTCTACCCATATTACTTGTGCTGCATGGTTATAATGTGAGGCTGAAAAACCATCCAGTCAGTCACAGACATCCTAAGGGTCAGAAATGGAGAAGTCCCAGCAAATGAGGTTTTGCACACCCTTTTGTGTCTGTGAGACATCTGCCTTCTCAGGGTTTCTAAAGAGCATGTAGAACTTTCTGTCACACTTGAAGGTTCCTGACAGAAGTTGAATGAAGCCTACAGTAAAGGCAAAAAAAAAAAATCTTATTTATTGCCATACACTTGATAAGGATTAATTCAGAACAATTAATTGTACAGCTGAATCTCTTTCTTTGCCCTACACCCTTGTGCAGTTATCCTGGGGTTTCCACATGAGGATCCTTTTTACATAGATTAAAATCAAAGAATCACAGTATGTGGTAATAACCCACAGCAATCTAAAAATGAGCTTACACGTGCAACAGGTGCTATTTTTCTAGGCAGTGCATTGCAAAGGTATGTAGCTGTTTATTTGGGGTTTTTACGGGAGGGGAGAGAAGGTAAGGATAAATAAATAAATGGAGTTTGGATATGGTGATTCCTCACTTCTTTTGGAATGTCCAGTGAAGATAAAGCAATCTTAGAATTTTATCATTCTCATGTGAAGAGGAATATTTGAGGCCAGCTCTTAACTGAGCAATTTTATAAAGCAATTTATATTGAAATTACTATCTGTGCCATTCTTCCTCAGCCTTGGTCAACAGCAGCCCTGTTGCCACATGCTGGCTGTTTGCATGACACAAGATTACTTGAGAGAGTTTCTTCGTGATGAAATGTGTAACAATGGACTCATGACCCTGAGATTAGCTCAGCTGGTTAGAGCATGGTTCTAATAATGCCGAGGTTGTGGGTTTATATCCCTGTATATGACATTCACTTGAGAACTGGACTCGATTCTTGTGGGTCCCTTCCAACTCAGAATATTCTATCTGTGGTCTGTGATTAGCTGATTGCCTTTACGTTGCTTTATCTTTTGCAGTAAAATCCTGGCAAAGCAAGTATCTTTTTCCCTTCCTTCCCCAGATGAAGCTGCTTTGTTTGGCATGGCAGGAGGGGAGGAATAAGAGTGTTCATGGGCTCCTCTGCTCACATTTGAGTCATCTTTTCTGAAGTGACCTCTCTGTGAGACATCTCTGAAATCCCAATGTGCTTAATTGGCTTTATGAGGAATGGAATAGGAAGGAGGGGAAAGCCCCCAGGTGTGTATTTTTCTCTAGATGAACTAACAGATACAAAACATTATTTCTGCTTTCCTACATGTTAGTTTCCAAGGATAAAATTACTACAAAGTGCAACAATGAAGTGCAAAGCAGCTTCAGCAGCAGAGTAGCTGGAAAAGGGAGACTGAGCAATGAAGCACAGTCCTCTCATTTCTTAAGCAACTACATTGCTTTCAGCTATGATTCTACAAGATGCTGAGCTTTCTCAAGGAGGATGAAGTTCTCATCACTAAATATAGATATTATTGTTGCTGGTAATGTTTCAGATACAGCTCAGTGGCTCAGTCCTGGGCCAGAGGGCAAGATACAGTGGCAATGCTGTGTGCCAGCCAACATCTGGCAAAACACTGTCAAGTGGTTGGTTTGTCCATTTTTCTTTGTCCTCCTTTAATATAGCTTAGGCTGGTAAAACTCTTTGAAAATTTACCTATGTGTTTGTGTGCATGTGTAAAAAGAAAGAACTGCACACACATAAATGCTTGTGTGAGTATACAGAGACGTGCATCTATACTTATGGATGTACTGAGATGGGAATATTCTTATGTTACAATGAACCAAGGAACACATTTATGTGGACTTCTAAATCAGGATGCTAAAATTCTTCTTATTAAAAGGCAGCTAAAAGATAGCATATGAAGTACCCTAATATTAATGCTTTATTTAGTGAAGGCATAACTGAATTTCCTTCAGTACCAGTTAAAGGTAATTAATAATATTTTTTTTTTTAAAAAAAAGAGCAGAAATACAAGTTTGAAAAAAATGACTAGTTCTAAAATGGTTTTCATTTTCCGCAGTTCAAATTAGGCCTTTTTTCCCATTTATTAAAGAACTTTTTTGTTATTTTTGTTAAAATTTCTCTTTAAATTTGGTAGTTTTCCTTTTTCTTTTAGCTATTATTCTAGATAACATTTTTCAGCAAACATAGGGGATAAAAATTTTTATCCATAAAATGCCATGTTTTGTTTCAGTGGAAAATCTGAGACTATCAAAGAACTGTTTGGAGGCATTGTTTGGGTTTTCTTCCTTCTCCCAAGATGAGTTTTGTAATAAGAGACTGGTAGAGGAATACTATTTTTTTTTTTACTCTTGGTAATATGATATGTAACCTCTGAAAATTATTATTGTTAGACAGGGATTTTTAGACTGTGAAATTACTAAGTATCTTAGATATGGATTTAGGCACTGCAAATTCCTGTTTTCCAGAAAAGACTTGGCCAATAACAGCCATGCTTATAAAGATACTTAGTCACGCAGTCTGAGCTGGATGCCTAGAAGGACTGTCTGAGAATCCCAGCGCCTGGCTATAGAAAACAAAGGAAGGCTGTCTTCAGAAAGCTAAATCCAACTAACTTTCAGCATGACATAGGCTGCCACCTTGGTGAAGGGTGGGCTTTTAATGGAATTTAGTCTCCTGAGGATGTGGATCAAAGCTAAAGTGACTAAACAAGATAAGCATTTAACTCAAATTAATTTCATTTGAATTTCTGTTTCTGCCTTGCTGTGGAATGTTTTAATATACTGCAAAACATTTAAGTACCTTTGAAAATTGAGTCCTATTTCTCTTTTGGAAATAAAATGTTGGTCCTAAATAAGTCACCTATGTAATTTGCAGTTAGTATTTCATCTGTCTCTATTTGCTTACTAGAGACAAGACAGTCAGAGTGTTCTGGGTTAATTTTTAATATGTACACTGTTTTTATTTTTTCTTGCTCTTGCCATGGCTCAGCACTTAGGGTATATCTTCAGTGTAAAAGCCAAACAAAATATACACTTTTAACTCACAATGGCTAAACCACAATTCTCATGTGGGTGGATATAGCTGTGAAAACCAGACATCCAGAGTTGTATTGCTATCAAATTGATCTCAGTCATGAGAAGCCCCTGATACTTAAGTTAAAAATGATAGTCAAATTACAAACATGTTTTCTCTCTGCTTTATTTTAACCTGATATAGCTAGACATAACTCATCCTATTTATCAATTGCTCAATTTTTACAGTGTAAGCCAAATCCTTATTTTAATGAGATCTTTGACTATATTAGCATTTAGCTGATCACATATTTCACATATTGGGTGAGGAGCAATCAATACATCATATTGTTTCACTATGGTGATGGGTTATGAATCTTCTCCTAATGAAGTCAGCTATCGATTTTGCTGAACATATGATTGAGTCCTAGACCTGTGAAAGAGCTTGGATATTGCTTTTATCTGAATCTTTTGGGCTTGTTTCATTTTGCATTTTGTTTTACCAGCTACCGGTTTTACACTTGTTATCCAGTGCCAGTCCAGCCCTGTGGTCAATGAGGACAGGGCAAATGTCTCAAATATCCTTTAAGGTTAAGTGAATCACTAGCAATGCATCTTTCTCTCCATTGATTATAGAGATAGGGTAGTCTCCTGGCAATAGGTTATCTACTTCTACCAGAATTTGCTTACATATTGGAATTTTACAGTAGTTTTGCACATCCAGTAGACGCATCTGCACGGGTCTTATAAGTGACTTTTTTTTTTTAATTGAGATGACAGCTGGGGTCAAGGAAGGACACCTCCTTGCATCTAAAATTACAGTAGACATCTCTACCTGGTAAATGCATGCATCTACTTCTAGCCAAATACATGAAGATCAAGTGTCAAAATGCTGATTTGGGTCAGTGACAATCGAATCAGTAATCTGTAGGGCTTGGAAGAGGATAATTCTCCTTGCAATGTATTCTCTATCCAATAGCCATTTTTTGCCTCATGTGGGAACTTTGGCAGATATTGTACATACAGACAGATCCACACATTTCCTAATGTAAAGCTAACTCTGCTGCCTCAGGTGACTTTCTGGTCCTGCATGTCTGGTGCTGTTTGAGATGAACTAGGGTATCTCTGCAGCTCCAGTAAGTATGCGAGTCACCTGTCTGTCATATCTTGCATCTGTTAGTCCCTAACAGAAATGTCTGATACCTGTTGGCTTTTCAAATTACAGTAAGTGCCCATCCAGAACCCCTAAGTTCTCGATGAGTTGAATCCCTGAAAATAAAAATCCCATCTTCAGAACAAACTCATCCTCCCTTCTCATCAGTGTAAGCCAAGCAGATGATGTGTGTCCTCCACCTCAAAAAGAGTGTAGAGGAGTCAGAACTTGACCCGTTTGTGCTCCCCCATCTCATGCCATTGCTGTCTGTTGATGTCACCTACACAAAGCTTATCTTAAACAAAACCAGATTCACGAATTGTTCTGCACTGCCAGTTTTTCACAGCCAAAGGGAGTTTTTAATTCATTTTTCAGAAAGCAGCACTTCGTAAAAGATTCGAGCAAAGTCTGAGACCTTGTGAGACTCTGTAAGACAAGTGCTATTTCAAAGCTTTCATGGCATTTTTTAATGCCTACTTATCAAACAAGCCAAGTGATACAGTTACATCCCTGCGAAACCAAGGGCCTTATCCAGACTCTTTAGAGATTGGTGGGAGGTCTCTTGGTTGAATACAGTTAAAATTGCACCATGCCCTTGAAGGTTTTGGAGGTTTTCTTCACAAGTTACTATCACAGCGTCAAAGCATGATTTGTTCCCTTTGGTTCTGCACTTTGCTGCACTTCCTTTCCCAGTGAAAAGTTCTCCATATTCTCTCTTGGTGTGGGCGGCCCTCTCCTCCGTGCTCCTTTTGTACATGAGACTTCTGAACACATTGTTCTTTTGGATCTGAAGTAGCTTTTTTTTTATTGTTTATTTTGTATCATGCATATAGGAGCTTGGATATTTCAATGTATTGGTACTTATTTTTTGTGATCTTTTGCACTAAGTTACTCTGACAAAAAAACTGGGAAAAAAAAGCACACTTTCTGGTGAACTATTGTAATTTGTAAGCTCGTTGTTTGTTGTTTATAATGTACTGAGTCTACAAGCCGAGCTAAGGAAGGATTAAGGCAACAGTTTGTTGATAGTGTCACTCCATATCTAGTTCACCTGTTTTCGTCTCTTTTTCTTTGACATATGGAGCTATGAAACTGGTGGTAGGAGGCAGAGGAACTTGTTTTACAATCTAAGATTATGATTTTTCTCCTAGTAGTCACAGAATGTCAGCTGTGCATTCAACCACAAGAGAGACTGCCCTCCATCACAGAGATATAGTCACCTAGGTGACTCCTAAGGGGAAATGGGGACATTAATGTTCCAAACTAAAATTGTGATAAGGCAGTGAAGGAGACAAAAGCTCTCAGAAAAATTACATTGTCGGAAGCCACACATGGTAACCATTAGGTGTATGTGAGAGTTTCAAGTATTGTGGGTGGTTGATTTTTGCCATGGAATGAATTACTAGTTAGCCTGCCAAAACATAGCCTTAATTGTCCTGATGATCTGTAAAGTATCAGAGATGTGCATCATACATGGGAGAGGATTTCAGAGCTCTGGCTGATACTAATCCAAATCTCTCCAGTTAGATCACTGGTACTCTCCCAGATAACCCAAAGGAGAATTGGGGATGGTTTCCCTCAAACAATCATAACATTTAATGAAACACTGGGTACCACAGGTGATCCAAAGAATGGTGTTTCCATAGAGACTTTCCTCTCCCCATCCCTCCCTCATTTAGGATGCTTGTGGCAGCTTTTCTATAAACTAATGACTGCTGTTCACAGTGCAACACCATTTGCTTCTTTATATGCTGGTCATTACTCTCTTCACAAATTTGAATCCCGCAGCCCTGAAGAGAGTCCATTTGATACAATTTCTGCATGGCAAATTATTTCCTTACTTTTGCATGCCCTTTACAGTTCCTTCTTACATCATTTAGGCACAGCATTTTCTGATAGGTTTTGTCATTGCTGCCAATGCAGCAGATGTATCATTAAGAAAGAAGAGCGATTGTTTCTGAGGTAAAGCTTAGATACAGCCAGTCACAAACTCATGTCCCATTCACAACACAAAGTCCTCGGATACTCAAAACAACACTACGAAGTTTCAGGAGCTTACAAGAGCAAACAGGTACATTTTCTTTTTTAGACATCCAGCATAAAAATCTCTGTGAGTTTTGCAAATTAAATATGTAACATTGACTATTATATGATAGCGAGAACCTTAACACTGTAGTACTTGACCTGCTTTGAAACCTATTTTGTGGAAGAAACAGAGCCAGCTTCAGACCTGGTTTTAATGCTGTTGAGGTCAATGTAGATGCATCACAGATGAATTTAGCCTCATATAGCCCTCGCCAAGGGCATTGATGATCTCCTGCAAACTGGGGCTGACATACATGAATTCAAGTCAGGACCTTATATTCATCATCCTTTACTGCTGTCAACAAGATTTGCATTCACTGAAATTGTGTTGTCTTCTGGCAGAACTGTGAATAAAACTTGGGATAAGGCAATGAGCTTCAGCTCTAAGTATGCCCATGACATGGCTTAAATCACCTTCGGGAGTTTCTGGAAATGTGTCTGTGGGGAAGGGTGGTCTGTCGGTGGTGTCTTGCCAAACAGCTTGGGAGCCCACCCACTGACTTTGAAAGAATGTTTCGGGATTTTTATGGAGTCCACTCCTGGTTGAACTGTGGTAAAGTGTACCATACTTGAAAAATAAAGGCACCATAAAATGAAAAGGAAAAAAAAAAGGCAAAAAAACAGGTGAGATTAAATATTTGTAATTTTTTTAAAAAATGGCTCTTTCTACAGATGAGCCCTTCATCATTCATTTTACTTTGTTCTACTCAAATTGTATTAACTAAATCTCTCAGAACTGTGTTCATCTCAGTAGCAAAGCAAAAAAGAAAAAAAAGACTTTTTTTTAATGGTCTGTCCAAGGGTAATGCAAGAACCTTTCAGTTACATTAAAAGGGAAATGGAGATTTAGATTATTCCCCTTTCACTATCTGGTTTTTTAAAGAGAATTCCACAGGACGTTGCCTCAGTCTAAGTCAGTTTTGTAGACAATGTAACATGTCTTAATACCCTGTTTGGGGGTTGAAAAAATTTAGCCTTAGCTTCTTTTGTTTTCTATGGTTACTGTTGTACAGAAGAAAGACTTAAACTGTAAGTAATGTATATTTAATAAAAAAAGACTTTTTGTATGATTTTGTGTGGAAGACATATGCCTCCTCCTGCGTTTTTATTTTATCTTCTAGCTGATGAATGTTAAAAAGTGCTAATTATGGGAAAACTAATTTTCAGCTGTTTACGTGTTAACTCTAAGCCAACACATCTCAGTGGATATGACTAAAAGCTGAAGTACCCAGAACTGGGATTCATTGATTTCAGCTATGGTCAAAAGTTAATGTCAGAGGATATCTGGCTATCACCCACATCCCTGACATAACTCAAAACTGCAAGTTTGCAGCACCTATGGGGTGCATAAGAGCACGGTTGCCCACGCTGGTTAAAAGTCATGTCTGGAGACACACCTTGGTTTTTGTTAGAAATCATGCCTAGTCATAGTTCTAAAACTTTTAAGGCACCCATGCACACATGTGTGCACACACATATGGTCTGTCCCCAGCCTGCTATGCATAAACATCAAGTGTGTCCTGTGTCATCCATGGGTCCCCTCATGCAACAACTGCTCTTCTGGCTGTCACAGGGATCACACTCACACTGCCTGCTTCACAGGTGTCCCTAGAATGATAAGTGGGATGTGGCTCAGTATCAGTTGTTCTGTCTTGGCTTTATACTTTTGGTCTTGCTGATTACTTTTTTCCCTTCCATGGAAGCTGAACACGCAAATCTCTTTTTGAATGTCTCCTTTGAAAATCATAGTGTTTGATACTGTCAACCAATAATCAGTAAACACTGACTTAGAAAACAGCACATCCTACTAAGTACAAAGAGGACTCTTTTTCTCAAGAGTTTCACGTGCTTAGATTTGGTGCAGTCTCCACCCTAAAGTGATGACATATTCAGTGCTTCAGAAGCCAAAGGCTTTCATGTTATCAGAGATGTAGGTCTCATTATCTTAGGAATCTCTCTGTGAGTTTTGAGTTTTCTCCTTCATTTCTGGACAGTCTGTCATCCAGAAGGCAGGGTTAGCAAGTGTTTGTAGTCCTGCACAGAGGTGTGCTGTCTAGTGGGACAGCTTTGCAGTACCTACTTGGGGAGTCTACAGGGAACGGTGTACAGTGCCCATCTCATGCGGCTGATCCAACCTACCACAGGCATCCCAGTCTGCAACTGGCCGTGCATCATGCATGCACCAAAGCCATCCTACCCAACAGAATGCTCCTGGTGTCTTCCTGGCCATGGTGGGTGCAGGATGCGGAGTTACATATCACCTGACTTAGACAAAACTTCAGGTTACAATTAAAGCCACACCTTTCCTGAGTTACTTTACACAGGAGGGTGAAAAAAAAAAAGGCAAGGAAGAGCTATATAAATCTATAAATCTTTCAGCCGCTTTCCTTCATAGCTAATATAGCAGGAGCAGTAACGTTACAAAGACTTATAAGGACAGTACAGAGTCCTACAATTTTTAATCCAGACCTTGGAAATTAAGTTTGCATGGCTTACAGTCTGGAAATGTCAATGTGAATTATTTTCCATTTTTCAAAGTGGAGAGAGAGAAGCTATTTTCTTCTTTGGTAACACCTTGGATGGATGCTTTAGCCTCCCCCATGATTTTGGGGTGGTTTGGGGGGTTATGGTAGGTTTTTTCAAAGCATTATTCTTCTTTCTTGCTGAACAAGAATGTGATGAGTTAAAGACATTATTCAGAAGGTTACATTAAATAATTGCACTAGTGTAATGAAAATGCATATATCTATTTGGCAGCCTGACAAAACATCATTTATTGCAGTTTATGGCTAGTTAGCAATGTCTGGAACAGGGGAAAGGATATCATCATGGGTTGCGGTCAAATCTTCCTCAGCACCTGCTGCCCTTTTCTATCAGGCAGAACAAAAAAAAATCACCTTTTTTGCAACTTCCACATGAGTAGCAGGTGTTTCATGTTCAAGCTTTATTCCTTCAAAAAAAGGCCCATTGGCAAACGTATACAGACAAAATACCATTAAGTGAACACTGCTGTGAAAGGACAGGAGAGTCCTGCTACAGTTGGCTGTGGTGGTTTTTTTGCTTTTTTCCCACAGCATGAGTACTAAGCAGCTGCTGTCAGTGCTTATTTTTCTATACCTGTTAGCCTAGCAAGTCATGATAAAATAACAGCCATATAAGGCCATATTGTTCTTCCAAACCACCATACCTGTGATATCTGTATTTAACTTTTCTTAGCTTGAGATCATTTTTCTTCCATTCTCAAAGCCTAAGCTAAATAGCCTTTGCTTCAGTTTAAGCCCATTACAGCGTGTCCTATTGCTAAAGGAATGGAAAGAACAGCTCAATCCCTTCCTGTCATGCAGCAGCCCTTTTTCTCTGTTTGACTGTCTCAATTATCTGTTTAGCTATCTTTTCTGCCCAACTCCCCACACTCTTCATCTCCCTTGATTTCAGACAAACCAACCCCACTTCCCTTACACCTTTTCTTGCACTTTTTTTTAACCTATATCATTACAGAAAACTGCCTGGTAAGAACTCAGTGTTTAGTTTTACCAGTTGGAGTGTCAGGATTCACTGTAGCACAACTAATCTACCGAAGCTATTTTTTTCTCTATCCCAAATTATTTTCCTCAGCCCTACTTCCTGCACCCTTTTTCTAATAAAATGTCATCAGACCTCTGCAGTGATAGGGGCCAAACCACATTGAAACTTGACTACATCAATAGTATGACTTAGAGTCTACTACAAATTGCTCACACACAAGTATTACTGTTGGAAGAAATCCACTGTATGATGGATTACAGTGCTTCTGCCTCATTAGGAGGTACAAAGGGTTGGTCAGTTGTCCAAATGACCAGTTCATTCCCACTTTGCAAGGTGTTGGGCAATAGGAAATTAGGACCTGACAGGTCTGTTAAATCTCTGCTTTATCCTTTACCTAACAAGGAGACTATATCACAGTGCAAGGTGGGTGCTGGATCTCTGCCATTGCTAAGCTACTGCTACAGAGAAAAGAAATCTTTAATGTATACAGGCTGTGGATATATTGGTGTTACAGGCTTTACTGTAAAATAATGTGTGATAAGCAGGACAGACTAGGAAATGAACAGAATTTGATGGAAAGAATGTGTTGATACTAAATGTATTAAAGGCAATAAATTGCTACACAACAAATGAGGAATTCAACATAAAACATTAGCTTCAGTGGCCTAAGTTAACAGTCCGCTAGATAGTTTATATGGTTAAAATTAAGCACTTTTTCCTGAACAAAGGATTGTGCACTTGAGCAGACAACCGGCCTTGGGGTATGAATATAAGTGTTAACAAAATAAGTGAAATGTACAATGGACTTTTTTATTCCATATGGATGGCAGAGCTAGGCAGTGGTCCTAAGAGTTGATGCTGAAAACATAACAGTTCCCCTGATGAGACAACTGCTGGAGATGGAGTGACAGAAAGATTTTTTGTTTTTCACTGGCAGCTGAAGAATTTTATATCAGATCTCATCCTAAGTCTTGCTTAGAACCTTCTATTCTTTGAGGTAATCCCTCACCTGACAACCAGGAACAGTTTCTCTACTGATTATCTCAATCATAGTGCAGCATGGTAAATAGTCACATGGCAGCACTGTGACTGTAGAACTTCTCTGCCTCAGGATACATCTGAACCCATATATGTGTGTGGTCTTCCACAAACAGGGTGTGCAAAGAACTAAGACCCACAATTAAGGCTTGTTTTTGTTTATATACAAACCCACACACACTGAGTATTCCATTAACCCCAAGTATTCTCAAGGTCTAGGCTGTGCCTTTCAGGCCATGCTGCAGAGAGGAGCTGCCTTGCTCACACATCAGCTCTGTGTCCTATTACTGCTGGTGTCCAGGATGGAGGAGCACCTCTACCCCATATAGTTAAACTAAAATCTCCCTTCGTTAGTTCACTCTGTCCTCCTAAAAGGCTGCAAGCTGTTGTGAAGAAAGAATGTATCTGCTTTCAACTGGAAGGAGCTAATTTAAAAAATGATAGGAAAAAGATAATGTTATGGCTCTGTTTCCCCCACCAACACTGCCAAGAGTTCAGTAAATATTTCAACAACAGAGTTACTGCAGAAGGAAAGGATTTTTTTTCCCTGAGGAGACTGTTGTGCACGATCCTTACAATTTGATCCAGAGGCTCCTCAGCATTATGAAGTTAAAGCAATTCTGTAGACTAAGAGCCCAAAGGGACTTCATCTATCTGCTAGGGCAGATGATGGTCCTGGGATCTGAAACCCATCATATCACTTTGAGAAGCTACTGTGAGAAAGACAGACAATCAGTCACTCCTAAAGACCAGTATTGGTTTATGTAAGCATAGACCGATATACATATTCACCCACCTAATATATATGTACACATCTCTGCACAGATAAAATATATACAACTACATATATGTGTGTATGTATATATGGGATATTTATATATATATACATATGTTATATGTATAAGCCCCCCTCTGGCATAGATTTCCACTTTTCAGCTATTGAAAAAAAGCCTTGATCACTATCTCCATGGAATACATTCCTTCCTTCACAGCAGAAGGGCCTGAGTTTGCTGATGCTGATGCAAAGGAAGTTATGCACTGCTTCTTGCCTCTTATCTCATGTGGTATTTAATAGTCTAAATCCCATTTGTTAACTGGCACAAAATACCCACAAGGCTCATGCATTTGGGACTGCAGCTCAAGTGCTGAGCTGCTTCCATGTACAAAGAGGTAAAAGGAAATACTGACTTTGGAGGCTGCTTTGAATCTAAGTGACACATGGGGTTAGTATGCCTGAAGAAATGGAAGCTCATTCTTTTGAGGATGATAATGAGGACAATTAGTAAATGTATTATGATTCACTGAAAGAGGCAAGAGATAACAAGCCATGAATTAGCCAATATATAGATATCATGGTGTTTTCTAAAAAGGCTCCTTTATATTTGCTTCAGCCACGTATTTCCTGTGCCTGTCATGATATGGCTGCTGTCCACTGGTGAGGTTACATGTTAATGCCATTAAATAAATAATAGAAGACAATAATGAGTATTTCTTTGAATTGTGAGAGATTGCTGTTAAAAAAAAATCCAACAAACTGATCATCTTAGAGGGAAAGATTGAACATGTCAGGGCAAAGAATAATCAAATTGCAATGTCATTACAAAACTGTTTCTGAAGAATATTTTTTAGTGCTTTGTGAATAATTTTCATTAAGTGGGAGTTCCATGAGAATGACTATGGAAATGCTCTTCAAAGAAGAGCAGCAGCAACTCTCTGAAACATAACTAGTCAGATCTGCAAAAGAGTTTCCTGCTGCCATTGGAGCTGGTGGGTCCAGTGACAAGATAGCTTTTTGTAGATAAGGGAACCGTGTTTGAAAGTGGGCCTAATGGAGGCTAGCTCAGAGGGCTCAGGAGGCTCCTGACCTCAGGCATTTTTGTGATTTTGAGGGGCAATGTGTCTTCCCAGCTCTGTGGACACTGCTGTTCTACCCCAGCAATGGCAGGCTTGGGTCTGGGGGAGTGCCTAAAGAAACTATTTCCCAGGATGGAAAGTGGGAAACATTCACAGCAGCACTACATAAATGTACCAAGGAAGTGATTTTTTGATCTGGAGACATATTCAAAGTGTAGTGTATTCAAAAATCTTTCTGGCTAAGGATTACGTTTTACGCCCAGTCTAGGAATGTATTCATGTGAAGTAAACAGCAGAGGTGTTTGCTACCCTAGTAGGGAATTAATTAGACTTAAATTTGCATTAGATTTGACAGTGCTCTCATAATATGCTCAAATCTTGGTAAAAGACTTGTGATTATTTTTGAGGCTTTATGCTTTTGGGATCCAAATCTCCATGATGTTTTTTCATCTATTGACATTCACCATCTTATGCCAAAAAACTGTCCATATTTGCTAGTTTCAGAATAGAGCTTCCATTATTGAATGTCTCTTTGTTCTTGTCTTAGTGTAGTATTAGAAAAAGTCTCTAGATAAATACTATGGAGAGGTAACTTGTGGTCTCCAAAACACAAAGATACAACAAGCTTGCCCTTGCCTCCAAACATAAACTATGTCACATATGCTGTGGGAAGAGGTCCAGAACCAGGACTAAAAATATTATTCAGCCACAAGAATTTGGATCATAACAACTTCCAGCTATGTTCAGAAGAGCTGAAATTTACATTTCCAGTATTGCACTAATTTGATCCGTTTGGGCAGAACCAGTGGGCAGGAACCACACAAATGTGTAATTCCCTTCCATAGGTTTTTGAATGCTCAGCACCACAAAACAGCCTGATCTTGAATATGCAAAAACAGTAGTGTAATTATCAGTGTTATTTTCCAGGTTTAGAATTATGCATCATTGGAAAACAAATGGCTTTCACAGGTAGAAAATGGTATCACACATAATTTGAGTCTAGTTCTCATACTCATGCACTTTGCCTCTTACTTTCTCACTCAGAATGGGCAGTATGGCCAGGACTGGAATGAACCTTTGTCTATTGAGAAGGTAACAGACAGAGCGCTGATGCTTACTGAGCGTAGATAAAAGAGCCAGGAACAGAATCCTTCTAATGATTAAATAGAAATTGATGCATTTCTAAGGTGAGACACTGTCTTCTACTTAAAATTATGTGAATGTGAGGCTGAAATCTATCATGATGGATTGACCAGGGTGGGATTCAGCTTCATATTGAGTAACCTAATTTACTTCCTTAAAATACAGTTCTAATGTCATTTACACTATACAACAAAATTGTATGGTTGGCAGGTATGATAGAGGACTTCATATGAAACACTGGAGTAGAAGATAAAGAAGTAGTGTACCCAAAGGTCTAAAATAGCACCAGATGCTGATATTTATGCAATCAGATTTCACCCTTAACTCATTGGTCAATACATAGATGCAGGTTTGCTTTGCAAGCTGAATCCCCCCCACAAAATGTGGAGCTGCAACAACTGCGTCCATGTGTGCACGTGCATGAACACACACACACACGCAGAGCATGCAGATTGCAAACTTAAATGAAACACATCTTTGCACACTTTCAAAACATGATCAGTATGCAGAGTTTTGCAGTGCAATTGCTCATTTTAATCAAATCTGTATTTTTTCACACATGGCCACAAAATCTCATGAAGTCACAAGTCTGCCAGATAACCCCCTGACTTCATGAATAGCATGAAATCCGGATAAAGTTTTCTTTTGTATTCTCAGTGGAAAAGGTTGCAAAGGAAGAAAACAGGCTCACTTGTAAGCATCTGCACCTTATAGGCAAAAAAAAAACAAATTTCAAAGGGGATCTGCCAGAAGGCAGATTCCTCAGAGGTATGGTGATAAGGGAGCAGTTCAGGTTTAAAGGGGTATTGAACTAAAAATAATCAGCATAGTTAAAAAAATATTGAACAGCTGTTTTCTGCAGCTAATGTTCACCATCCACAGATTGGAGCTTTTGACATTCAGGTGAAATAGTGAAGCTGACTGCTTTTCACAAGTCTTACATCTGGCATGTTGTGACACACTGACATTTCAACTCAAAACTGTCCCGTCTTCCCACTCCACTTCTGCTCAAGAGCCTTTTTAAGCAGTTCACCAGTATCTGAGTCTAAGTCCCCAGTTCCCTAGAAAATCAGCAGGAATTTTTCCAATTACGTCAATAGGTCAAAACTATCTTCAGAGTGAGTCAGAAGGGACCTTTGCTTTTCCCATTTCTATTGTTCCAGCAGTTTTCCTATCATTACACAGAATTGCCAAACAGTCCATGTCCTCTCTTTCAGTATCGTCACATTGTTACAGCTTACCTGCATTCAAAGTACTTGAAAACTGCTTTTCTAGAGGCACTATGTTTAAAATTTTATTTTTATATTGCTTATGTTTAGGTTTGTGTGTGTGTTTGGGGGGGTTTAATTTTTTTTTTATATATAAATAACCTCTAATGCAACATAGGTTCCTTAACTTTCTCCGCCCAACCAAAAGTTCTTTCAACTCATTTGTGCTACAGACTATGCTATTCAGAACAAACAAATTATACCATAATAAATCCCTTCATAGTTCATTGGAATTATGCTAGCAAAGAATTACTGACTTATCCTTCACCTCATTAGCATCTTTATAGTACAGTTAACTAATGCAATGTATGGGCCCAATTCACTAGTAACTATTAAGGACTAGATCACCTTGAGAGCTCTACATTATATCATTATAAACCCAGTGAAACTTAATGCTACTCAGAAATGAATCAAGCTCAAAATTTCCACTGATTAAAGCTGAGTTACGCTTTGTAGCCCTCTGACAAAGTTCTGGCTGAAATAAAATAGCATAAAATAATAAATCATTTTCTACCTCCTGCATTTCCTTGTCCCCGGGGAAGTGGGAAAACTCTGGTTTGGGTTTTTTCATTGTTGTTTTTTCTTCCCCTAAGTCCCCAAAGCATTAATTAGCTGCTTACATTTTTCTCCACCAACTAATAGATAATGACGCAGTTTGTTAACCCAACCAGGATATTTATCCCAGAACTAGCATCCCTTGTTATTAATACACCCTTCCATGAGATTACAGTTACTGCATTACCTTCCGAACTATTACCACAATATCTCAACAGGAATTTCCCCAGATAATTTCTTAGTTTACCTGCAGATTTGTTCTTTGAAAGATTATCACTTTTGCACCTTTCTATAGTCCTCTGATTTTGCCCAGTGTCCTCTGAATGCTGAGAATTATCATACATCATAAAACACATGTATTCTCACCCTCCTCCTCCAAAGAGATGTCCAATTCTCCCTGTTTGCTTACTTTTGCAGTTATTAATTTTTCTTCTTCATCTACACAGTCTGTCCTCAAGGGTCAACTAAACCTAAATGAGATCTCACTCCCTTTCTCTCCTGTACCCCTCTCTCTCTCTACCTTTTCACGTCTCTGAAAATAGAAGGCTCTAAATCTCATAAAATATTTTAGGGCTAATTGTGGGAGGTTAATGAATGATTTGATCTTTCTTCAGGATTTAAATTATATGAATACAGGAAGAGGTGATAGTGTAGTAAAGCCCTTTGAAATTTTTTCCATTAAAACTGACTCACTGTGCAACTTGGTCAAAATGTTTAGTACCTGCTCCAACACAAGCTGAAGCCAGTAGGAATATTACCTCTTTCAAGGAGTAGAAAACAAGCTTGTTCACCCCTAAGTGTATCTGTGTGATCTTGATTCATAGAAAGATTCTCATTGAAATAATTGTGTTTGAACCAATACTGTAAGCCGTTCTAAAACAAAAATTCAGATTTGGGTCACCAAGTTTGACTGCAAGATTTCATGGATTAGTGTTTCTGAAGCGACCTAAAAAGGGAAGGTTTATTGAAAACAAATATAAATCGGGGTAATAATAAGAATTCTGGAGGCAGTTTTAATGGAAAAACAGTGATTTATTTGCATATAGACAATTTGCAGAAATGTGAAGATTTTGTCAACATTTTCATGAGTAAGTTATTCAAAATATTCTAAAAAATATGAAATATGCCATTTTAATAAGGCTAGAAAGGTGTGCTCAGATGTTTATCATGCAGCAACGGAGTAAAAGTGAAATTGTTTGCAACTATGTTTGCACTTCTCAAAAACACTGTGCATTTTCTTCACGATAAGTTGTCAAAAATATTATTCAGCTGCTCATTTGGGATGAAAAGGCCCTTTGCAATGCCAGCCTTTCCAGGGGACACGAATGCATAATTTTGCCTATTACTCTGGCAAAGTGCTAGCAGAATTTCTCTCTCACATTAAAGTATGCTGTTTGCCTCAATCTACAGCTCTGAGGTCCCTTGTGGTAGAGTTGCTAGGAAAATGGTAAGTCATATCTATGAAAAATTACACAAATTCCACACACCCTCCCACACCTGAAATTTTTCTTCTCTTTTGTTATTTGTTTCAGTCACAATAAATATCTCCTGCCTAGCGTTTGTTGTATAATGGAATAACTGGCAATGGGACATTTAACTCACTAGACTTCTGGAGTACAACAATAGTATGAAAAGAATCTAAGGTACCTCAAAAGCCTTTCAGCATTACAACACGGGGGACAGAGCTCTGGGGAGAGTGTGGGGACAAGGTCAACAAGGGCAGCAGACTTTTACTACCTTTCCCTTAAAGCAAGTGACGTGAAGAAGTAAAAAAACATTGCCTCTTCCTGTAATAGGCACTTCCCTGGTAGTCATCAAAGCATCACTCCATATGTCTTGCTGCAGGATAGCTATGATCTCTTCATAGTACATGGAGGAGGTACAGCTACTTCAGCATTGATTCCCACCGCCACCAGTAGTCCTAATTTAATGCTCTTCTACTGTTGCCACCCTCTAAAGACCATCTGCTCATCCTGCCTCTCCTGTGCAGTGTTTTCCTGCAGAAGCCAGTGGGGATGCCTTGACCAGAAGGGGAGGAAACACCACTGAGAGGAGGGGGAGTATCAGGTGAGGATCAATTATCCAGGTGAGTCTTCCTCTGAAGTTTCTGAGCCTCAAAGAGAAACACTGCCAGTCTTTCAAGAGTCATGAGAAGATATCTCTGTGCTGGGACAGAAATGCAAAGAGTAAAATATTTCCAGGGTGTATTGACAAAAACCAAAGTGTGCCTTTCTCTTTGTTGTAAGAAATTACAGGTTATCATGTTACTTTGGTTTTACTTTAAGATAGTCATGTCTCAGCTGTTACCCTTTATCTACTGGGGACAGAAATCACCTTTTCCTCAAGTGGAGTCTGCAGCATTGCACATTCCCAAGCGCCATCTACTGGTGTTCTACGTGGGAGCCGCGTCCAGGCACACAAGTATCATTTGTGCTGGCATTTGCCAGGGCGTGGATTCAACAAATATGTGTTCCTGCGAGTTTCGAGAAAGCACAGAGACGTGTAAAGCAGGAAAAGAGAGCTCCTTCGCCACTGCCTGGGGAAAGGCAGCTGCTAGAACCATCTCCAGGAAAACCTTCAGCCACGATTTCATCATTTGAGAGCAGATAATTCAATCAGAACATTGAAAGCCAAGCAAAACTAGATTTCATTTGTTCTTCTCCCTGTGAAACTGCTTGCTTCAATTTCCCCACATGAAGTCTTGAAAGAACATATTCAGTAAACCCAGACCTCCTAGATCATATGACTAAATCCCCAGAGCTTTCAAGATGGTTTTCTACTAAAGCTCTCTAAATATTGCGTTTCTCAGAAAACAGATAGGGAAGCAACACAGCTTTGTTAGTTAGCTCTGTTATTCTCGATCATTTTCATTAGCAAAACTATTTAAAATAATATATATTATTCAGTATTACTAAACACTGTTTCTTTTACATCTTTTTCTTTCCTAATTATCTTCCTTTTTACAGCTGGTTTTAGAAAAGAATGTTTTACTCTTTTCTATCAAAACTTTATTGAATTTCAAGCACATTCACTAAAATTTTTGATATCTAAGCAAAGGATAACTACTCACTAGAAAAGTGTGGACTTAAAGATATCTTCAAGGTACCTTTGAATATTCTCAGTTCTGAAAAAATTCTTTGAAGATATCATCTGAGCTCTCTCACCTGGAGGCTTTCATACCCTGAAGTAGCTCAGAGCATCTACTAAAGTATTCAGAGTCTCAGTGGCAGATGTCTTAGAAGTCATTATGATAATGCATTTCTAATTCCTGAAGACTAACTGCTTCCTGTCAGAAATCTTGCATGATATTGCTGACATATATAGAACATGTAAGTAGTGTTGACCAGCACTTTCAATTCATAATGGCCCTTAGTAGGTGGGCAACATTCTGTATGTTTCATACACCCACAGCTCCCACACACTGATCAGGAGACTGGTTTCTTCAGAGGACCGAAAATACTACACACTTTCATGTCCGCTCAGTAATAATAGACTTGCAAGTAGTTTAAAATGTAAAGTCATAACCCTCTGCCCTATCTTCAAAATGTGATTTGAGCATTCCTTTTTATATTCTCATACAACAAGCTAGACCCTTACCAAAAGGATGGGGTGGTTTTCAAATCATGTTAAAGATATTGGGACTTGAAAGAAAATCTTGTTAGTGAATGTCGCTACATTCTTTGTTACAAACTCCCCAACTTTGATGAGTTTTCTATGGAGAAACCTTCCCCTACTCAAGAAGTCAAATATCTGCAAAATAGTCTCAGAAGAGGATTTTTGTGCTAGTAATGGTCTTGACCTGTAACAAATTGATGTAATTTCCCATGAAGGAAAAGAATAAATCACAAATCAGGAAAAAATGTCTCGAATAACAGACTCAGGAACCAATCTCCCCTTCCAGGGAACAGCCCTCAGTGCAAGTCACCACCAAAGGTTCAGCAGCAGATCTCTACAGAACCCTGCCCAAAGCAAAGCTCCCATGTGCTTTGTCATTTGTGAGAAATTCCAGCTATTAGTAAGAAAAAAACCCCAAAACATAATCTAGCAATGTGGCCTTTAGCTCCTGCCTCTTGAAATGAATGCTAATCCTCCCTTATACCATGAGCCCTGTAGAGAGAGGAGGGTTGGCCTGCAGCTGAAAAACTGTCCAGTTTAGTATTCAAGACAGTCTGGGTCATGGCCCAGGCTTATCAAAGGTGTGGCATCTTTCTGCAGATTAGATTTTCTGGCATTTGATCTGGCCTTTGTAAAACATTTGCTGGTTGTCCCATCTTGATCCAGATTTTTGGGGCAGAAGATTGATTTTATATTGTACAAAGATGGTACAAGTTTTAGAGGCCCTAATCTTATATTGCAATTCAATATAAAAAATCCCTATTTCAAAAAAACTCCTCATAATACTTTTGTGCTGCTCAAACTGGCTAGTCTCCTTACTAGACCCCCCCAAAAAATAGCTGCCATAGCATCCCTCAGTACCCCAGTTATGTTCCCATATATTAACTATAATGAAAATAACTCTTTAGTATTGATAATGTGCATCTTTGTTCAGACACATTTTCTTTCATATTGGAGGTTAATAAGATGCACATAAATGAGCTAGATGAAGGTTAATTTACTTCTCTTGTTTACTTATGGATCCTAAAATCCAAGATATAAGGAAAATAAAAGAATAATTCCAAATGCAGCAATTCTGCTAAATCAGTGGATACTTTTCTCTTTTTAATTATTATTAATGCTTTCCCTGCATAGAAATGTAGTGCAGAGAAGGTATAATCACCAGTGAAGAATTACCAAAACACAATCGTGCAGCAAAGGTCAGATAAGATTAAAGAAGCTAGCCCTATTTGAGTGTTTTGTAATACATGAATCTGGGTCCCAGGGAAGCCAGAATGAAACTGTTGAGCCTCAGAGACCTCATACTTCAGCTTACCTAAAAATACCAGGGACAAGCCAAGACCTTTGCAAGCCATCAGGGATTTGTTTTCTTTCTCGATGATGACTAGAGGAAGCTTTCTCTAGAATAATCAATGCACTCTACCCCTAGAAGAATTTGTACCAGGCAGTGGTCAAATATGCTTAAAGCATGGTCAACACCTGAGATAAATGTCACTGGTTCCTCTGAGATCTGAGAGTTCAAGTCTTTAAGACAGATAGTGTAGTACTTTTATGCAAAGCAAGCCCATCCCTTTATCTAAAACCAGCCAAGCTCCCTCTCACTGAGATCCTTAAAACCATCAGCCTCTGCTCAGAGAGGATGCCAATAGCAAACAACTTTTGCAAAAGCCTAATTCAATATTGAATATTCTGTATGTACGTGAGGTTTGCAGTCTTTTCTAATTATGTCTTCTATTCAGTAATTTTTTTTTCCTTTGATGCTGTTAGGCCTCGTTTGGCTCTGTTTTGTTTTTGCCTTGTTGCCATTTTCACGTATACTTCTAACTAGATTTGTTTTTTCTATTCCCAGCCACTCTCATATTACCCCTTGTCATCCAAATTTGGAAGAATTGAAATGACATTTATTACCTTCTCCTGCCAATGAAAACATCTTTTGCTGCCTTACAAAAACAGTGGCCACCTTAACTGCCGTATACAAATTCTATTCAATACTTCAGTCACAGCATCTGTGTGGCTGACCCCAATTTATTAAACATCTATTAGCTTGTTGCCGTAAGTCTGTAAGAAAGACTATGAGCCAAGTTTTGTAGGAGATAAGTTAAGGGGTAGTTACCCCACTCATCCAGGAATACATAGCCATGCGCTAAAGCAAGCTTTGATTTCTATAGCTTTTATAATATAATCTATCCAATCACTACAGTCCACATGTCCAGTTCCACCTCTGTCCCCTCCCAGTTCCCACCCCCTGTTGAATTGGGTCTGGGGTCGCCGGGACCCTCCGTCTTCATCCTCCTCCTCTTCTTCAGCACATAAAGGTCTTTTGGACGCTCTCCAGGGCCTCGGGTCACTCTGCTCTGTGTTTATGTTCTCTCTGATAGCCTCCAATCTGGTACCTTGAGAATGAGACTAAATAGCTGGCAGATCTTAGCGGCCTGTTCTGGAGCAGGGGTAGAGACAGAAGGACCTTATACTATAAGCTACTAAATATTAACCCACTACAATCTACAGTGCTACATCTACTGTGTTTCTAAAATCTACAAAATGTGAAAAATCAAAAAATCAGAAACCTCTTTGGCATCAAGCTTATGGACTGTTAGATGTAGTTGAGCCTGTTTGAAACAATAGGGAAAGGGGTTTATTTAATTTGGTTTGGTTCAATGTTTTTGTTTGCTTATTTTAAATGACCTTACCTGGAGATTATTGCAGTTGACATTCTGAACATAAAGGGAGATGTTTGGGAATCCTATAGTGTATCACTAGTGGAGCACAGGCTCAGCATTAAGCTAAAACACCACAGATATATTTTACCTATATATATAATATATATTCTGCATGTGCAAGAATAGTCCAAGTGTGGCCAAGTCTCATGTGTGTGTGATGCATCATTAAAGCGGCAACAGAGTTCAGTGTATTGCAGCAATTCCTGTTTGTAAACAACACAGCTCTCCTGAAAGCCTTGGCTTACTGACTTTTTCGACAGGCCTAAATGGTTATGATTAGCTGCACCACTGGCTGGAGTGTGCTTGGCCTCCACACAAAGGCTTTCACACAAGTTTCACAGTTCTCAGCCACTGCACCACATAGTTAATGCCATTCACCCTTCTTTTATCACAGGAACATCTACCACATGTTTTCACAACATGCTGGCCATTCCATAAAAGCAATTGTGGGGTAGCTGATGTCTGTAACTCCTTGTCCTCACTTGTGATATTTTTTTCATGTCCCCATACACCTTGTCAGATCCACCCTCTCTTAGCTCACATGCCAATGAAGTCCTCCTTTACAATTCTGAGCAATGCTCAACTAATGTTCCTGCTCGTTACCCCTGTAAACTAAAGAGCTTAACTTCTACTTGTCTTTATTCGTTTAATACAAAGACTATCATCAGTTTTCAGAACAGGCTGGATATTTTTTTAGGTTTGTTTGTTTGTTTGTTTTTTTAATTAGCTGCAGCTAATTAAAAGGACAGTTGCTGGATAAAAAGGAAAGTGGTTGTTAAAGCAAATGCATAAGCATGCTGTTTTGTACCAAGTTAGTCAAAATGGAAAAACGTACAAAAGCCTTGTGAAAAGGCAGTGCTTTTACAAGCTGTATAAACATAGCAGCATGTATGTATGTATACTTACACCAGGTGACATAATTCAGCCACCTGTGTCAGCTGGGCAGAAGGGGAATGCTATCTTCCCTGTACACCATATCCATCACCTTCATCTTGGTGCCCACAAGCATTTTATGAACACAGATGCTGCCCAAGAGTTATTTCAGGCACCACACAGATGAATGCAGCCACCTCTGGGGCGGAAGAAAACATCATTCAGTAGCATACAGCAAGCATTTCAAGAGACAAGAAAACAACCAAAACCAAAATCAAAGCCAAATGCAGCATCTAAATAAAGATAAGGGAAGATGGGACAAGTAGGCTCCCTATAATGCGATCAGGACAAGTCACCTAAGCTAGTTTTCAGCACGGACAAGACACAGTGCTAAGGTCTGTGGCTAGGCAGCATTTGGTGACATTCACTGGGTCTCCCAGGAACCATCAGACAGCAACTAAAAGATATCTTTATTTTTAACAGTGTTGGCCATGGCTCAGTCCCATTGCCTCTCACATACAACAATTTCAACCAACAGCTAAATGTTTTCAGATTTGCAGGACTGCCTTATCTCTATTGACAGATACAAGTTTCAGTCAATAATGAACACTACTTTGTACTTATAAGTCGAGTATTATTTTTCTTAATTGCTATAAATGCCATTGTGGTTAAGAGACTATATCCAGATTCTCAAAATTATTTAAAAGTCTAATGCCAATTTAAGTCCGTAATCCACACTGATTTCCTTGGGAATTAGAGAGTAAAATACCTTTAAGAAGTTGGGCTCTAGTTCTTGTAAGAAAATTAACATATACCCTCAAGAAAGATTATAAATTATTTGATAAGAGATATTCAAAATTCAATGGCTTTAGGATGCATTATCTTTTATAAGTGGCTGATTTGTTTCAATATCTTGAAAACTTTTAGAGTGAGACACATTTTGTAAAGACATTATCTAATTATTTCTTAGCCAGCTTTTGAGGCCATGAGAACACATACAGAATAATACATACATACACATATGTAAACAGGCTGTTAGCACTATTTGGTATTTCAAGAGAATTTTTAAAAAGTATGTATCCAGTTCAATACACCAGGACTACAACACTTAGCTGTATGCTTCTCCAGATGTTAACATTAACTCTGTTAAACAATATGTTTAGTATTAACTCCAGATCCTACACAACATTCTTACAGTTCAGAGAGGGTCTGATCTTGTTAAATACATTCAACATTAAACCTGTTCATTTTAAGCAATAGACCAAAACATATCAGTTCAACATAACAACTGAAGAAAAATCCTCTAGAACTACCAAACTGCTTTTTCCCCCTTTTTTTCTCTTCTTGAAGAAAAATTCAGTTTTCTGTAAAGTTTTCATTAGAAAAAGAAAATAACACAACCCCCAAAAACTGGCATATGTTGTGAGTGAGCAGCAACTGATTGAGGGTTTTTTGTGCACAGAATAACTTAGTGTTTCAATTACAGAACTCCTCGTGTTTTAAAAGCAGCTAAGTATCTACTTCTAACAGCTGGAAAATAGCTTTCTGTGTGAAACGTGAGTGGAAAAATTGACTGTACCCTGTTAATTCAAGCAAAGGGAACAGACACTCAAAGCAGGAGTCACAGTCTCTTGTTGCTGGAACTTAAAGGTGGACTGGTTAGAAAAATGTAGGGTATTGAGTTGTTTCTTACTGTGGTCAGATTAGCAGGTTTTCTGCTGATTGCTTCTCTGGTATGAAGCCCAGAAGTCAGAGGGAATAGAAGAATCAAAGGTAACCTGTAGAAAGTTGAAATTCCTGTATTGACTTCCAGGCTTCATGACAGTCTTTGGCCTTTGCTGCCTTTGATATGGAACATGTAATAAAAACAATTTAAAAAGAATTAATCACTCCTTATGACCATTGATAACTGACTCCAACCAGGCTGCTAAACCTTCCTGAAATAACTACCTGACGGAAAGCAGAGCAGTCACCAGTTGTGCTAGGGGGATTGACAACTTTTCCCAAGTATTTTGTTCTCTGTTGTCTTTCCCAGCTGACATAAAATCTCTTCTTTAGGTTTCCTGAGAATAAGTTTGCAATACTTTCAGGATAGAAGATGGTTTTTTCTGCTCTTTGCCTTCATCTCCATTCCTGAGGATGTCCAGAGAAGAGCAATGAACCTGGTGAACGCTCTGGAGCACAAGTCCTTTGAGAAGCAGCTGAGGGAGCTGGAATTGTTTAGCCTGGAGAAAAGGAGGCTCAGGGGTGACCT
Source organism: Sakesphorus luctuosus (assembly GCA_013396695.1). Lineage (NCBI taxonomy): Eukaryota > Metazoa > Chordata > Aves > Passeriformes > Thamnophilidae > Sakesphorus > Sakesphorus luctuosus. Next base: position 259,305 of record VWZD01006475.1, read on the forward strand.
TACCACACTCTACAACTGCCTGAAAGGAGGTTTTGTCCAGGTGGGGGTCAGTCTCTTCTCCTCAGTAAGAAGTGATAGGACAAGAGGAAACAGCCTCAAGTTGCACAAGGGGAGATTCAGATTCAATACTGGGGAAAATTCCTTCGCTGAAAGGGTTGTCAAGCATTGAAACAGTCTGCCCAGTAAAGTAGTTGAGTCACCAGCCCTGAGGTGTTTAAAAGAAATGTACATAGTTCTCCAGGACATGGTTTGTTGGTAGACTTGGAAGTGTTAGGTTTAGGGTGGAACTGGATGATCTTAAAAGACTTTTTCAACCTATTGTACTCTCCAGTTCAGCAAGCTTTGGGTTCTGTCCAACAGCAGATCAAAGAGCCATCACACAGTCTGTCTGCAATGCACCAAATGACTGAAGCCACAGAACAGCATGCAGAATGAAATTCCACCTATATGTCACCACCAGCTGGCTAACCTCTTCTTTGAAGATACTGGTGGGGGAAGAGGAGGGTAAGGGGCTTTTCATTTAATAAAAATCATTATCCTCTTAATTCGGGGAAAAATCTTTGCTGTTCAGAATCCAAAGCTCTGAAGTGAGGTGTTATGAATCAGTCCATGTCTTCACCACAGTGACAGAAATTATATCCTTTTAGTCTGGTCTAAGTACTAAATGACAACGCTCTTTAGCAAAGCTAGCATTTTGATGATCTTGACTTTCATTAAAACCCCTTGTTTTTCAGAGTAGCTGTCATTCAGCATTCGGTACATGGATCTCTCAGAAATATGTTTCTCCACTCTTTTCCATTACTAATGGAATTTAGAGCATTAAGTTTGATGAAAATAGCATAGGAGATAAAAACTATTATATATATGTTCAGAACACTCAATGACCATTATGTCAGTTAAAACATGAAAGTTTGTTTTGAGAAACAAAATTATATATTTCAAAACTTTGTTGAGAAGGCTATGCACCAGGCTTAATTTCCATTTATAAAAAAAAAATCTACTTTATTTTTTTTTAATCTGAACTATTATAACCTTCCATTTACTGAAATACAGCTTTAATTAAAACTTAGTATTTCAAAACTCAAAATTCACTTGGTTATGTCAGTATTTATTTGACATGTCTTTTTGTCTTGAAAGCATGCTTTTCAACCAGAAGATTACTTTTTTTCTTTTCATTGAATTATGCATGTTTCATTAAATTGCAGCAGAGACCAGTGCCCATAAGTTTGTTTCCTTCTAAGAAATAATCTAGAAGGTCAGTGTTTGACTTCATCTTAAGCTGATTTAGCAAAAGAATTTTGAGCTACTGTTTGAAATACAGCCATTTTCTCAGTATTCTGGCTAAACTTTTGCTTATTTTTAAAGTGTCTTTCTTCACAAAGCCACGACAAATACAGGGCTCTTGTGCCCACAGCATTCTTTATGTGAAATAAAAGTAGACAGACTGGAAGCATATAGACCAAAGCTGGAATCTTGAATTCATTGGAAAACCTGCCCTGAACCCTAAGTGTCTGGAGTTCTTCATTTGGGCATGTCTCTTCATCAGAAATGTGGCCCACACAGACCCAGGCAGGAACTGGAGCCAGATCACAGGCGATGAGGTCAAACCCTGTCTTTTTCACTGCTGTGAAAGTACCACCTCAGCTGGTGGTTTTGGACAGAGTATGGTGACTTCCATGCTGGTGATGGCAAAGCCAGTAGGTATCAAAGAGAAAAGCGATAGGAGCCAGAGCACTGGCAAAATGAAGTCCCACCAGGTAAGGTGACAGTAGTGCAACAGCATGATACATAACACAAAGGGAGGAAGAAGGGGATGAGGTCAAAATAGTTGTGAACCACTGATCCTGGTCTTTGAAAATTTTTTAAGGAGCAAGTTGACTGGCTGAGAATCCTCACATAAGAGATCTCTAGTTACCTTGAAAACTCTAGCAACTTAAGTCCCCATCCTGTAAAACATCCAGTTTTAATTCCATCTTGAGTTAAATAGGTTTGAAGCTCCCAGCCTTCACTAGTTGGAATATGTCAGCTGTGAAATATGTGGTTTTCAACCCTTTGGTCTCACTTAGAAGCAAGAATTTATTTTGTCTGCATGAGGTTGGAAAGTTTTGGGTAATGGCGGTCCAAACTAATTTACGCTGATAAAAAGTAGCACCAAAGACGTAGTTAATGAGAGATGAACATAGTACTGTTGCTTCCCTGTGTAATATCATCCCACAAATATTTGAAGCTACTTTGATATCTACCAGTAGAAGACAGGAACTAAACATATTAGAAAGCACAATTTTCATTTAACCACAAAGGCAACTAGTGACCTATCAGAATTTTCAGATCACATTTTTGTCATTCAAATGCATTATTTTTCTGAAGAGAGCATACTTTTCCATTCAGAGTCACAGTTCATACAAACTCTATTGCCTACCAACTAATTTATGGATATGAAGCTTTCAAGTGTTTAATTGGAAATATCTTCTCTTCTGCTGTCATTATACTACATTGATAGAGGAACTTCTTACCAAATGCTTTCCATGAAAACAATTTCTAAATCAAATTATTTTTAATGTTGTGAGCTTTTTGCACATGAATAAGTACCTCAATTGAGATGTATAAAACCAATTAGGCCCCTATTTATCTCTGCTTAGCAACTTGGCTCCACTAATTTCTTTGGTCACTGTGTTTCAGTTCGGAGCTCACTCTGTTCATACATTCTGATGATTGAATTAGTCAACATTTATTTCAGAATGCATTTATTGAGCGGTGCCCTTTCCAAAGTATTTCCTTTTTATCTGATCCTGAAAGTCCTGCAATATTCCTGCATGAATTTTGGAGACTGCCATTAAAAAAGATGCATTAGTTACCCTTTATGTGCTTGCATAACAAAAATTCTGAGCAATAAACAACCAGTAATTGTCAGGAAGAAGAAAATTTCCTTCTTGTTTCCCATTGTCATATTAAAAATTATGTTGTGTGGATTATATAATTATTATTGCAAATAGACCTGGTTATTTGGCTTGTTCCTGTGCCCCTGTGAGAGTCTGGAAAAGTTATTATTGGCTCAAAACCACTCTGTGTGGGGGAGAAGGGCCAGATCAGGTTCTGGGGGAGTGGCCACAGGAATCCAGAGCAAATAAAACTCTCTCTTCCCTCTCCCTCTCCCTCTCCCNTAAGCCAAATCAAATAACACTCCCTCTCCCCTCTCCCTCTCCCTCTCCCTCTCCCTCTCCATTTCCTTCCTCCTCTCCCTTTTCTCCTAATTTCCTTTGCATGATATTTGGGTAACTCAAACCTGGATGGATAGGAATTTGCTAAGCCAATGCTTTGTGAAATGTTTTCTGTTGATTGAAGTTTTGTTTAAACTCTGAACAAGTTCCTTTATTTTCCAAAGTTTGCCAGTAAAAATGTTATTTTGAACCCCAGAAAACATAACGGCTTTTTTCACGTGCATGGCCTCAAGGTAAAAAAGAACCAAAGGCCCTTTTAATAAATCCATTGAGTGGGTTTTGGCACCTTGTGTCTTCTTGAAGTAAAACCACTTTAATGAGTTTGTGAGAAGAGTCTGGGGTCTTACACCCCCTCTTGTGTCAGAAGTGGTAACCACTTTCAACTTTTATTCCAATTTCATAATTGCCTCTTAGGCTTATGTGTTCTTTTATATCCTATGGATAAATCCTGCAATGACTCACTCTCTGCTGGACAGAAGAGCATGTTCTTCATTAGACATCCCCTTTATATATATATATATAGCACATAAATCCAAAGAAGCAATTTCTCCCTTCAGTGATACACCAGTTTGGTTAAATGCATTCCTGATGTTCAGAGTTTAAAAGTCTAGAAGGATATAGTATCATAAAGCTGGCAGGATGCTGGAAGGTAATCTTAAGGATAAAATATAGCTACATCATGACAGCAGATGTTCAAACTCATTTTTGGCAACATAAACTCTTTTGTTCCATGTGATCAACAAGCGTAATTGTTAGGATTTTTCCTAATCGCTAATCTATCAAGTAGTATTTTGAGCCTATTACTTCTTGAGCTACTTCTCTAGGAACATCAACAGTGGGTTATTTTGATTTTTACACGCTATACACACACACACACACACACACATATATATGTACTTTACAAATGTTCCATTTTGCATACATATTATACACGTCTTACATACATAAAAATATAGCATGTATTTATGTTGCATCTACCCAACACATTACTTATACATATACATTACATATATAAAATTTATATATACAATATATTATTATATATTATGCAATTTACATATACATTATTTATTATTTTAATTT